>KB669614.1:4091-524626 GCA_000349105.1 Anopheles epiroticus
TATTTTCTATTCGCTCCCACGCTCGTTTACCGGGATGAGTATCCGCGCACGAAGCAGATCCGTTGGCGCGTTGTAGCTCGCCATGCCCTCGAGGTGGTCGGTGTAGTGTTCTACATCAGCTTCATCCTGGAACGGTTTTTGGCGCCGCTCTTCGAGAAGTTCGGCCACGCCAAAATCAGCTCCGGTAGCTTTGTCCTGTCGCTGTTCGGTAGCATTATGCCGGGATCGTTGTCGTTCCTGTGTGCGTTCTACAGTCTGCTGCACGCGTGGATGAATGGAGCGGCCGAGCTGTTGCGGTTCGCCGATCGGATGTTCTATCGCGACTGGTGGAACGAGTCCACGTTCGCCGGATACATCCGTTCGTGGAATGTGGTAGTGCACGATTGGCTGTATACGTACGTGTACAAGGATTGCGTCGAGCACGTGTTCCGCAACTGTCGACCACTGGCCACGGTGGCTGTGTTTACCGTGTCTTCCGTGTTTCATGAGCTCATACTGGCGTTTACGTTCCGGTTCTTCTATCCGGTGATGTTCGTGCAGTTCGAGTTTTTAGGCTTGATGCTGATGTTTGTGACGAAGCGGCTGGGAAAGGACGTGGGTAACGTGCTGCTATGGCTGGTACTGTCAATCGGCAATGGGTTGCATCTGAGTCTATACAACATGGAGTACTATGCTCGGCGAAACTGTCCCGATATTGGCGACTCGGTGTTGGACTATATGGTACCAGTATCGTGGTCATGCAATGGTATCTCCCATAATCCCAACTGGACCATCACAGCACCCTGGAGTCTACCGTGATGGAAGAGGGATGATATAGAAAAGACTGAATAGAATGTAAACAGTTCTTTGTTTTAAAGGATACGTTATTGGTGTGTGTTATAACAAGAGTTTAAAGAGATACTACACAATAAAACACGTGTTTGTGAAAGAAAAGTAACGTATTTTACCGTTTTATCTTTAAAATTAAAAAAGTAGCTTCCAGTTTACGCCTAGTTGTATGCAATATGATCCACGCTAGTTCATATACAAAGCGGCTGCATAGGGGCCGTTTGGTCGAGGCGGCTGAAACAAAATGTAAACAATCCGTATGTCAAACAGATGAGCACAACAGCAGATTCTAGCAAAAGTTTCGTATTCGTTTGCACGGAATTAACAGAAAATGTGCTTTATTTGGTTGAAAGGTGTTATTACTTGGTAATATGTGCAAGGATGTGTGTTGCTTTTTAGTTGTAGCGTCTATTTCTAGCGAAAGAAAAAATGACAAAAAAGAAACCTTCGCCGTAAGTGTTTTTCCTATGGCTGCACTTTTCCTAACCTTTGCTTGTGTTTATGTTGACGACGTTTCCTATGTTCGTTTTAGACAAAATCGCATCTGGGAAAAGGAGCGACGCGAGCGTCTAAACAAAACGTTCGAAGACCTCCAGCGACTGCTTCCTGACCATGAGCCAGCTTCAACACTCAGTAAGGTGGAAATCCTCCAGCGGGCCATAGAGCACATTAATAAACTACAGAAAAAGATTAAGATGCTGGTGGAAGAATGCAGTGATCCACTGAAAGGTGTGAGAAGATTACACTAGGAGGAAATGAAGAAAACTTTAACGAGCCTCTTGATTAACAATTCTAGATCACGTTAAGGAGCAGGAGCAACGTCTTAAGCGGTTACTAGTAAGGAACGAAGAACTCGCGGAATTGTTGCGAAAAGCAAAAATAACTGTTCCACCATGCAAGTATACGATCAATGAGGAAGAAATTCAGCGATTGAACGAGGAGAAAGAGAATGGAAATCGACAGAAGAAGACGGCGCCAAAACAACGTCGGTCAGGCGCGGTTCCAAAGAAACATCCTGTGATAGAAAACCAACCTCCGGCGAGTGTAGCGAGCTCGGAGGCGTTAGGTTTAAGTATTGTTAAAAGTATTCCTGCAAGTAGTAGTGACACCAGCAGTTGCTGCAACTCTGGCGACACAATGACCGCTTCCTGTCCACCTACAGCGCGTCACCTCAATAGCATTCCCACTGGGAATGGTGGTAAGTTGAATTTTGAAGGAGCTAATTGCACGGCTGTATCAAACTGTGATAATTTATAAATTTTAGTCAACGTTACACCAGCTCTACTTCCAACGCCGATAATGACGACAAGCGTGATAATATCCAACAACGGAAATCTTGTACAGGTACCGATTGTTGCCCCACCATCATCCCTGTTGATCGTAGGGAATGAGGATGTTCGATCGAAAATCAATCTAAAAAATCGTCCCAACGATGGCAACTCGTCTCGGTACAGAGGGAAACGGGGGAAATTCATGATCAAATCTATCGATCTTATTCCGGGCAGAATCAAGAACGGCAAGATACCGATACCACCGCTAAGAAGAAACACGAACGACATCTTAAAATCCTCGAAAGTACCTCGATTGAAACGAAAACGGGTGCTTGAGAAGTGTAAAAGACTTCGAAGGTCAAGCACGTCTACAACCACTAAGGAAAACAAAACTCAAGACACTTGTAAAGCAAAACGTGCGCGACTGCACGAGCAAGTAAAGTCTCACAACGAAAGTTCTGCGAAAGGTAACGCTCTGCAACAGGAACAGAATGGTCAAGCGCTTGAAACACTAGAGCAACAACCGTGTTCGGATGTACCAGCGGTAAATAAAATCATACTTAAAGAGCACCATAAAACTGCTCAACCAAATGAACCAACCCAGGAAAACCATCTGGACATTAGTTTAAATCAAACAGACTTATCGGAAGATATATTTGCCAACTTGCACGTCGGTCCGGATGGAGCGAACGTGCATGATGGGAACGAAGATGGCACACTCTCGCCAACTGCAGCATATCTGATGAACTTCCCGCTTGTTGCTGGAGGTGGTAAAGCCGCTGGTAACCACGCAGACAGCGGAGAAGCTGATGAATGCCATGATTCCGGGCAAATCGATCAACATTCATCAAAGCCAAACAATGCTTCTACAAATGAACAAACGAGCAGCATGATGTTAGATAACTTTTCCTCAATTTTCAATTATGGTCACATGGATACGATGTGCGTCCCAACGGTTGGGCAGGACATTACCACATTGCATTCGATACCTGTTCTGCCGGTGCATACAACCACAACCATTGCAACAGCAAGCTCAGTCCCTGCGATATCTTCGCGGGAAACCACGTTCACCAACTATCCCACCATCTACCAGTCAATTGATAACATGCTCGATAGTCGCCCTATGGTGCCTAACATATCGGTGGTCGGAGGTTCGACGAACCGATCGCTCTCAACGGAATCCGATTTTCCTGGCAGCGTTACGTTTACTTTCACGCTTACATCCAACACGAGCACCGCCCCAACAACATCCCAACCGACCATCGGATCAGGTCACTATTATGGTACATCGTGTGGTGGTCTTAATGCAATGAAACCAGTAGACGATTTTAGCTCCCCGTTAAAACCTTCGATTGAATTCACATTTTCACTGACCAGCACGACCGCCTCCCAGCCCAAAACAGTTCAAAGCCAGTACACTAATAGCACGATTCTAGCGCCAACGATGACCACGCCGTCTTATGATACTTACGGATACTTTCACAAAGGAGTGCCCAAGTCCAGCAACTACTGTTCGTCCTTTAACGTTCTTGATCCGCTGCTGGCCACCGAGAAACCTGCCACCAGTTTTACGTTTAGTTTAACATCCTCCACCAAAACGGAACCATCATATACGCAATCGACGATAGTGACGGTTCCTACGAATACCACGCAAGCATACGGGACGCCTCCAAAGTTGTCCATCAAACAACATCAGACGACGGTGGAGAGCACCCAAACAAAACAGGAACTCGCTGCAAAGCCGGAAAAATCAAGGACAACGCAAAGGACCAACATAGAAAATGGTCCTCTTCGTTCTGGTCCTACCAATAGCTTGCAACCGCATCAGCAGCAGCAAAATCAATCCCAACAGCAAACACAATCGAAATACGACGTATCTTGGATGGCTGCAGGTGTACATCACGGTCATTCCACAGTTCCATCGCAAAATTCCCACAGCCAGCAACAAATGCAACAGCAATCGGTCTACGAGACAGTGCCGGCACAAATCATGCCACCGATTGAGTTTCCACCGACGGGCGGCTATACTAGCACTAACAACTACAAGTCGGACATCTTTTTCGCCCATCCGCCGGGTGATGAGCACAACCTAACATGGTCATCGCCCAGCAAGTTGTCAAACATACTGAATGACAGCTCATCACCATACTTCCCACCCGTGACGCTCCCAAGTTTAAATGGAGATTTAGCGCTCAACACTTCCGGAAGTGGAAATACTCTTGGTGGTGGTGGTGGTGGTACAGGTTTGTGCCCCAGCAACAAGATCAATACACCCTCCGTTTCAAGCTGCAAGGTCAGTACTAATCCCGCAAAGAAAGCGTACACACAGAGTGGGTCGATAGGCACAGTGCAGAATGAAACCTCTACTAGCGGAAGTTTCCTTTCCGTGAGTCAGCTTGTGAATGAGCCATCGAAATCGTTCCACAACAATAGCAATGTTGCAATTGGTGGAAACAGTAACGCCGGCCTATGTCAGCAGAAATTGGCGAATAACAATTACTCTGCTGAAGCGCTGATAGGAACCTCATACACCCAGTCCACAGGGTTTGAAAACGGGCGAAAGGAAAAGCTGTTCGATTACGGAACCAGTGGATTGGATGCTGCTCCAAGTGCACCAGGTCCCCTGACGTTTAACTTCGACACGTACGGAGGAAACACGTCCGGGGTCGATTACAATAAGGGTTACAACTTTGCCAATCAGCAGAACAGCTACATGACCACTTCGTACGCAGACCCAAGCTACGGTGGGGCTAGTCAATGTGGTGGAAGCAATGCTATCCCTTCATCGGGAATTCCTTACTACGGTAAGACATCGTCCACCCAAGGATACTACAACCAACCGAGTATGGATAGTTCGAATATGATGGATTCGGGATCCGTGCCTTCAATTGCTACAAACCATCCAAATACAAGTCATTCCCAATCTACAGCGCCCGCTGGCACGATGGGCCAAGAATATACACCGTATTATCTGCCATCTTTTGGAGAGAAGAAAAATTACTCTTCAATATCTCACAGTGGATCATCGGGACCTGGGATTTCCAAGAGTAAAAAGAGCAACAAAGCTTCTGGTGCTGTTAGTTCTGCTGCGGAATATGTTGCTTCTACGATGAGTTCCAGCGCTTCAAGCTATAGCTATTCTACGGTCGGCAACTCATCAAATATCGCGGCAGTTGGATCCTCACATGAATCTATGAACCATGTTGCACCTCAAAACGATCCATTATCCTATCCCAACTATCACGCTCGGCATCACAACTACCATCATCATCAACAGCAACGTTTGCCCTCTCAGCAATCTGGCAGTGTTGCATTGCAAGCGACTAGTACTGCTACGCGGAAGGTTTCATCTACGTCCACAACCACTTCCTCCTCTTACAACTATAATTTGCAGTATCTGTCGACTAAAGCCGCACAGCAGCCTCAATACGAAACACCTCCACAGTCATCTTACCCAGCTCCACTGATAGGTCATTCCCATCATCCGAATCTATCCTCTTGTCTGAACTCTGCGCCTGCCGTAAGCTACGCAAATGTACAATCCAGTCAGTCAGCGAGCCAGCATTACGGGCAGTCATCCTCTTCCCATCAGGGACATCACTACCGACAGGCATCACAGCACCATCACCACCAACAGCATCACCAGCAGCCTGGGCCGACTTCCGCTTCAGGTCCGTCCGTCCCTCCCGTGCCTAACAGCAGCAGCAGCAGCAGCAGCAGTGCTTCTGGAACGAGTGGTACCATCACGAACTTTAACTTGAGCACGATCTGTCCGGAAATAAACGAAAAAACGGGCCGTTCGAGAGATGGTCGATCGGTGACGGGTATGGGGACCGTGGCGGGACATGGTGAAGGGCCTGTAAGAATACCGTCTTCCGTTGGTTCGATTATACCGCACTGGTGACTGATCGGAGCAGAAACGGAACAAACCTGCAAATCTGTTGAGTGAGAAACCAAATTGGTGCAATCATTTTAAAGTGTTATGAATATTATGTTTAAGATAACTTAAAACTCGATACAATAAAAATCATAATGTGAAAAGAATTGAACCCCCCTGAAGAGCAAACCTTCAGCCATAAGGTAATGAAAAGAAAACAGACACAATACCAACTGTGGCACGCAGTGAAATAGAGAAAAAACAGACTAACCATCTGTTCAACGCTCGAACAGCACACACGGTTAACGTTAACCGTTAATTATCGCCACGCTGCAACAATTGCAGCGAAACAGGCAAATGCAGCAAGGACAAGGACAAGGACCGGGCCTACCCGCCTGCCTGCCGGCTGTGTATCGACTCCGTACCGATTGACCGGTCCGTCGTTACGGTCGATTGGTTTGCGTCGGCGGATGACGGATTGGCAGCGACGGAGGACAGGATAATGGTGTGCATGCTTCCTTTTGTACCATTGGGAAGGAAAGCCAGAACCAGGATATATCCTGTTATTTCGTAACGTATTGCCAAACCTCCGCTGCAAGGGATGTGTGTTTGAATTTGTCAGCCAGCAACTGCCTAACGTCTGGTAGAAATGTCTAGCTAAAGCAGGACAACCGTTTGACAAACGCCTAGCTGCAATGCCGAATGTGGAGCGGTTTGAATTATCACCCCACCCAGAAGTTGGGAAGCGGAGCACGGGCAGGTACGTCCGCAAGCGTCCGTCTGCGTACTGCAGTCACACACAGTTTGGTGGGCAGCAACGATTCAATTAGTTATCGTCAGCCGCATATGCATAAATCCGCTAGACCCAGGGCGCTCCTCACTGTCCTGGCGGCTTCAAACGGATCGGCTACCCTATCGCAGCTAGACACGCGACATTGTAGAGGTCCCTTTTTGCCTGTACGGGTCGTCGCATTCAAACACAAACACAAGCACTTCGAACAGGAGGCCCGTTACCTGCAGAATGAAAGGATGGTAAGTTTATAATTTGAAAAAGCGTCAATTAATGTAATTAACTTTTTCGGTGGCATTTGCATATGTGACCGGCGAGTAGTAGCTTTCAGGGAGGGGGAGCAGGAGGGAGAGAAGGCTTGATAATCCTCGGGTCGGGCGTACAAACAAGCGCACTTCGGAACCAACCACACACACGAGAAGCATGAGAGCCGGCAGTTACCGTGTGTGAGATTACTTCGCGTAATTAGCTGCTGGCACGTGGGGACGCAAGCGTCACGGCCTGCGTCCTGTTGCGTATAGTGGCACCTCCATGCTACGGCGACTGTAGCTTGTTGGCAGTTTATAAAGTTCGCACCAAAGAGACCATCCGTCATGTGTCTTAATTGAAAAGCGTGTTGCTTTTGGTGGTGAGTATTGATGGAAATTTTAATAATTCTTTTCCAAGGTGGATAAGCTCAGGAGAGTTCCCAACAAAAACTGCCATTATTTGGGAAGTTGGGTAAAAAAAGCCAACGAGACTTTGCGGTAATATATTTCGCTTATTTACCAGCAACCCCGCACGGCAAACAAACAACCGTAGCAGGGCAATTTATATCCTTCCGGGTTCCCTCCACCAGTGTTGACGGTCTTGCAGTTCCCTTTGTTCCGGTTTCTGTTGGACTGTGGACGAAAGTGTGAGCGAAATCCAAAGAATGCTGGAATGTGGGAGCTCTAAAGTCGGCAGGATCTTGTTCGGTGCGGTGCCATGTATTCTTGCAAAGCTAGCGCCCTTAAAGCGATCTCTGAAAGATGCCCAGCGTCTAACAAAGCCGAATCCCCTTTATTGCTAAAACCAAAAGTTGAAACAAAGTTATGACCCTGTATCAGTTTTAAGTTATGGTGGAGCTTTTAACTCCACCGCCCAGCTCTTTAAAGCATAATTCCACCATCGGCAATAGCGGCAGCTCCAACGAAGATTTACCGCCGAATGGGGTTCCGTGTCGCACGGAAGCTTTTATGCAGTTTGCTCTGCATGCCAGCCGCATCAGTCAGTGTGACCCAGTCACAGAGTCGCCAGTCGCCAACCGTTATGCGAAGTAACTGCGACGCATAGGGAGGGCAAAGCACTCAAACACACACACACACAAACTCAGCTTGGCCACAGTAACCAGAAGTGTTTGCGATCCGATTAATATCCGGAAGATGTCCAACAACCAATCTCGAACAGGGAAGGGAGCGGATTTTTCGGGTGACCAAAAATTACCCCTTCAATGCCCGTGTCCCGGATTTGCTGGTGGTACGGTTGAAGAGATTTATAGTGCCTCGGTGCCTCGGTTGGGGTAAGGGTGAGAAGGACCGAAAAATTATTTCACTCTCTCGCCCCATCAGGCAAGAACGTGTACGGAATTTATTGTACAGGAAATGGAATAACTTTCGTCACCGGGTGTGTTGGTTCGTGGTGCCCTGCACCCGTCTCTAGAATGGCCGAAAATCGACCCGAAAACTGCAACTGCTGAGCAACGTAGTAATGGTGGAGCGCTCGGTCACCGTGTGCAAGGGGTATCGTGTCGGCGTCAGTCGGCGTGGTGAAGCCTTTCACTAACTGCCATTTCCTTTTCCGGATTCCAGACAGGGTGGCGTTTTTTTGTTGTTCTACCTTCTTTTCTCGAGTTCCAGCTAAGGGCCGTTACACCGCCGCAGTACGCGTGTCCTCCAACGGCTGAGGCGGAAGAGCAAAAAGTGCAGAAAATGTACTGATATCAATAAATTTCCCCCCTTAGCCATGGGTAGTTTGGTTCCGAATTTATCACGAGCCGGAACGGTGGTCTGGGCGAGTGAAATGGTTTTAAATGCTGCTGGAGTTCGATGCACTCGTGCCAATGGGCATCGAGAGTGGGCAAATTGCAATTCTCTCCGGTGTGCATTGGGGCGTATAAATCATAGGAGCGTCAACAAGAAGGTGCAAGATATTGTATGATCCGGGTACGCTTCGAGTACTGACTGATTGTTGATAATGGTGGTTGTATCGGTGAGGTGTGATTTATGGAGCTCATATTTCTATTCTCCTCAAAGGGCAATTCTATCCACGCAATTCCTTATCAACCAACTAAATATCGTGTTTTATGCAAAACGATTCCATCACCCTGTCCCATGCCCGCGAATCCGAGTGTCATCGTACCCTGCCGCTTCAGGAAACCCCAAAAAAAAATGCGATGAAATTTAATGGACACCCCCACCCCAAGGGATTTTGGCAGAAACTTAGAATGGCTTCCAACGGCATTCCGAAATGTGTCGAAGTTGTCTTCCCGTTCCAACAAGAACAGAAAATGGAACAGAAACGGAGGACTCACCTCAAAAGATATGTGTCCATACTGCAAATACCCTCGAAATGTCGTTCTTCTTCTGCACCGGGGACCAAAGACAGTTTATTAACAACCCGCCTAGCTCCACCCCCCCCCTCCTCTCCACGGATGAAAAAGAAATGGGACCAAGGAAACGGAAGTGACAGCCGTCTTTTTTCGCACTTTCAGCGTCGGTCGGTTGGTCCCGTCTGCCCCGCGACTTCAGCGACGATTGGACGATTGAATTTGCAAATCCTTCTTTCCCATTCCGTCAGTCAGATTTCTTGCCTCCTGTTCGTCGTGTTTGCCCGGGGATCATACAAGTCGGTGGCGCCACGTTTTCTTTGCCTGTCATTTCCACGTTGGCAATTATTGAAATTTCACCAATCGTCTACGTTTTTTTTTTTGGGGGGGTGCACTGGAATACCGTAATGGCCTTCTTGTCACTTGTTCACGGATCAACGGATAGACAAGATGACGTTTAATTAGTAAGCTAAAAAGGTGAATCCAAGGCCCACTACCGGTGGGTGGTTTGGGAATCAAAAACGCGGACAAGGAGAACACAAATCATTTGAATGGAAACATAGAGAATCGGAAAAGCATTGTTGCAAAGAGCTTTGAACGTTGAAAATGGCACGGTTTGCAAGTCTTGACATTATTTCCTAAAGTTTATGAGCGTAACACCCGTTTTGAGCGCCTGTCAGACGTTGATGGTGGCAAGCAGTCAGCCCAGCTCGGGTCATCGATGATGACCCCGGCAATAGCCTCATTCCGCTGGGACGATTGATTAGAAAAGACTCGTCTCGGGCCTCATGGATGATCCCTTCACCGAGGAGGTTATCGGTGCTTTGGATTTGTTTTAGCAGCGCGGACGTATTGATGTACCACTCCCTATTAGGATGTGAGTTGATAAGAGACGCTGTGTCCATTGCCACAGTGTCCTGATTTGTGTGCTCCACTTTAAACAACACGTGCCATTATCAGCACCAGCCATCATCTTTCGTAAGTGCAACAGGAACAAAACAACGTTAGCTAAACATCGCCGTAACCTTCCTCCTCAGTCCGCACTGCAATTGCGCTCTTCTCAATGGTTGGTGCAGTGTTTGTTGCGCAAAAAAAAACAATGAAGCATTAGCGTGTAACGGCGCCATGATGGCGGACGGTCGAGCACGTGGTGCATGGTTGGAAATTAAAGCAACACGCGTTTTCACCATCCTGCATCCAATCCGCAAGGATGATTTGTGGCGAGTGGTGCGCATGGCAACCGACAAGGGCTGGCGAAGGTTACCGCAAATACGTTTCATCTCATTGGATGCTGCTGTCCTGTGGCGGGGAGATTTCCGTCTGCGCAGCATTCAATATGGCGTGTGAAGCCATTTTGATGGGACATTGTATACAACACCAATGGCCAACCGTCGCAAAGGTCCCGAAAGAAAAAGTCTTCTTCCGGGGGATTTTTCCTTTCGGCTGACGCACCCGGGTCAGCAAAAGTCAGCCCCGGCCGCCCCGGGGGTTAAGTATTTCGGTTGTCTCCGGTTGAATGGTATTGAACATTGGAGCCGCTGCAACCGTAACCGTCGGTGAACCGTCCCATAACCTTAGCACATCCGGCCAGCTAGCCGTTACATTCGTAGTGCGTTCAGTTCCTGAATGCATATTAAATCGGTGAACTCGGTCGTTACCTTGCCCGTCTTGTTCCTTGAAAGGTGGCGTTTGGGTTTGTTAGTATGAAGGTGTGTGTGTGTGTGTGGTGGTTAGGTTTCAAATTTCTATCACCTTCTCCCATTGCGGCAAGCAGGGCAACGCCGGTCGTCGGGATTGTTGGGTTATTTTAGAAGCGCCGGCCTTTAACTTCTTCGGGCATGGATCGCGTTTCCAGTTCCCCGAACCATACTGGAATGCAAACTCTGGAGCACAGTAGGACATGCACAACAAACACGGTAAACTTTAGTAATGTTTAAAGTAATGGCTTTTTGAGGGGTAATCAAGTAAAATCTGGATCCATTTCTTATGTCCATAAATTCTGAAATTCCATTATTTTCTGAGGTCAAAAACATATGTATGATATTCATTTTACCCTAATGTTTGGTCACCAGCAATGCCCATAGTTTGTATAGACCAACACGCATCTCCCCAGACACGGGGCCTGCAGAGTCAATGTTCACCGTCGGTCGGCACCTCCCATCCAACCCAGTCGGACCACAAACAACAACCGCACACGCACAGACCGGCAGCAACAACAGCCAAGGCACGAAATAAAAAAAAAACACGATGACAAATGTAAAGATATGCGCCACTGGGGCCATTCCATTCCACGCCGTTCGTCCGCCGTTTCCTCGGACGCAAAGCTCAGCAGGTCGGGTCATGGCAGCGGCCGCCGGCGGGTTCTATTCTATGGCGAGACCATCCTTCTCACGCGGTCAACGCAGACAGAAGAGCACGCAACAAACGCGCGCACGGCTGTGTGTGTTTGTGCATGTGGCCACTTTGGCGTATTAAGCTGCGGAATGTCCCCAGAGGATGCAGGAAGGATGAGAAGGGAATGAGAGGACGGTAGGGGCGATGATGATTTTATAAATAAATTCATTTCCCTTCCGCTTTGAGGCAAGTCAGCAACATATACCTCATACGTTCTACTAGAGGCGAACCTATTTTCCTAACTTTTTGCGGAAAAATTAGTTTACGTTTTTGTGCTCTGAATGTCTCCTCATTTCTCCGTCGTTCCAGACATTTTTCCCCTTTTCTCCGCTTAACAATGTATCAAAATTGAATTAGCAATGCGTTTTGTGGAGCCACTGACATAGTATTACAGATAATGCTGTTTAGCGTGCCAGTTTTACAATTGAGCTTTGCGTAGTGAAAACAACAAAAATCTAATCTCAACACCCCCTGTTGTCCGTCCCTTGCTCTCCACACCTTGTGGAACTGCTTACCCCGTTGTTGCGGCCAGCTCAAATCAGCTTTCGCCCTTACACGTCTCGAGCTGGCCGAACTGGTCTCGTTTATATTCGAAGCCTTACGAAGGCCGGCACTAGCACTTGAGGGCGAGAATCCATACATACGTGGACACCCTCTCCGGTTCGACAATCTGTCGCCGGGATTTTCGGGGAAGGGAGTCAGCAAAAGGAAGACACCGCTGTCGTCGCTCATTTGAGTTGCGCTTGACCGTTGCAATCGGACATGGGACATTGGAGCGTTGGTAATGCGCTGGTTTAAATCTGTTTTCCCGTCCCACGGTGGTCCCACAGCGGGTAAGCGACACAAATCAATATTCATACAGTACACGGACGGTAGGTTAGAATGTGCGGTTCCCGAAAACGGGCGGCTTTTGCTTGCATTTGAATAAATTTCAATTATAAAACGCCCTCTCCTTTGGTCGCAGTTAGTTTGGGGCTTCAAAAGTATGTCAGCATGAGGTCTCTTGGACTGAAACTGAAATTGTTTAAAAATGTTACCATCTGCTCCAGAAAGAAGCCATTAAACTTGTCGTTGTACTTTACACAACCAAGAGCAAAGATAAAGAAACTTTGGTACGATTACATATCGGACCTGCCGAAGCTTATCGCTCTAACCTCGACACTGACCTCTCCTCTACTGAAGTTGGTTTAGCAGGTGATAAGCAGCGAAGAGACGAAATCTGAGGTATCAGCTTTTTCAATTCCCCAAATCCAATTACCAATTCCTTGACTTATCCGTGGCAACTCAGCAAAGGGCATCAGTCATTTTTTGAAGAGCCTAGTTCTGAAATGCAAAGTTACCCTATTAGCTTGTGAAATGAAAGAACCGATAAGAGTAGTTACCCTCTTATCGCATCCTGTACGCCTTACGGTTTTCTTAATCCATCTCGACGATTCTCTCTCGACGGCAAGAATTCGAGGAACTTAGACATTGCTCAGCAGCGGCAGCTGGAACTCCTGATAAGCACCCTCACTACACACGGTTCTCGCTCTAATCTTAAGTGATGTGGCGGGCTGGAAGATAAGAACTCGTCTGAAGATTTGTCGTGAAGGCAACAGAAAAAAGGTTAAATAATCGTTTACGCAGCCCCCGGGGGTTTGATAAGGAACCGTGTCGTTCCACCGTACCGATTGATTTGGGAGTTATGTTTCAATTTCAGTAAATTAGTCATTAGTTTATCAATCTATCGAAATTGGAGCGCTATGCTAGGATGTAGTGAGGTGGATAAGGATTTGTTATCGCGGTATCAAGTTTCTCACCGGGACAGAGTGTGTGATACAGAACTAATGTATCGAGAATGGGAAGATGTTTAACGACAAATTTAAATTTAGCTTCCGTCGTCTTACCAATCTTACCATTTTCTTAAATTTATGGCCCCAAAATCGCTCACGTGTGATCTCCAAATCTTGTTCGCTTCGTGTCAACCAAAAGAAGAATAAAACGATCAATAAGTGAGAGCAGCTGAAACTAGAAAGTCTGCCCCTGAATGACAATAAAATTGATCGCACAAGACACGACAAACTCATTCCTCCCAAATCGGACGACAAAAGCCAGCGGATATCGATTCTATTTCCATCGTGCCGGGGCTTCTCCAAAGACCAATCTTTCACCGCGATTTAGTAGTTTCGGGAAGAAAATTGTTCTAATGATGGACAAAGGTCCAATAATATCTTCATTCTCGAGCCAGGCCACGTGCTCTACAGGCAGAAAAGGGCCGCTGAGCGTGCCGGAAACGATGCTGACTGACGGACGTCAAACGGTTGGTTCTTTTTTTTTATTTTGGGCCGTTGTCCACCGGGACCTGGAAGGTATATAAATAAGAAGGTCTCTAGTGTTTGGATGCGTCTTGCGCTAATATAGGGAAGAGAATCGTTAAATAATGCCATTAGAATGCGCTCACTCATTTTATTGGAGCAACTCTGAAATTTGGAAGTGTCAAAGTGCTTTAAAAGCGACTTGGTTACGCTTTTAAGGAAATTAAAATCATTGCAAAAACACGAAACAATTAAATGCATTTACACGCGGAAACGCTTAAGTAACACAGATCGTTCGAGACTCGTCGGAGCTTGTAAAACGAGTCCGAAACTGCATCATAGCAAGGCGTGGAGACGCTACTGTCCTTACTGAACAGGTGCAGTGTGTGCGGTATGCAGATTCAACGAAGTGTGTGTTTATTCTGCAATGGCTTGATACGCTGTAGATCACACGAAGTATGAAGGTATAAAGTACAATCTAGTGCATGATTCACTTTATCCATTTTGGACTCTTTAGAGGTGAAAGTTACCTCTACATGACTCTATATACAAGGTTATAAGACTTCATTATCGTCCACTCATAATGCTGTGTGACATCTTGGCGCTGTACTTTCGCACCTGCCTGTGCGAAGAAGAGCCTTTTTTGTCTTCATTTGTCTCGCAACCTGCACGATAAGGTGTCACATAGCAGAAAATTTAATTAATGGATAGTTTTTCTGGCCATTTCTTTTACGCAAAGTTCCTAGCAGCTTGCAAACCCCGCTCCATAAAAAGATATGAAATAAGATGTTTTGTTGTTTTTATGACACAGGCTATGGAACATTAATTTTAAACATGCATGTTTTTTTTCTGCAAGGCCTTCAAATGATAACAGGAAATTGCTCTTTTCTTTTCTCCATTTCGTTTCTTTTGTGCAACAGTTTCAGCAACTATTAAAAGATTTCCAAACCCGCTTCAAATGTAATTGGCATAATAAAACTCACTAAGCGAAGAGCGCCTAGAAAACGCATCAGCCAAGAATAGCAGTCGTCATCACACGGTGCATTTGAATTCCTTTTCTTTTTTTTTTCGCTGTCTTCGCGAATCCAGCCCGTCCCGTCCCAGGCGACAACGACGAAAGATAGACCAGAGGACTTTCGCTGGAATGAATAGATCATCTGTCTGGCGCGAGATCTGCTTTTCCGCGTGGAATTCCGCGCTCGAATGCTTCGTCCTCTGCCAAAGAGTGTGTGACAAGCATCGTGTACCAGCAGCATCTTCTTGCGTCGAAGGAAATCTTGTCCCGCCGGCACACCGTTCATCATCGGTTCTTCGGACGGTACATTCTTGACTAATTCTCGTACGCGCGAGGCGTTGCGCTTGCAATTGCGTTTTACAGTAAAACTTAATTCATTACACTATAAATAGTAATGGGCGATGCGGCCTCTCCGGTTGAAAGAGATTTGTACGATATGTAAGCAAACTTTCTTATGCGCATTGCATCGATGCATTGCTGCAGGAGCGGTGAGGTGGTAAGGCAAGGTTGGCGAAAAAATGTAATTGCGGAGAAACAGTGATGTGCCCGTTTATGGCAAGGGATAGGTAGTAACTATCTCTTTAAGACATATTTTAGGGATCTTCTTAGAGCAAGAGTCGATGTAGAGCTCACTTGCTTGCTTTCGGTGTTTACAGGAAAAAAGTAAATTAGAACCCTCAAGTAAAAATCGAATGCAAGCGTTTATTAAACTCCCCCTCTTAGTACTCTCCAATCCGGGACACACTGTAGCGCCTGCAGAGATTCGCTGCCCGAAATCGAACTTCTTGTCTACTACTGTGGACTTGCTCGCAGAAGAGATGAGCTCTCCTACCTCCTTTCCTAGATGTGCCTTCTTGACCAGCCCCTGAGGGTCATAATGTACACACGTGATACAACTCATGCCCGTCTACGCATTTTACATCTTCACAACGAAATCGAAAAGTGGCATGCAGCAACCCGAAAGCTGTAACTCTAGATCACTTTCCCGTCGCGTGTGTTCTCTTCTCGTTTTTACCCTTGAGTCAGGCACACACACACACATGCCGTGTTGTTTGTCACACTACCAACCGTTGGTGGAGCCACGACTGCGTTGATTTAACGCTTTGGCCGTTTTATTTGTGCTATATTTATAAACCCATTTAAATTTGGTGCGTTTGCGGGGCCGCCACGCCGCCGAAGTGGTGGTGGTGCTGTGTGGACAGACACAATGGTGGTACCAAAATCCGAAGGTAGGAGAAACATTTCCTTGTTGCTTTTGGCAGTTTTTTTTTTTGTAATTTAATTAACTTTCTTTCGGTTTGTGGTGGACGTTTTTCTTGAAAGAGTAGTTTTAAATAGTTTCTGAAAGCGTTTCCCACACTGCTACCCAATAAATTACTCAAACGCTTATCAAACACTGCACAAGGCAACATCCATATTCGCAACAACAACAAAACACTAAAACAAAACACTAAGGGTGTTAAATATCCAAGACGAGAGGGTCACGGAACAGGTGCGCTTGGGTTGGCAGTGTAATGCAGATTACAGTTGCATGCGCGAACGTAAACGCACACCAAACGCGAGGCAGCGGTGTGTAATTACTTTACGAACTGCTGCGGGACGACGGGACGTCACAGTTCACCCTTTTTTACGAGAGGGCCGGGACACGGCGGACACGTTGGGATGATAAATTATAGACCGACTACAGGACGCACTGGATGGGGACACGGTTACGTGCGATGGTTGGAATAGGTACGGAATCGGACGGTTCTTTATTAAAATGCAGATGTATGCCCACCTCTCTCGTTCCCTCTGTCTCTCTCCTGAACGGACTGGAATTTCTCTGGGGCTGGAGATGTATTCCCAATCGACTGGGAGTGATTGAGCAGTCGACAGCGAACGATTAATGGATGTGGAGAACGGCAACAGCAACAATGCGAAGAAGCGAGCTGCTCCTACTTTGGAGTACAAATCGGTTTTTGATTGTCTACTAGGGCGACTTACAGGTCCAGGTCAGACCTGGAATTCCTGATGAGATGAGAAGATGAGAGAACCTTTAGTTCTAATCGATTTCGGACATCAGTTTTACGTTGTAACAGCAGAATTGCATCTCCTTTACATGTATGTCCTTTATTTTGCATTATAAAGTGTTAATCATATTTCAAACATGCACATTCCTCTGTCCGGCCCCTTTTTTCCTCAACAAACACATCATTCTCTAACTACCTTCAAGTTACTTACTACATAAACGTGTTGCTATTAATACCCTCAAAATGCCCATGTGGCAATTTTCTATCCACTCTGCACTCATTTTCAATGTGGCTTTTCCATCGGTTTTTCTCGCTTTTTTCTCTCCCCCGACTGCTAATTCAAATACAGACGGAACACGTGTTACCTCGGAGAGCCTTACTTTTATCGGAACGGAACGACGACGACCATTCGACAATGCGTTTAACACACCAACGGTATGCTTCGCTGCGGTTCTTCCATCACCCTTACCGTGCCGAATCAAATAAACCAACAAACAAGCCTAATACGCACGCAGACATCTCATTTTTTCCTCAATTTCGACAGCTTTTTCAACACATCAGAGACGAATGTCTTTGGGCACACATTGGCAAGACGATGGGCCACACGATCATGATGATGATGACGGGATGGCACAACTAGCACAACACACACACGCACACGCACATGGGGCCACAGTAGGCAATCTGTTCAAATAGATATCCCGCTAACAGAGCCGCGGGGTCCCCTGGAGCGGACGTCTATACGACCCGACCCGAGGAGCGACGACAGCAAGTGAAGCACAGCCGGGGGAAAATAAACCCGAAAAACATGTGTTTGCCACGAGGATGATGGGTTTTCCTTGTGCCCGCGGCTGGATCTCTATCCTCGCACCAACGTTCGCGGCTTAGGGAACGTCTATCTAATGTCCCGTGTCTAATCGGTCGTCAGAGAACGGAGATGGAGAGACCGATCGATGGATGCTTTCATTCGTAACAAATTCATTGATCGTAGCCAAACAACAAGTGGGTATTGTGTTTCACTTTCCTATGATCCCGTTTGGGACGTTAATAACGACGTTTTTTTCTCGGCTTGTCGTCACGCACTGCAGCAGCACGCGGGATTGCCTCCATTTTCATTATTTTAATATGCCGTCAAGATTTGTCGTTTCCTAAACTCAATCGCAAGTTTATGTGTGTTTGCATCTTGTTTAATTATTTATGAAACGCTAGAGATAATATGTTTGTAAAACTCTCCTTTATGTGACGAGAAAGCAGATACACACTCCCGTGGCCGTTGGACTGTCACGACCCCTGCTAGACACTCGCACACACTGGGGTGTATGACATCTTAATTCGTTTGTAGTTTTAAAGCCGCTTTTACCCCACTTGTCTCTACTGGGAGGGTGAAACTGATCTGTCTCAGATAATTCCTATACCCTACCCCCAAAATCCATAAACTCGATTCGAGCAATGAGGAAAATCTGTACCGGAAAGAGTCGAGACTCTCGTCCCGAGCTACACATAGTGGGGGATGGGAGGGGACGTTGGGGATGATGGGGTAACAAACACACATTTCTGGCGCGCGCCCACATGTCCATCAGCAACCAGAGTTTTAGTGTAAAAAGCGAAAAAAAGAAACACCCTTGCTCTATTTCGCGTGTGCGCGTGCTCAAACCGCCGGAACGGAACCGACCGGTCGGGTGGTATATAAAATGTGTGATAAGGCTTGCCTACACTCCTCTGCTCTGTTTGTCCCTTCCTCTTGTTCCTTCTATCCGCACAATCGGTCACAAATTTTTGGACGCATCTAACTGCTTGAGGTCTCTATCTAAAGCCACTGCTGTTCGGACCTCAACGATCATCATCGCCTATGCTTTCTCTTTCGTTAAATTGCACGTTCGATTTTTTTGTCTGTTGGTGGGTTCCGAAACAGCGAGGACCACCACCGGTCAGGTCAACCGACCCTACGAACAAACGCAGCAACACGCGCCTCTATGAGTGTGCTATCTTCTTCATACGCGCGTTTGCTTCGCCCCGTTGACCGGTGCCCCGGCTATTCTGTAAAACTTTTTCCTAACATTTATGGCTGCCATAAAACAATAAATCCTCATCACCACCACAACCACCGCCGCCACCAGTCCCGCGCCGAAGTAGAGCAGACAGAACAGTATATGCTCGCGATCCGATCCCTCTTCCGTTCCACGCCAGCAGCAGTATGACTCTTCCTCTTCTGCGATGTAGTCTCCATCTAATGCTGACCTGAAAAGGAAAAGAAATGCAAGAGGACGGAGTGAGAGAGAGAGAGTTATCGAATCATGTTGTACAGAGAGTTAAAAAGAAAAGTATTGTACGACAAAAAAAAGTGCATAAGATACCGTTTTATCGGGGGATGTCGATTGTTTCCTTTCCAACGTGGAACATTCAACCAATATAGAAATTCGTATCACATGGAAAATGAAAGTAAAGGGAAAATTACTTTTTTCTATCTTTTGCCTTTGGTTCAATTGTTTTGGGCGACTCTTCCCATCCCGATCGTAAATGTTATCATAATTTGACGTTAAACGGATAAGAGCTTATGGATGAAGTGTGATGTGCTGGTTCGTACGGATCGATTTTTAACTCCCGCTGGGATGACTACATTACATTCCTTTTATTTTGCGAAGGTGGAGTGGCTTAACTGCAATGATTAGATAATGAAAACATAGGAAAGAGCTTATCTTATTCCGTGCTTACAATCCTTGGTAAACTGCATGTAAAAGCCAGCCTCTGCTTTGATGTTGTGTATTTCATATCAGTTGCAATAATAAATCACTGAACTACATCTAATCGCTTCGTGATAGGAAGGAATGGATGAGGTGGGGTGTGTGAATGTTCGCGAAAGGTCCCGGCTGGTACATTTAATGCTATTATCTAAATGAATTACTACACAAATTAAACAATTTTCTAATTCAAACAACACCTTCAATTTACGAGTGGCACCTCGCTCTGTCTGTTAGTTTGTGGCATTCTTTGCGGTATCCATTTTCATATATATATTTTCCAGCCATGTGCGCGTTATGCGAAAATTCCTGCCCCAATACAAACACACAAATTCCATCCTCCCATCGCTGGCGGGGTGTCAAAAAGGTGCACTGTGTCTGGCCACCGAACGGATGCCACACATTCGCCTTTGGTGGGACACACCCTTCCTGGCGTGGTTTGGCTTTACCCTCTACCGTACAAAGTCCAAGAAGGAAGAAAGTGAGGAAATCGGGACGAGCAGCGCAACACACACCTCGTTCCTTTTTTCCTTAGTTCCATATGAATTTTGCGGGGTTGGTTTTGTTCTCCTTTTTGTCCACAGTTATCACAAAACGTGGGAGCCAAATTTTCCTACAACACAGCGCGTTACCAGGAAGAGAGAGAGAGAGTGAGAGAGAGAGAGAGAGAGGGAGGAAGGGGGGGGGGGGGGGGGGGGAGTTTAGATTACAGAAATGAAAAAGAACGTAAAAAACGTGTTTCTGACGCGCCTTTTTCCCATCCTCGCACACGCTCTCTGCTGGTGGTTCTGGTAGTGGTATGTGGCATTTGCATTTGGCGCACACAAAACCACACATCCGTCCACACGGCGAGCCTTAGGCTGGCAGCAAGCGGTGTGTGTAGGTTAAGGATACATTTCGATGAGCAAACACACATATGGTTTTGGGTGCGTGTTGGCAAGAGAAAGAAACCCAGAAACGCCACCTCGAAGAATCGAACCCGGCGACACAGCCCGTCATATCAGACCTACCCATCCTGTAGAAGGGCAGAAAGGAAAGAGCAAAGGAAATAACACGTGGAAAACTTCCTTTTTTTCTTTCCCAATACCATTCCCCTCCCGTTGGTCAAACATCACACCACAAGGATGTTCCTTCTGTGTGAACTCGAGAGTTCCATTCGCCGGCTGGCTGATAATGTCAGAAGGGACCGTTTATATCCATGACTGGTATGCTATCATCATCATGTGGCATTTTTCTTCTCTAACTGTAGAGACGTCGACCGGGAATGACTCTGGCTGTGCAGTGTGACTGTAAGCGTGTAAAGACTGTAGCTTAAGAGACCAGAAGTACATTTTCTCATGGCTTTAACGTGGTCTTTTTGGTTTACTCTTCCACAATGCCAAAAGCGATCTGCCGTTGGAGTCGTTCTGGCTAAAGTCTGTTAATATATTTCTGAACTCAATTTTTAGGTCCATTAAACTAAATTCAATATCCTTTTCGTAAGATGCGAGCAAAATGCTCGTAAATCGGAAGCACCTGTATTCTGAACACATTGTGGCGTAAATTTCATCGGATTAATTGTCAAAGACAACATAAATGCTCGGGCGCTGTGTGCTGATGGATATTGTAACATTTTTAACGCTTGACACAATAAAGGTTTCTGAAACGTAGCTAGAACCCACACTTTACGAACGGACATACTTGTGTCACAAGAGTTGTGTGCGCAACTAGTACGGCCGAGGTTTGAAAATACGCTACCTAGCCCAGTCGACGAGAATTCGCTCTTGCGAAAGAAAGCTAATTCGGGCACCACCGATATTGCCCCTGTAGTCAGCTAGAGCTAGCCAAAGGGACCCAGAGAGATGTAAAAAGAGCAACGGAACCGTAGAGAAACAGCGGCAAAATGTGACGAATACGCATGTTGAGTAATTTTACTCCTCCTTCGAACGAAAGAAATAAAAAAAACGCACAAAATTCTCAAACGTATTTTCCTAGAAACGTTTTTGTTTCAAGTTTCAAGTACGCGAGGATCGCGATCGTCGTGCAGTGGTACGTCTGCTCTTAATACTTTTGCCATTGGAAATGTGAGTAGTTGCCTAACAAATGAGGCGAATGAAAAATGTTCAGGTTGAAGACGAATCTACACACATCCATCACAACACGAAGCGAGTGAAAAATGTGACGAAAATTGTCACCGTACGCACTCTCGCTCTATTTTCCCTTTCGATTTTTTCGCACTTTGAAGAGCAGGTGGTAGTAATGGGGAATGTGTTTAATGTGTCTCGAAATAATACCCAAGTGTGCCAGTGGCCGTAGAATTCAAATTCGATTTCATCATCTAGCTAAAGTGAACGGGTTGCGGTCGGTCTTACGCACTCAAAGTGTCCTTCATTCTTGACAAATCACAAAAGGGATCGTCGTCTCGGGCGCGCTCAAGACACTATCTTTCGCTCGCTCGACAATAAAAAGCATTAGTGCGCCCGGTTGTTGATAGGAAAGATGGATTAAAAGTGTTACGATGAGGTTGATGGTTGTGGTGGACGGGAAGAAGCCATCTCGCACACAGAATTATCGCTGATAAATAAATCCTCCTTGCGTGTGTGTCTCGCAAGGGTTGTCTTAAACTGGTGGCGATAAGGAAAATTGTTCCGTTTTTTGTGTGCGACCGTTTCTTGTCCAACTCGATCTAAAATAAGAAAGAAAACGGAACATTCAGATAACTCGCTGTGCAATGTTTCAAAAAGTCTATGGGAATATGTAAACAATGCTACGCACATCCATCGTCAACGTAATGAATTCTATCGCACACTGACCGACCTTATTTATGTGTGGCAGCATCTCGACACGACCACACCGCCGCCGTCAGTGTTGAATTTTCGGGAATATTCAGTGAGCGACAATGTTAACCTGGCGAAGACGACAAGACGACAGACAAAGTCATGACCCCTTTCTAGTCGTAGGAAAACATTTTCCCCAGTTACACTTGAAGTATATTTTGGAGCTGATTGATTTGTGGAAATGCCGAATGAGCAGCTTCAAGCATCAACCAGTTGGCACAAACTTCATCTTCCGTTATGTGTTTTTTTTTTGCTTAAACCATACTCTTAGTTCATCTGTAGGAAAATCGATTAGTGTGACCCTTCTTTAAGCGTTGTAACCCCCCTTCACTTTCCACGGCATTAAGATCGTTAACGGTTAAAGGTCGTTCCTTCTTTCCGTGCATTTACATTTCATAGATTGAGATGGTGTAAGGGTCACCTACTACTTTCCTGACGTAATTAACACCTAACTGAATGGGCGTTGCGGCTCTCGTTTAGACAAAAAAGACCAATAATGATCGAAGGACAAGCCTATTGCTCATCATCACCGCGATCATCGTGGTATTGTTTTCTTCTTTTTTAAACACAAAACGCTCGAAATTGCACTGATGCATGCGCGAAAAGGTACGGTTGTTTGCTAAGGTGTGTTCCTCTCCCGATGGGATGGATGGATGTGTGTGGAGATGCAAGCAAATCATCTCTCTTTCTCAGCGAATGTTCGATGTCCGCGCACCCGCCAAGCAACGACCCATGGACGTGGTCGCGCGCGCTGTTGCTAAGGTTATCGCAGCAGCAGGCGCAGGCGGGCCACAAGCGCAACCAAAAACTGGTTTCCTGCAGCACTTGTAGTACCGGAGGGGCTAGGTTGAAGGCATTCACACCCCGTGTGTATTCCATCATTCCAGTTAGAGGAGTTAGAGGGAAGACTTGTAATAAAATGACCAACTGGAAACAAAAAGAAAATATCGTCTCTGTTAGTATTCAAACACACCAAGCTTCAACCAATTGATTCAAATTTGGTTCTAAATTCAAATTTTACTTCTTCGTCCGTGTGTGTAACTCACATTACAGCAAGCGAGCAACATTGTTTATACACCGAAACGTGTTCATTTAAAAACGCCTTTTATTCATCGTAACATGGGGCCACCACATGGCAATAATACTTGATGTTGATAACTTCTCTTCTCGCTGCTGCTTTTTCAACGCTAATTCAAGGCTATTATACAGGGGCCAACCGTCCCGGTGAGTGCGTGTGTGTTTTGCGAGTCAAGTGGCGGCACACAAACTGTCTCCAGAAAGGAAACAATTTTCCTTTTTATGCGCTCACTTCTGCGCGCAAAACCTTCATATCATTACTTCCCATCGTCCACAGCTTCTTCACGCACGCATATTATCGACTCCTCGCTTCTTGTCCGCTCGGTGAAAACGATCATCAGAAGCGTCCTCCCTAAACGAGGATAAGCGATCGCTTAAATGTGGACCATGGTGTGCCTCAGTGTGTGCCGGCTCACAAAATGCATACACACACACACACACACAAACTCACGGCATTCTCCCTCTCCTGGTGTACCACCGCGCACCGAAACCATATCAATTTAACCAATTATGCTCAGCATGCGCGCGCGCTCTGTCGTGCGTTTCTTTGCCTTCGCTTCTCTGTTGGGCGGCCCTTGCTGCTGCTACTGCGACTATTACTGGTGTGTTTTGTCCCACATCCTAGACCAATATTATTTGATCAACAGAGAGCAACCAAGGGTACATTATGTGTACGACGAACATGATGATGATGCGGAAGGTAGGAGAGTATAGGGGTTTGACAATTTTATGTTTATTTTCGTGTGGCAATTTCATCTTCCCCTTTTCTGGAGGACTCCCTTTGCACCCAAAAGCACACGATTTTTCAAAGCTACAAAAAGGGAAAATGATTGTAAAATGTGAGATTTAGAGGAATGAATGTTGTTTTAATCAATTATGTTGTATAGAAAACCGTAATACTCACAACATCGGTTGCGCCTGCGAGGCCTGCGTACAACAAAACACATGTATAATGATGATGCAAGGTTTGTGAGGGTGGTGTGTGGTTGTACTTGCGTTCCACCGTCGAAATTCACTTCCACGCCACGAATCGAACAACACAGATGAGCTTGGGCTCGGACGACATCTTTACCTGACAGTATTAGAAATATCCGATAAAATATCTAATGCTGCCCGGTAAGATGTGAACAGAAACCCCAGAGGATAGACAGGCGAATAGTTACTGTGGCGATGGTTCTTCCCTGCTAGAAAGCAAGGGCTACTATGATTAGAGTGGCAGTCTGATTTTGCGCGCAGCTACAATGCACACACCACAAACCTGTTATGGTGGTCATGAAGCTACTCCATGACTCGGACAGCAGCACCAACAGCAGCCAGCCGCAGCACAGACGACGGGAGGGTGTACGGGGAAAAGTATCGATTACGGAAGGGCGTCGTCATGTGTTTAGCCATTGAGATCTCGGGTGCAGAAATGTCACCATCTAATCTCAACCGAACGGCGGAAAATGATATGAAGCCGCGGCTGCTGCTGCTGCTGCTAACTGCTGTTGCAGCTGTTGTTGGACTCCACTCCCGCTAAGGGACGACCCAAGGTTCTGGATGGCAGAACGTTAGCTGGAGAGGATAAGGGGAGCTGCCTTCCTTCACTCTTGATTCGATCCGATACTTCGCCGCTACAGCACCTTTCCGCTGTACACGCACTCGCACGCGAAAAAACTTGAATTTCAACGACGCGGAATGAAGAAGCTCATGGCACACTCGATTGAACACACAAACGAGCTTCTTTTGCTGCTGCTGCTGCTTCTCGATCAAGCATTATGACAGTTTTCTTTTCTGTTCTACCCTTGCTGATGCGCACACCGATTTTGCCAGTAGAGCTATGGTGCAGTGGTGGCGGCATGGTGTGACCAAAAACCGACCACCATATACGGAATTACGCGAAAACCACGCGCCTCGTTAAGTTTGTGTTGTGTGCGTTCGCGGGGGGTGGCTCCTCTTGTTCAGTGATTCGTTCGATTCCCTTTCTTTTGCCGTTTATCACATCACGCATGTGAGGTGCTGCAGAAGTGAGGTTAGAAAAAAAAGGCAAGGATAACGCTTCTCTACTGTTTCTGCACAAGCTTCTTCTTCCATGCACATCACCATACACACTTTGCAGCCAAGTTCGTAACACGTGTACAAATAGAAACCATTCCATTTCAACTAGCAATGAAAAAAGTACGCAACACACGAGATAAAAAGTACTCCTTCAGGCTGACGACAGCACAGCACAGCACAGCACAGCACACCACACCACACCACACATCATCAGCAGCGGCGCCACGCGCTCCGCTCTCAGCCGGGCGACGGACGGACCATGCGGATCGACTTCCAAGTGCAAAGGTTTGCGTGAGTGTGACGCGTTCTTATCGCAAAATTGCCAACGCAGCGCCAAAACCAAAATGGTTTCCGCTCTCTTCCTATGCGTACACACACACTCCTCCTCACCTCTTCATCTTCTTCCATACCGTTCCGAATCCTTTACTTTCGCACTGCTCTATTCTGCACACTGTGTGTGGGGAGCACAGCACACGACTGTGTCCCGGAAGATGACGACGAAGAATCGCAGTAGCCATGCTGATTTTTGGGAAGCCACGCACACACACTTTGTTCTTTTCATCTGTCAGTGCTTTCTACTGAAAATTGTGAACCTTGTGTCTTTGCTCTACGAACAATAGGGAACCTCGTGCACGTCACATGTTAGAGCCGGATGAAATTGATATTAATTTCCTGCAAAGCCAATTCATTTGAACTGTGTGAGGTGCGCGCGCGCGCCCATTCGCCGGTGTAAGTCCCTCCGCTACGACGCACTACTATTCGCCAAACGTGGCAAAGAATACTTCCAGAACGACACTGTTGCACTTCGAGACACAAAGAAAAAGCCTTCCATACTACACGGGAACGGTTATAAAACACACCTTCGCCTTTACGTTGTGGCAACGAAATCTCGGCGGGTCCTTCCACGAAAACGGTGAGCAAAGCGCAGTTGCCCTTCGAACACAGCACACTTGGCAGCGCGCGAGCAGCAAGCGTTGACCGCACGAGCCACCGCGTGAGATGAGCAGCGGCGTGAATTTGAACAATAACTGACTTTTGTTTCCGAGGAACTCCAAAGGAAAATGTGCTTCTTCAAATTCAAATCGGATCCCCACCCGGGGTCGCTCTGTCCGCTGCTGGTAGCGGTGCCGCACGAAGGAGTGAGGGAGTGCACAGTAGCCAGCGCTTTCGTGAGTAAGCAGGTAAGCAGTGTAGGATACGCTATAGAGCGTGGTGGGTGAGCGAGCGAGAAAGAGCGCATCGGTGCTAGTAGGAGAAAGAAGTGTGAGATGGCGCAAGCGCGAAACAGGCACACGTGAGTGAGACCACTATTGGCGAGGTCGGGTTTGAGAGAGTGAGCGAGATGGACGATGAAAGGAAAGGCATATTGTGTGTAGCACTAAGTGCGTTGTATTACAGATAATATTTAGAAGAGGTATTAGAGATTGCTCTTCATCATCTTGCTGGTAGGATATATATTGGTTTGTTGAATTATTTAAAACCACACACAAAAATTGTCAACTTTTTGATAATCTGACTCTTTCACTCTAAGCGAGTGAACCCCTATCTTGTTCTGTTCTAAATAATTCCACAAGGTGGGAAAGAAAAGGAATATTCTATTGCCCTTTCGGTTACGCTAAGGAACAGGAAGGAATTGAATAAGTGATAAGCTATCGAGGGCTTCTAGAGTTTCGACATGGAATAATTGAAATTTACACTATGACTATGCTTTTCTCAATACGCAATGGGTCGCAATGGGATAATACTGTATTTCGAATAGCTGTCTTGTAATTACAAAAGATGTCTAAAACCAATATGGTTGTTCCTGGACGTTTTTACGGTCCTAGATTCTGCACAGATTGCACTTGTAAATCTCGTAGTTCACATGGTCAAAACATTGAAGTTGGCAAACCAAACCAAATCCTTTGCCCCCGTGTTGTTGGTTACAAAAAAGTGAAACTTTGGCCGACAACATTACCGGGTGTCGAGTGATGGCTGAGATTCCGTCGATCTGTGCTACTGCGCTCCGCTCCCTCCCCCCCCTTCAAGGGCCCATGTGTAGCTACACTGGGTACTGCGATATAGCTGTCAATCATTCTATAATTAAGCGATTTCACGCCATCTCTCCCTCGTGTCGATGAGCCACGTACTCCTCACACACGCCCGTCACGGCAACGTCTCTCTGTTGAGTTTCCTCAAGATGGCATGGCACCTAGACACTTTCTGTGGACACGAAAGTCTAGTGATCATGATCGTTCGCTTGGCTAGCGTGAAAGTGTCGGGGACCGTTTAGAATCGGGTTGAGAGACGCTCTCAACCTTTGGGTCGTTGCAATGATTACGATAGCAGTGTTATGGAAGCATGACTAAGATCAACACCGATCTTGATGCAATATTGAAGTTGTGATCAGACTCGATCAAGAAAATGTTATCCCATACAGTCAGTATGATTCGCAGTTAGAACAAGTATTACATGGAGAACAATTGAATGTGCGATGCACAGGAAGAACTTGTTTCTCGACACTACAGCGGCCCCAAAAAAGTCACACCGGATAAAGATACACTGCTTGTCTCCTGCGGGGACGGCCTCTGCATAGCGGACGCCGAAATACCAGAGCATAATCACATCAGACAGAGGTAGAAGGTAGTACTAGTCGAACCTTCGCAAGCGTACACATCGTACACGTTCCAAAAATAGTATTTATTTGGTATTCCATTCCTTTCAGATAGTCCGCAACCGCCGTATTTTTAAACTGTCACATCTTTGCCGCGACCATGATGATGGTACAGAGTGCGAGCGTGATCAACGGCTTCGCGCGGATTCCCGGCAGCGCGTGTAAGTGTGTGTGCGTCACCACCCTCCCCCTGCCACGGAAATGTTTCAATTTGTCCCCGAAAACGGAAAAACAACGATGCCTTCTGTTGCCGCACTCGCGACGCCGCTTTTCGCCTGTCGAACGTCGATTAGATCTTGCATGTCATTGGAGGTTTGCCGGCAAGCGTCAACTGGCTTGTGGTGCTATCCGAGAGCACGTCGCCCAGAACGGTCCTATCTGCTTCCTGCTTAGATGTGTTGTCGTCTCCTCGCGATACATCGTTTGTGATGAGATCTTAATCGATTGAATGATAGATGAGCGGGGAAGTGGCCCGATAGCCGAAATTGAAGCCTTTATGGACATGGCAACGTTTAGGGTGAAATGGACCGTGTCACATCCATAGTAGCATGCTTTCTTTTGAGCAATCAAAATGCAATCAGCATCACAGTTCTTTTCATAGAACGAGTCTTGTGGATTCTTTTTTACGGACTGCACGACTGATAACAGGCAGAAGAGAGGACAATTCCACTATACTATTGGACAGTATTGAAGGTTTACGTAATTTGAAATTGGTGATGCAATGGTGACATGCTCCGAAAACCGAGAGCAGAAGAATAAAGCCTCCAACGTTGAGCCGCACAGGAACACAGACCGGGTAAGTGTGTAAGCCGTCATCATCCGTCGATAACCTTTCCGGCAGAAGGTTATCACGGGCAAAAAGCACCAGTATTATTCCTTCCACGGGGTTCCACATTGTGCTGATGTGTCTCGGAGACCGTCTTGATACAGAACCATGGCGGGATGTCGTGATTCGCTTGCGATGGCGTTACATACTGCCACTAGCCAATCGGTATCGATGGGGCACACTTTACACACACACACACAGTCCGAGGCGAGGATTGTGGTTGATAATGGCGGGCTTAAGCAAGGGCAGATGTGGTAATAAACCTACAACACCGCCTGCATGCCTTCTGTCTGACCCTATTGGCTTGTTGACAGCAAGAGCATCATCATCATCATCACCAAGCATTGCAAAAATTATCGCCCAGCTCTCCGGGCCGTGTGAGTTGTGGTCAATTTTGCAAACGATGTTATGCTTTAGTTAGCTTCACAGTTTCCAAAGGCGGTATGCAAACAAGGGAAGGTTTTGTCGAGAGAGCTGTGAGTGCTTATTGATAAGCGCGCGCATCTCGTCACAACGGCCCACAGCAGTGGGTCCTACTGCTTGGTTAGTTGTTCGACATGTTGGTGCATTAATGGGGCCGAATGATTTATGAGAGATTGGTGTGTTTTGTTTGATAATAAGCTCATCTTCTGCAAGTTGCGTTTTTGCTAGTCAAAGGATGGTACATCCGTCATGTTGCAGAGACCCAAAGCTGTCAGCTACAAAATGTAATTGGCACATTGAACTAAAAATTGTGATTAATGAGCTTTACGCATGGGTACATGTAGCATTCCTGCGTGGTGTACGGTTTCGCGGCGTTCCTTCCACTGTTGGTGCGTAACAACATGCCTTATGTTTAAAAGCATGTTGATTTGAAGTTTGCGTTTTCTAATCAATAATTGCATCGTCAAACATCGAACTATCTCCGGTCGAGTCCAAGCAACTTCACTCAAAGCCTTAGAAACGGTAAGGGAAAGTATGGGCGCCGTGGTATTACTTGAATCTTTAATCTGATCCGGATTACAGGGGCTTTTGAAAACAGCGAATCCTAATGCGCTGTCTTGGAATTGTACCTAGGGCTGTAGCGACTGCTTAAGTCATGCTACATTATACACACTCGTCCCACCTGTGTCCCCCTCGCCTAGATCGACAGCTAATGCGACTGGTTCTTGAACGGTTCGGTTGTGCCTCTACCAACAAGCTATATTTAGTCCGTTCGCCTGTCTAAATGCGCGCGAATGCTACCGCTTGAGCCGATTGTCATCCGGCAGTCCTAAGCTCAGATGTGCATAGCTTGGATGAGCTGATAGGCACGGAAGTTTGTGCCTTTTACGTGAAAAGATTAACAAGCGTGTATCAAACATCGGGGATAGATGTACCAGATATCGATGACTCACCTGGGTTCGACTAAATGGTCGATCATATCTTCAAATCGTTACAGATGTTTGATTGAACGAAAGAGGCAATTGGCTTAAATTATGCTCCAAATTGGTACTAAACGGTTGTACTTGAGTGCACCGTGGAATTACTCACAGGGAGGCACTAAACACCCTAAACAGCCCATTTGTCACATTACTAACAAATAATTAGCGTGGCATATAATGCGTGCGCCGTGTTTCTCGCTGCTTGAAGAGGCAAGCCTCGTGTGTGAGCACTGACGAAAAACACGCTGGATGTTAGTTTCTTCTGTTATGGGCTGTCAAGCATTAAGCGGGGAGCTAAAGTTGGCGGCGTTTTTGTCATGTCCTCGTTTTGAAGTGATTTGTAAATAAATTACTGTTAATTGTACGCTCACCCGCACCACCGCAGCAGCGTGATCAAACCGTCTGTACTCCGTTTTACGAGCTGTGTACGTGTACGTACAAGAGGCTAGAGGCTAGCGAAAGAGAAGCCATCCAAAATGGATGAGTTTTTCTTGAAACAGCATGTTTTATTGAATGTTTCAAAATGACGAGCTTATGCACTGTGTAACCTGTTGAATCTTGTTACCTTGTCGTTAAACGTTTTGAAGGAGGAGAGCAAGGATAGTTTTTTGTTATAGAATGTTAAGTATCATTTGCGTATAAAACGATTTCGATCATTGATTGATGCATGATTTTGCTCGATATATGATGATTATATTGACGTGATTGTTTTAATTTTACGTCATAAAAGACTTACTTCACCTCATGTTCATGTCGTCAGCAATGACATCGCTGTACTGTACCATGAACAATTCTCTAGAATCATATATGCCACGTGTTACCCAATGTGCAGAAAACCTAAGTTTTGCACAAAGTCTGTCAGTCTATAGGGACTTGAGCTGCTATCAATTCCTGCTGCATTAAAGTAACCTTTTTTCCAAAGTCCTCCACCCAAAGGTGGACGAATTAATCAATTTCATTACCAACTCCTCAACTCCAAGCGAACTCAATGAACGGGCGAAAGCTCGCTCGCGACCGTTGACGAACCGAGGGCGCCGATTTGCACAAACTGATTAACAATCCAAAATGAGAAAAGCAAACAGAAACAGCGAAACCGCCACACACCGCCGACACCAAAGTGCAAAAAGTCCAATTAACCTAGCCTTGCTCTCCCGCTGGGTGGAGGATCTGGTGCGTAAGCGCGGCAGCGAAGGATGACCCGGACGATTCGAGGTTAATGATAGAGGTGGTGAATCCGAAGATGTGGAAGAGGGCGGAAGGGAGAGTGTAATGAACGTGCAATGCCCCTGCGAGCAAATCGAAGGACTGCCGTGATGGCATACGGTGCCTTGTGCAACGGGGAGGTTAAATGTTAGAAATGATAGAGCCACGGACACACCGGAATGTATATTAGGTGATCTGGTGTGGCAAAAAAGTATCAGGCAGCAGTGAGGATTATGCACTTTTTCGTCTCGTTATCTATCGTAATCCTTGAACTGATGGTGCTCAATGCTTCATGTATGGGTCGGTTTCACGAAAACCTTTATAAATGTCCAAAGCTAGAGTAATTTGTGGGAACCTTGGCCATGCTAGGGAGTTATTTGCTGTACAGCTTGTTCCTTAAAAACTTTTCAAACAAATCAGATGTGTAAGTGTCAATCAACAATAAACATTTCCTGCATATAGATTGCGCAAAAACAAGCGTCCTTCCTCACTGTCCCACCATTTTGTAGCTAATAGTTCTTCAAAGCCTCTCTGGACGGGGACGGGATAAAAACGCGTCAGTTAAATGACAAAAAACCATTGCAATTTGTCTAGTAGATATCGAGTAAAAACTAAATGCCACTGGTGATGGCATCTTTACGTCAAGGCTGGTATGGTATTTCTCTCAAGGCCACGTGACGCACTCATTCAAGTGTACTGTCCACGATCGTAACGCATCGTAACGCAGTAGGAATGGACAGCTGAAAGAGCGCATATGATACTGTAGAAATCAATACAGATGAAGGTTGTTGAGGGCTCTTTTCGATTTATTTTATCAAACTATCGTGCCATGCTACAAAGTCCCCTTGCAGTAGGATGAGGTCACGAACGGTTTTTTTTCGAGTTTCAGCTATACTAGCATTCAGGGAGTTCTTCAATGAACCGTCGGCTATTCAATAAGTTAAAAAGCATACTCTATGCCGCTGGTGTACAACCATCAAACGGTAGGTCCATTCAATTAATCTGCATTTAATTAACAAGTTGAATACCCTCGGTATGTCGTGGCCACCCTAGGGAGTCATTCGATGATGGTCTGCGGGAGCAAGAACTGCGTGGTAGGAGTTGACCACGCGCAAAATGAAGGGCTCATATGACTTTTTCGTAAAGGGGAGGCATGTAGGCGCACTACGTAGAATAAAAGGGAATTGGATTGAAACATCTTCAATAGACATGAAACGCCAGAAATTGACTCATCGCTAGATCAGCACTGTATGCAGCCAAGTGTACATTACTGCTCGATCTTGTAATCGATATAGATCTGATACAGATCCGCTCAATATGAGACGACAGGCACGGCCTACAATCAGATGCAATTTTCTCCACCCAGCCAACCAGGTTCTAAGAACGTATAAACTTTCCACCTCCAGTGTGAGAAGACCTTGTGGCCATTCCGCTTGATCGCTCGCTCGCAGTAAGAACTTAATTATCAACTGCTGTTGCACCTGGCGCTCACCGCCATGTTGCCAGTGGAGTGATTAGAGAGTGATGCAGCTGGGGGTAAGGTATGCATGACGCTCTGACGCCAGTTGATAGAATCGATCCCGCCTGCCATCTTCCAGTTTTTGCCATGTGGAGCTACCGGTAACACCAGTTGTCCTTGTGCAAATCATCCGAATGCTGACACACTATCCGTTCGGTAGCGTCACGCGTGCGCCGTACCTCGTATGCATAACATTTGCCATTTTGTGCCAGGTGATACGTGGCCTATCTAGAGCGGACGGCAGCTTCTAGATCGGCTACTGCTGGAGCTCTCTGGATCGTGTTCTCCCTTTTGGCTGATTGGATTTGAAAGATCGCACACTGCTTATCCCCCCATATCGAACGTATCGAATGTGGCTTCCATGAAGAGATTTATTACATCAGAATGCCGTTCTAATGGTGCAGCCTCGGCTCTCTTGTCATGTTATTAAAACGCCTCAAGCTGTTATTCCACTCGGTAAGGGTAGAGATTAAGGTCTAAAGCACCTTGCACTATGCGCCTAGTATTGATTAGGTTCTCAATGGTTCTAGGTGAAACGGTTGGACGCACATTCCAAGGTGCAGATCTTCTTTACTCTTACTGCACAGTTCCCTTCGCCTGTGCAGAAATACTACTCTGTTAATGCACATAGGACCTTGTTTTAGTTCCTTTACTTTTAGGTCTTCTGAGTGTAAAAAACAGGACGATTGGAACAACCGGCCGGCCAGGTGCCAGTTCCATAGCACGTATGCAAATTCGTACTGGCGAAAAAAAAGTAATACCGACGCGTCGGGTCCGGACGGACGAGAGCGATTATCGATTGGCTCTCACCAGGCCAGTGTGCGGCATTGCATCCGCTTTCGCGCGTGGACCCATCAAGGGTGCGTTTCAGCCTGCACTCCTGCGTTCTGCCAGATCCCACACGCTGTTGGTGTCGTAGCGCAAAAGCAGCAGCAGCAGCCGGTCCGTCCGCTCAGTCAAGGTCCAAATTAATGTTGGACGAGCCGGCGGAGTTGAGAAGGGGTACCGGTTTTATTGGGAGAGAGCCGGGCCTTGGGTTGATTGGATTAGCAGAACCTGTACGACGCCGGGTTCCCGCGTGTGTCCCGCGTGTGACGCGTGCTGCGGTGTTGCGCGCACTCGACATGTCACGCCACCTGTACGCCGCCGGTCGATGCGATGCCGTCCACACGGGGCGAGGTGGTGGTGCTGGGAAATGGACGGTGTTGGCATCGTTTCAATGCAGGATCGATGAACTCGCGCAAACCGCTGCCAAATGGGTGTGGTGATCCTTGCTCCCGTGCTAGCCGATCCTGAACGGATGGCTCAAAACTCGATCGTGGCTCTCTCTCTCTCTCTCGCTCTCTGCGCCGTCCACGGTGTGACGGAACGTTAGCCTGTAATTGCACGCCGGTCAACTAATGGACTTTCACTTACCGCTACCGTTTTTGGCACGTGAGAGACTCATCCCAACCTGTCTGTCCATCGCCATCGTGGACCATCACCTCCTCCTGCTTCCCCTGCTTCTTCATCATCATCATCATCATCTCCAACATCATTATTGAAAGGCAAATACGATCGCGAGGTTAGGTTGGTGCACGACCCGGTCCATTGCCCGAGGGGAAGCGGCTGTCGGTTGGGTAACATTCACCTCGCACGACACGCACGCACGAAGGGCAAAGGAAATTTATTAAATTGTTGGCTCACCGCTGGCGTCTGTGTGTGTGTGTGTGTTTGTGATGTGTGACTTGAAACAGCAGCTGGCGTCGTTTCATATGACGGTCGGGGTGGGTGGGTGTTTGGCCTTTTTTTTCGCTTTTCAACGTACGCACGCGAGGAAAACGCTGTGGCATGCCATTTTCCCTCGCCGTGTGTGAGTTTTCCAAGTGTTTGAAAGCACTGTTACACATCGGACCCAACAATTTAGGGCGAAAGAAAGGCGGGAAGGTAAGCAAGGAGGCAAAAAACAAAGAAACGGCCACAATGTGTACAAGGAAAGAGCCAAGTTGTGCATGGGAAGTAAAGCACTCATACACTTCGGACATTGGTCCAGTGCAGCCGATTGCAGCCCATCCAACGCATCGCCCGCCCAGTCCCGGCCTTTCCTTTCCACTCGCTCCCTGACCACGGGCAAGAGAAATGGACGCTTTCGCGAATAAAACAAGGCATTTAGCTGCACTTTCTTTCTGCATCGCACACGTTGCGGCGACGGCTCATCCTTCGGCAGGCCTGCCTTTAACCGTCCAGTTCGGCATCGGACGTGTGTGTGTATGTGTGTCGAGTTAATGCACATTTCATTCCGCTTTTCGCTCTCGTATTGCTTTGCGACATGCATCAACGGTTCTGCCGTGTTTTGGATGGAAGGTGAAGTGTGGAGGCTTTCATTTCGTTCAAATCAAACAACGTGACTGCTTGAGGCAAACCTCGAGCGGGGAGTGGCTGAAGGGCATCCATTTCCTTCTTAGCCTTCCTACTGTTATCGCGGTTTTTGAGGGCCATTCCGTGGATCACACACACACACACACACACACTCAAGCGGGCTAAATGCGGAGCAGAGCATCGTGCATGGTCGGTAAAGGCAAAACCGCAACCATTGAAGCACACCACACATTGCATGCATCTTTCGTGCAGGCGTTCGTTTTCTTTCCGGGGGGCTTGGTCGTGGCGTAACAGTTGACCATATGGGGACATCCCGTTGGCCGCTTGCTATTCTTTTCCCTTTTCGTCTTCCCGAGCCAGCCCGGCGATGCGTGTCATGCTTTAGCAAACGTTTTCGGGCTATGCTTTTTCGCATGCGTTTGTACAGAAGAACGCGAACGAAACGATGCGATCGGGAGCTAATGTCCAGTGCCCATCTTCCAAGTGGCTCGTGAGCCCGAAAGGGGATATAGAGAGGAAGAGTGAAAGAGAAGAAAAATTATGTCATTTCATCGATTTTATTCGTTTCGTGCCCTCGTAAAGGCTTCTTGCGGATTGTAATAAATTTAAAATCATTTAGTGTGCCTGATTACTATCGGTGATGATCGGTTGTGCCCATCCATCAACCTTTCTGCGGTAGCCAAGAGTGTGGTCCAAGAGCAATGGCAACTTTGTAAGGCCTTGAGAAGGGGTTACATAGGAAATGAAATAAATGGAAAAACACATTTCATGGAAGAAACAACTAATTGAAAATTCTATAATATCCATAGTCGTTGAAAAGTTTGATGAAGGTAACGAAAGGTATATTGAGGACTATTGTTTCGGGATGCAATCGATAATTCTGGAGATGTAGTGAGATGAACGATGGAAACTAGGGATATTGAGCAGACTTCTGGAGGATCCGTATAACCCTGTAAGAATATTGGAATATCTAGGTTTTATTTTCATCATTCAGGTTGAATTACATTATTTCCATGAACTATTCAAATTCAATTCCAAACGCTGAATTCCAAAATTCGAATTACTCCGTTGGGATCATTACATGCAACGCCCTGAATATGCTGATCAAAGCCATGAACAAAAGATGTGTAAAAGAGAATGACAGATAAGGATTAAAAATGATGCCAGAGTCTGCTGATCAATATAATGAACATGAGCCAGAAGCAGTGTCGGTGATCGTAACGATATCTCTAACCCATTTGTGCAGAATATGTTGTATTATCAGTGTTTTCGGGTGTCCAAATGAAAACAGTTGTACAAAGATGCCGCATTCATTCGAAGCTGGCTCAACCGGTTGTGTCAACAGCGTTGAACGAAGGTTTTGTTACTAACTGATCTTCCAGAGCCACAAGCGTTCTCGAATGTGATAACAGTCCGCATACACAGGAAGCTCCTCTATGTATTATGATTAACCTCGGATGCACGAGCAAAAGACATCACACATCGTTGTGGAAAGATCCTATCGATAATACTTTGTAGTGGGCGCTCATTTCGCCTCGAATCGATTCGCTTCCTAAGCGCTTCAACCGCGGAAGCGTGACATTTGACCAAACAAGTGGAATGAACAAAAAAGAAGCGAGAAGCCGGAAATGGCATCAACCACATGGCCCCTGGGGCACAGCAAAAAAAGGTGACGATGTGCAGACAACAATGCGGCGCACACGTGCGGGATGGGCAACAGTTGCTGACGAACTCCTAACAAATTTCAAACAACAGAAAGGAAGGAGCAGAAAGGTCAGTCGAGGAGCAGCAAGGCAAGAAGGATGCTACCCATTAAGGACTTTTAAAGGAGCCACGCGGTTAGGCTTTTGGGCAGCCTCTCCAGCATGTGTGTGTGTCCAGTTAGCGCGAAAGGTTTACTGGTTGGGCACCAGAGAGGGACGTCGTAGCGGTAGACTCAAACTTCCGGTATTTAAACGAAAGCGTACACAAAGCACACGCGCGATGAAAACCGGAAATCGTTTGAACTGTTTGACTCTTTTTCCGGCCCATGTTGACACATCGGTTTTGGGCTGAATGGGTTTGACGAGGAGGTCGATAAAGGTTGCGTTTGTTGAATTTCGATGCCTACTGTGCTGATGGCTGGCACGTAGCCAGCCTGAAGACGCCTTCCAGACTCAATTGATTCGGCAATCAAAAATACATTACTGTGGCAAAACGTTATTAATATCCGAACCCGTCCAAGAAAACATGAACGCCAAGTTGTCGAGCTGATAAGATAATCATCTTTATAATCAATTTGCAGGCTATTTTCTCCCCAAAGATTCATATCCTGAGGTGGGTTGTGTGTGTTGACCATAAAACATTGCTTGCTAGAAAGGTTTCGCTTTATCTTGAACTAATCGCACAAAGCGAAACGCCAGTTCGTAACAAGTTCGTCCCATGCAACTTGGACCCCGCATTGGCCGTGAAAGTAAAAACATAAAACAAACAGGAAAAATGTGTTGGAATTAACCAATTGACCGTTATCTTTGCAGGGAAAATTTACAAGGCGAACCAGCCCCAAGACTCGGGCAACCTGCCGATTAATGAGGTGGAAATGTGAACTTTTACTGTTCACGGACCTTGCGTCTTTGGCGTGAACAGGAATGTGTGAAGCATGTACGCAACTTGCATTTCTTCTGCTGATAATGTTGCTTGGTAAGTATGAACAAGCTATTTTTCTTAGGGCTTTAGCTATGGAGAACGCTAATTGATTTTGTCCAAAATGTCTTGCGCTGGCAAAGAAGGAGTGACGTCTAGGGGAGAAGCTTTTAATGAAGCATAATTTATTGTCAGTGCTTTAAAATGCAAACATTGACATCGCTATATGAAGCACCAAACAGGTTTGGAGCTCGAAGAGCGACTGTCGAAGACTCATAGAGCACTACAGAAAGAAGAAGAACTCCTTTCGGCCGTTAAGAACCGAAACGAAGAACCCGCTCGCCGTAGACCTCGTGCCATGCTTGTATCGATTACAATTAATTTTCTTCTATCGTCACTTCACTTCTTCCCTTCCCGGTTCGGTTTTTGGGATGGACGTTTTGCGTTTGCGTTGTCGCCAAGATGATGATGGGTAGCCAGCCGGCCGTCTGTCTTGGCCCTGGTGGTGCATGAGACACCAGCGGGAGGTCGTCGATCACGTGCGGACACAGTAACGTTATCCCTGTTCGTCGTAGTCCAGTGCACGATACCGCACCGTACACGCAACCCGGCCCGAAACCAGTCATCCCTTGAGCACTCTCATTTAAATCATTCGTATGTGTTTTATATGGCGGTTGATGCTTCAACAATGTTGCCGACCCTGTGCCGAGTCACAGGCCAAGAAATCCATAGTTTCTTCATTTTATTCTTGGGATATTTTTCCTGATACTCTTCCAACGTAAAATATCGATGGGGACTACGAACAAGAAGCTCGTGTAAAAGCCACAGAGGGAGCAAAATGGCAAATCTAGAGTGAAAAACGCACGGAATGGCAAGAGAAAGAGAAGTCTATGATAAATACGAACGTAGAAAAGAGCAGTGACACAATAAGATATCGCTTTGCCGCTGGTGATCGCTTTAATATTTAAAACCAGTAACCAGTAATTTTGCTGAAGTCAAAGAATAATTTCATCAAACGTTTTCAATGCATTTGACTTTGCAGTGGAGAGTCCACGGTAAAAAAAGAATCAGCTTTTTGCATCATCTCCTTCATACAGAGCCCAAGAAGAAGTAGATGACCTAAGTTACTGTTTTCGAAGCAAACTCAGATAAAGCATGATGAAATAAGAGTGCAATAAATAATTCTCTAAGCATCCCATTCCGAGATGACTAACAGATGCAAGCCTCACCACCTCGAACGGAAGTGGACTGAAAGGGGTCTTATTGCTCTTGTTTTCTATGGTATTGAAGTGACACAGTTCACAGTTACATACGATCTAACAGTGCTAGAGGAGTGAGACATGTCAAAGTCGGGTCCAACTCCAACGTGTAGACTATTTCTGTGGTTGTCTTCACATTTGTATGGTTTCAAAATAGCGTCGCATTGTAATCGGACGTGAGGTTTCCTATTCCGATAATGTACGGCACAACTGTTGCCTTATGCGAGTCGGGATGTATGCGGTCGGGAAGATTCATTAACCTATTTACTGGCTACTCTAGCAGCTCTAGCGACAGACTGTGGTGATGTTTAAGAAATAAGATGAGAAGAAAAATGGTGGGTTGATATAGAGCATAACATGTCTTGCCTGGGAAGTGTTCTCAGGCCACGATTTAAACTTCATAAATCAATAAGAGGCTCTTGCGCTATAGATCTCGCACGTCCACCAGAGTCATCCCTTGTCAAAGCATTTAAGCTACCTGTGTTCTCCAGAATTGCCCTCCTTCCCTGCCCAAGGCTAAAGTAAACGATATCAAAACGGTGGTCCTTCCGGTAAATGATAGGGTGTGTCCATCCGTGTATCCTCGGGGCCTATGTTTATTCCTGATTTAGCGCTTCCAACGATATTCGCGTCTTCTCGTAATCGTTCCACACGCTTTGATCGTCGATTCCAGAACCAGGACTCGATTATCGTTGCCGCTCCGAAAAGGAAAAACGTGTAAAAAGAAACAAATATGAGCTACACTTGCCACACAGCTAATCGTTAAGAGAATCCACAATTGAGATGCGCGAGAGAAAGAGTGACGAACGGTGGTTTTTGAATAGAAATCAAGATAAAAACCAGTGTAACTGTCGGTCCTGAGCTAACGCATCTCTAGGGCGAAAACTCGAGATAAAAACGGACCACAGCACAGGCATCCGTAATGGCCAATGTGTTGCAGTCGACTTCTTAATGAATGCTTTTTTTTACGTTAATTGCAGTATTTTTTATTGTGCATCGCTCGGGGATTTTGTTTTCTTTGCTTTTTGAACTTGAGCCAACGAAGAAGCAAAACGAAACGCTGAGGTTTTTGGCTACAAGCGTTGGCCGCATAAAAAGTGTCTCGAGTGAAAAGTCATGCCACGAACCACACGAGCCTGGAGTTTTTGGGGGAGAAAGGAAGGGTTTTGATCGTGTTCCAAGGTCCGGGGGAGCTGACACTGTGTCACCGACACACGCGACTCGAAGACACACTTCTCCTCATTGAATATGGCGAGCAACAACTTTGGAGTTGCTCATCAGCATTAATATGAGAAGGTTGACTTGTCAGCAAACATCATCCTCCATACCTAAGGCAGGCTGGCTAATCTTGGGGAGAAGGTAGGAAGGACAAAAAACAACCAAACAACGCAAAACAAAAACCTTTTTCATATAATGCTACAGCTCGCAATGGGTATCCCGGTGCCCCGGAATATTGGAAGACTTGCGAATGACAACAGTGGTAGCGGTGCATGCGCAGTTGCACATTTTGACAACGGGGAAAGGAATTTGCATATTTCAGCAGCTCTGGGCGATGGGCACACGAAACCTGGCAGTGCTGGCTGGCTGGCTGGCGACCGTTTTTGCACTGGCGTTGACTGACCTCCCTCTCCCGGGGCGGGGAAGAATCTCGGGAGACATTCGGTTTATGGTTGTTGGGAAAGCATTGAACATTCTGGGCGAGTAATGAAGTCATTCGGAGTGATGTCGGCGAGAAATATGTTCAGCCCTAAGAATGTTTCAACACGATTACACGGGGGAATGCATCCCGCGTGGTCGGCTAGCGTGAATGTTCGTTTTGGAAGAAAGGGATCAGAACTTTCCCATAGGTTTTATGGCTGGAAAAATTCGGAAAAACGTACAAAATAATGGTTGTAGAACGTTTTGCTGCACATGTTCCATATGGATTAAGGCAAAGATCACTTCAAGATTGTTCAACGATTGTTTGACATTAGTATAGTGATCCGGATGCCGTCAAAGTCAGTACCATTATCGCACACGTCTTGAGAACAGGTCCAAAGTGGCAATAGATTCTGACCTTGTTTGGAATAAGGGGAAACGACACAGTTGACTCTTGGCGAACCGGTTACCCGTGCGTTATGTTGGACGAATTCTGTTCCGATTGAAATAAGAGCTGGTAGCAAGAGTTCAATGATCTGATGGTAGCTTTTAATTCAAATTTAGTGAGGTTATTAGCAAGATTCTAGTCTTGCAGTTCTAAGGTTCTTTATGCTCTAATTGTTTCGTGATGTTTGTTCTTGCTTACCAAAGCTGGAAAGACATATCCATTTGAGGGTGCTATTGCTAAAATTTCTGTAGAATTTCAAAATACCAACAACAAGATCTCGAGCCAGAATTTGCTCTCCTTCATGCTCTCTTCCGAACAAGTGGTTCCATCCGGAGCGGCGCTGCAAAGTTGGCTCGTCACACCAAGAACATGCCACCCTGTGTCAGTGCGGCGTGTTCTCACGACGCACGAGCAGGAAGCCTTGTGTGCGCGGTTTGTAAAACGAGTTTTACCAGTTAAATTTTAATATTTTCTCCGGTACGCAGAAGAAGTTGTCGTCCTGTAGTCTGCAGAGGAGCCTGCTGCACGTATAGAAAAACCTGCTCACCATACGGACCTGGCAGAAGGAGAGAATGAGTTTGCGATAGAATTGGAAGACTACGAAGCATCGTGTATCTTGTGGTGATGATCACGTTTGCGAAGGATGATGATGATGACGTCCTGGAAATGATCGCAAAACGTTTGTACCGCGATCTTCGTCCAATACTCTCTCGCCGTGCCCCTACTCTCGATCGTCTTGGGGTCGTGATTAACGCGTTTTTATTCAAATGCAGCGCTGCCTTTTTTGTTTTGCTTAGTTGCTATATCCTCCCGTTCCTAGCCTTTGCCCCTTGCGTCAGGGTTTTGGGCTCACTGCAGGATGATGGGTCGTGGCGTTGGAAGCGCGTAAAGCAAATTTCCCAAAACCCAAAACCGCATGCCCCGCCGATCGTCGGCAAAACCAAAAACGGCGCGCGCGGAACCTGTTGTGTGTTGGGGCATACCGGCAAACTACGCAACTTGTTTCAGTGCGGGAGCGAGAGGATATTGGAACTCTCCCCTTCGTTCCGTGCCTTTCGGAAGCAGGAACAGGTTGCGGTGTGTGTGTGTGTGCAGCGTGTTACAACAGAAGTGAGACAGGTTTTTTACTTGGTTTCTAAAAAAAGAGGTACGAAAAACGGGGTGTAGAACGTAACGCGGCAACAACAACAAAAAATAAGCGCACACATAACGTTTTCTTCCTTCTCGAGACGCAGACACACAGAACGCTCCAAGAACGCCTTCAGATCCAGATGCGGTCAATGACATGGAGCTCTGTGTAGTACCAAATCTTTAAAAGCCACAACAAAAAATGAGATCCCAGGAGAACAGGAGCTTGATAGTGCAATGAGCTTCTATAAATATTAGCTTCGAATGTTATCCTTGCCTAAGTAATCAGACAATACCGTATGATTGGCGATTATTCCCCGAATGATGATGATAGTCTCGATTTGTCAAAGAAGCTTAAAAGAGAACAAAACCGTGACAATTAGCATGAAAATCCAGAAGAAGCTGTCAATTTGCACATCTAGCTTGTGTCAGCTACAATTTCCAATGGTAGTGCGCATTTCACTAATCACAAAGTGAAAAGCGTTAAAATAGCTAGGTACACACGCATTTAGCTTCCCTTGCTATCGAGTTAACACGCGTGGTTGGGCACACGTGATGAAACATCGGAAATGTGAAACCTCCGAACACGAACGCCTGTAACGCCCCGTCCGAAGGGAACTGTTATTAACGGCAGCGATAAAGCGTGTCTTGTTGTGGAAAAGCTAGTGAGCATCTTTTCACAAGCTCCGCTCAGGTCGGCTAACTAATCGGAGTGGGCAATAAGCTTCCCAACTTGTTGTTTGGTTTCGCTTATCTTTCGGTTGCTGTTGCCTCCGTATTCTACATCTCGCACGGGGCTCATTTTCAGATTATCGGTGACAAAACGATCATCTCGTTTTTCCCGATGTCCAATCCCAATCCGAATCGGGATGGCGGCTAGGCAACGCATAAATCACCGGCAAAGATTCCGTTTGTCATTGCTTTATCTTTGGAGTTTCTTCCTTTTTAATACTTTGGAGCGTTCAAAGAGGCGATAAGAGTGAAGGGTAAAGAATGTTTGTATGTGTAATGGGTTTTCATTTATCAAAATCAAAGTCACAACGTCAGGCACCATAGAAGCAGGTTCCTCCATGTGTATAGCGGAAGGCGCCGGCGTTTGTTGCGTTTTGTGATTAGCAACTGCTATTTATAATGAGTTGGGAGAGAAGTAGACGGTTTGTCGTTATCATTTAGCTGTGGACGGTTATTGAGTCTATTTTATTGCATTATGAGGAGACTCTTAAATAGACACATATGTGTATAAACCTAGATCTCGAGGAAGGTATTGATTCCGTGCTGTCAATGGAGTAGATAGACGAACCTACGTTTTTACTTATGTTCATGCTGGGGCAGTTATTTGTGAACGCATGACATGATGTCTCGCCCAATCCGCTTATGATTCTACATAAAAGTGATGTCATGATGATAAGACGCTATCCCAAAACCAAACAAAACCCGAAGCTGCCTTGCTCGCCGTAAAGTGGCTTACCCGGAGAGGCGCTTATCATGTAGCCGGTAGTAGCACCTGGTTTTTGTTTTATGACTCCGGTTTGCCCAAGATAAGAATCATTCAAACGGGAGCAGAGAACGCGACAAGAAGCGTGAAGAAATCTATAACAAAGGTGTGAGAGTGTGTTATCGGACAAGGCTTCGCTTGCCGGGAGTCGAATGGAAGAAGAGACAAGTGGTCGCTAAAAGCTACAACGACAGCAAGTCTGCTTGTCGGAATGATCTCCAAGAAGGCGTCCCAAGAACGGCAAAGCGTTACAGGGGTTTTTCGGACCAGTTTTGGTGGGAGACTTGAAGGGTTCGGTGGGAACTGCTGGTCCATGCGTAATGCTGATCGAACTCAGTTGCCCCTGTAAGAAGAGGTTCCGCCAGATTTTTTTATGAGCCTTTCCACCCAGTGTTAACCCAGTTATAAATGGATACATTCTTCTGCAAAAGCGCCCAGCCCTGGGGCTTCAGCCGCACGGCAACCTGAAAACCGGGGCGTGTGCGATGTTGTAGATTTAACACGGATTTTTATGGTTTCCTTGCCACTCGTTCGCGCTTGAAAGAGAGGTAGACCGCAAGCAATCCAACAGATCTCAGAGTGGATCTCAGACAGAACGCGGAAGGGGTAGGTTGATGTAGATATTCGATCAGTAGCGTGCTGTGAAAGGGTTTTTTTGTCCGTTGGGAAACCTAAGGCATGAGTGAGCATATGCGGTTCTACCACACGCCAGAGGCAATATCAGATAATACCCCGCACCGATTACCTTCCACTCGGAGGGGTTCGCTTTGGTCATCGGAAGCAGTCCGGATCCCGCCACCTCCCGATCGATCAAGTTTCGGAGGTGTTAATTTGCGCTAGTCGACCACTCGAGGGACGCCTGAAGGGGTTGAAGGAATTTCCCGAAGCGGCATCAATTTTCACTCTCATCCGATCCAATGTTGGCCTTCTTCCAAAGAAGGTGGGATGCTGTTGGAGGGGACGGGATCCTTCCGAAGGGTGAGTGTGGTCCACGGGATCAAACACAAAGTGGTGCGCGGGAGAGGCCCAAAGTGGTTTGGTGAATTGCCTGGGCGGCCGCCACTACTCTATAATTATGCCCATCGTGTACCGCGCCCCGCACGTTACCTCCCGGCGCTTTCTGTTAAGGTCTGTACGATCTCCCGGCGCACGGTAGGATGTGTGGCGCGTGCGCAGGAGGTAAAAGCCCACATTTATGGGCGATTTTCGATACGCCGCAATGTACGCTTTTTTGCTTTTGGGCTGCTCATGGTTGGGTATGCGGGAGACGGAGCGGCGTTTACGCACTGTTGGGGCAGAGCAGCGATTGAAAAGAGCTTCGCCCGCGATACCTACCCATTGGATCGATACACCGACTGCAATCGAACCGTGCTTATAGGCGTGTATGATTAACCAGGGATGAAACTACACGCGAGCGTTTAATTCTAAAAGCAATATTTACCTGGTCGCCTCTGCCGGATCGGTTGGCTCAAAACGAAATCGAAATCATACCGCTATCTGCGCCCATTCCTCTCGCCGACGCATCTCCAACCGTGGAAGTGCCGACGAAGAGACACGCGTGCGCCATAATAGATGTCTGAAAATAGATCGTGGCCTCCTGCTGCTGCTGCTGCTGCTGCTGCTGCTGCTGCTGCTGCTGGCTGTCTGTACGACAACGGTGTTTAACGTACGACAAATGCAGGATTGTCACAGTCACCCAACACATTCCATCGTACACATCTGCCTGCTTGTGTGGCACCTCCTGTGTCGTTCTAGCCTCCCATCTCTTCCCATCCCTTTCCCGCTCCCCCATCTTCTCCTCCTCGTCCACCTCCTTGCGAGGGATATTATTTTTCACGCAGCTTTACTCTACCGGCCCAAGTGTTTTTATACGTCCAATTGCCTACATTGTTGTATCGGTCCGGGGGCAACTCTTTCCCGTGGGGTGTGCACTTTACCTGCTGCCCAGAGATGTATCTGTCCAACAAGGGATGACCGGGGGCGGGAAGGAAGGCGGGGAATGTGTTGTTTGCAGCAGGGAAATTTAGAACCGTGCCGTTTGGGGTATTTATTGCCGGCATTATTGGCGCTGGTAGAGACGGTGCCGGCTTCCGCGGCGGGGACTTTGTTGCAAACAAGGGGGAGGGGGGGGGGTGGTTTTAGGAGATAAATGCAAGAGAGCAGTGGGGACGTTGGGGAACATGGTTTAGTGAGACCATTAAGTGTGTCTTTTCTAGACGCGTCTTTCGGGAAGCTTTGTGCGTTTTAGTGCGATCAAGCTCGCAAGATCTTTTGGATTATGCTACGGAAAGGAAGAACATTCACGCTAGTCAGCCAACGCGTTCATAAGCATTGCACACTCCAACCTGGACTCCGAACGTACGATTTGGTTACGATTTGGTCACCCCCACCCCCTTCTGGAAGCTCATCTATTTCTGTCGTACCGATTTTAAAGAAGCTCGGCGTCGAACTGGGGTAAGATTGAGAATATATTTGCATACATCGAACAGGCATCGAATTAACGGCACTGCTGTGGCGGGCAAATGCTGCTTGTGAATAATTCAATAGCAACGCCACACCCTAAACCACAGAACCCAGAACAGGGAACGTGCGAGGAACGTGTGGACGTCTCGAAGAGTGGGAACAGAGTGTGGAGGGTAAATTGGGGGAGAAGAAGGAGCTCTTTAAAATGCTACTATATTTATCATACAGTTCAATTCAGTTCAACTCTTGTTTGCATAGTTTGGTGATACAAACCGAAGGAGGTGATACGGATAACACTCCTCAACCTGTGCAGAGAAATGCTACTAGCGCCTCAAGTAATGCACTATTTATGGCAAGACTACACGTTGTGACACAGATTGCATACTTTAAGGCGCACCACTCTACAATAATGAGTTAATAAGCGAAATGCATACAACAAGTGAGCTTATAAATTCTTATCAATTATCAATTGACATTCGATTCACATTGATCGATTGTAAGGTTGGCTGAAGGTACACTCCTCCAGGCGTAAGAGATTACGATGCACAATCCGCTTTATTATGCACATCCTCACATCAATATTGACGCTTTTGCCTTTGCTCCGAAGCAATTTCAACAACAAACATCTTGCGCTCTGCGGTCAGATTCCTTCTCAACTAAATTAAGAAGACCTTGCGGTAACCGATAACGGAAAAGGCATCATCGCGAGCAGTTGGATGAATGAAAAAATAACAAACAAAATCCTCGAGGCGAGCTACTAACACACAGCGCAGCATTTTGGTGACCCGTTGCGGTAACCTCTTCGGACTGCTTTCTCTCTCTCACACACACTCGATTGTCGGGTTATCACCGGGCAGTAACGCTAGACCCGGCGGCTGATAGGTTTGCATCTAGCTTCCAAAAAGAAAAAACGGGAACACCGATACGATGTCCGTTCCCAGGGTCAATCGCGAAGCAGTGCGGTGGCTGCTTGGTGATAAGCGGATTCACAACCCACCCGGAGATGTTGTGAGACGTTGTGGTGTTATTGCCTTAGATTAAACGTCCTCTTGCACGGTTTGTGGTAAACACAGCAGAATGCTCTTACTAACCTCTACTAACTGAAATTGTCATACTGTGATAGCACTATTCCCATAATGCTACTTCATAGGAGAGCTTGGTTGGTAGTCGTATTTGATAAATAATGTTCCCACGGATCTAATTATTTCTCTTCATAGGACAACTTAAAAGAGTGTTTTTTTTTTAATAATGAATACATATTTTATTGAAATTTTTACCATCTTCACTTTCTCACAGAATGGCTTCGTTTGCTCTTTTGTTTTTGTGTGTAGGTGTCTATTTTGTATTTTCATGTTGCATGAGTTACTTTACATTTTTCCTTCCTTTCTTCGCCATTATCAACTTTTGCTCCTTGTGGAGAGTGTATGCCCCCTCTTACTCAACCTTTTTCTGTATTTCCCTCTCCCGTTTGATGTTTTTCATATATTATTTTTTAAATATAGTTTACATAGCGTTTTATATAGCGTTTGTTCATCGGTTTTTTGGTTTGTTTTGTAAAGATTTTTTAATAATATAATATATATTTCTTCCATTTTTGTTTTTTCTTTTTTTGACGTCTGAGTTTGGTTTCAGTTGGTTTGTGTGTTTTTTGCGTGTTTCTGCTTTCGTTTGTCCGCAAGTCTAGAGGTTGTTAAATAGTTGTGTTTTGTTGCTGCTGTTAATGCTACTGCTTTGAATAGGTTACGTTCTTGCCTTTTGTATTTCTCTCCCTTTTTTTCCCTTCATCTCTTTTGCTCTTGACATTTTCTTTTCCCCACTAAATAAACAGAGCTTTTGTTTTGTTTGCGTATTATTGTTAGCGGCTTCGTATCAGATGTAGGTTTTTTTTCTTTGTTGTGTTCGGATGCAACCATCGGTTTGTCGTGTTGCAGCTTCCACTGAGGTAATTGCAACGAGTGCGTAACAGTTTCTATTTCACTTTCAATACTTCCACCATTTTTGTACGTATCATGGAGTGTGTTCGCATAGCTCGAAAGATTAAAGGATCTCTTTTAAAGGGAAACGAAAGACCATTGCTCATCTCTGTTGGTTTGTTTTGTTTACTTTACATCTCATTTATGTTTGCTTGTTTTGCTGCGTTTATGGAGCTTTATAAAAATAATAAGCTTTGCTCATTTAGTTTCCTTCTTTTCCCTCAACTTTACTTCTTCTGTTCAGGTGTGAGCTATTGTTTTGTTTATTTATTCTGTCCCTCTTGTTGCGTGCGGTGAAGTTGTGCTTATGTTTAATATGTATCTGTACATTTGCTGTTTCTCTCTTACTTATGTCTTTTTATCATCACTATTAACACAGCTATATACTAATGCATGTTTTATATGTTTGCGCGTTTCTGTTGTTTTTTTTTTTGTTTATCAAGGAATATGCAAACTCAACAATTCAGGGAGTCTCAGGTCAAAGATTGTTTTTCACTTGTACAGGATTGCGCACGTACGGGTGTGAGGGATAAATTGAAAGGGGTTTAAAATTTCTGTCCATTCATCTCACAGTTTCTTTATCCCCGCCCTGCTATCTGCTTCACTATTTACATTCACTTTAATAACAGTCACCTTTCTTTCACGTCCCTTCACCACCGTAATTTTCAGCTCGTACCGACAGGTAGTTTGATTTGAATCGTTTTTAACAAAAATTTTCTAATAAAATTAACTAGCTTTTCGATTCGCTACAATTTAGTAAATTTTTGCCTAAACTCAAATTAAGAGTAACATAAAGCTAAAGGTAATGGAAAACAACACATTTACAGGATGTCTCTCAACGGTCGTACAATATTTTTACTTCAGGGGAAACGTTTTCCTAGTTCATTGCCGACCCTTTAGCAAGGTGACAACGAAACAGCTTTTGCGGGATTATATGCGATAGAGAGTTGAACACCGAACAAGCTAAAGGGGAGGGGGTCTATGCTGTGCAGTTTTGAGGTTAAATTTAGTGTTTTCTTACTCTCCCCGCTCGCACAACTTTAAACACTACCTTAAAAGACTAGCGAAGCATCAAGTGGGAGGAAGAAGTGTTTAATGTTCTTCTTAATATTTAACATCACCTGCTTTGCTGTCCGCAATTCAAACGAAATTATCATTTTCATTCCAGTTTATCGTTCGCCTTCGTTTCTAGTTCGATTTTGTGTATAAGTGTTACCAGTCTAAATTTTGAAATGTTTCTACCTCCAAACAGTACGATTTGTAAGAACCGATTTTTCTTAGTCTCAAAAAAGTGTAATATCCCCACGTTTCCATTTCGTATCCATTCAGTCCATGTGATGTGCCTTTCGGTTGGAAAAGCGAGGAGAGGGATTTATAATCTTATCCAATAGTCTAAGTAATAGATATTCCAATTGTGTAATGCATTAACTTTTTTGTTGCATACCTTACTACATGTGTTTATTGTAGAAGTAGATCAGGGATTTGCCAGAAAGAGTTTCAATTTTGAGTAGAAGATTTAGGTGAAGCATTGTGATTGAACCGAGCGACAAAAGTAACACACGTTGGGAAAAGCTTTTCCTGCTTCTTTCTTCATCCCTCCCTTGAAGAGCGTCTAAGTACGTATGAGTTGTTTTTTTTATCAATGGTCAAAGCAGAATAATAGCATTATTCCATTGAAATAGCTTCAAATGCTGGACTTTAAAGTATTTTTTTTTCTTGCTCACCTTTTGCAGAACGGTAGATCTTTAGTGCAACCATCTACCACTACCACTAGCTGGTAAGGGATTTTTTAAAGACTTTTATATACGCCAATTGGTATGAGTTTGCGCAAGGGCTTTACTTTAATTTACTCTTATGTGTTTGTTTTTATAATTTTAATCCTACTATCAAGAGCACCGCAATCAGTCATCTTTCGTTTTTTTCATGTTGCCATTGGTTGGTTGGTAGAAAATAAGACATCAAATAGAAAACAAAGGAAATGAAATGGAAGAATGTTTTTCCTGCTAATAACAAAAACAATGTAAATATGAAACAAGTGATCCAGTAAAAGTTTAAATCCCTTGTTGTGTTTTGAATGATCTATTTCTTGTCTTAAAACCATTATCAGAGTTATTAGGCGCCTAAAGGTATGCAATCTGAGGCGAATGTTAGCCTGAAGGCCAAAGCCTCTGTAAAAATAAATAAATAAAAAAAACAACCAAAACTATGAATCAAAGGAAGTGCTTAATCATTCATAATGGGTTTACCTTTCGTTCCCAACCTCATATCCTCCTTCCAGTACCTTCCAGTCTCATGTTGTTTTTTTGTTCGTTATGTATTAAATACTTTTATACATGTTTATTACAATTGTATGAATATGCTGTTACTTTAATCTACCTTACAAACACTTGTAAGAGTTTTCTTAACCGTAGAGCTATTCGACATGATGGTAAAAGGGGGAGAGCTGTTTTTCGGGGCGTTGGGCGTTGGGTAGCGCTGGCCTATCTGGTGCCTGGGATCGGATTGGATGTTTCTCACACGTATCCACAGTTGCGGAGTAGAGTTAGCGAGGAAATAGGGGACTTTAGTTGTAGCAGGACCACGCGAGATGATGGTATAGAGAGATACGTTTGTAAAATTTCGTGTAAAAATTCGAACAAAATATTTTTTTCCTTGGGAAAGTATTAAATGCAGCAATGAACGCTTTACTTTCGAGTGCAAACTCATCAGAGCTTATTGTGGCAGTTTTGTCTATTTCCTTTTTTTGTTTTATCGCTTAGATCGTTGTGAGATCGAACCAAATTGAACACTCGGCTGTCGTGTAATGCCAAAGGGCGTTTGCAAAATGGAAGCTTTTTCTATCCCTACCTTTTCTCTGCTTCGTTGCTAAAACCATACGCAAACTAACTTAGTGACGAATGGATAAAATGCGTCCAAAGTGCACCCTAGCAAATTTGTTGTTCAAATCAAGTTTGTTTAGAAATAAACAATCCAATGGACAAAACCTTCATGTGTAAAACTGGTTCATATCAGAATGCGCCTAAAAGTATGCAATGGAGCAACACTTGGCTCCTTTTAAGCTATCTTGTCCGCTGGTAAGACACCCTTAAGAAAAAACGTCCAATCTCGGTAATGGCAGTGATGTGTTGTCTTCTTTTCCTCTGGACGCCCAAAAGCCAATTATTACGGATACTGTCAAGCTGCTCATTCAAATAATTGTTTTTCACATGTAAAAAAGTGTCCCTCCCAATATGACAGCAGCATTGGAATGACGTTATTTTTATGTTTTCGATTACGCCTAAGTATCACACAGATATGTTACTGCCAATGTGATTAACGCTAATGTTTGTGTGTTTGTGTGTGTGGTTCGAATTTAATGCAACTGTGAGAGTTATTTGGTTCGCGTCTTACTTACTGCATTCGAGTATATTGAAAGGTTATCGGTTGTAAAATGCATCGCTTTCTTCTCCCCTTTTTTTTCTTATGGTTTTCACATCATTAAGTATGGTGTTAGTGCAGAGTGAGAATTGTTCAGCAAGAAAATTCATCTGGTTCTTGCATTTTTGCGTATGTGCCAACGAGATTTGATGGATCATTTTATTTTGCTGTTTGCTAATAATACGAATTTTACTTCAAAATTGTATCTTATAATCTTCTCCCCTCCGAACTCCTCCAATATGTGAATCATGTTGATCTCAGTAAAAGCTACACCTTACAACTGTTTTCTCAAGTAGTAGTAGTAGTAGTAGTAGTAGTAGTAGTAGTAGTATGTGTTTACAATCATGTGTTGCTAAAGTTTTATCCATTTAATCGCAATCGACATCCTCCGAGTATTCTCGCACGGAACACCGCGAGGTTTGTGGTTGATTGTGTATTGAAGACTTTTTACTCTCCTGCCCCAGCCCCTTCGAACAGGGACTTGATGGCAATGTTATACAAATTCATTTTCATATTGGTTTCATCTCATCTTTGCAACGTCTTTTGTTTTGTGTGGGATTAATTTATTGAATGTTTAATTTAGTATTACGGCCTCTCATGACGTCAGCTTCTTCATGCTTCTGCTGTACTTTATTATGTATTGAAAATGCACCTCGATATTAATCTGCACCGAAATGACACAAACTCACACGCAAAGAGCTAACTGGTGGAACTTTCTCTACGTCTAAGTTTGTAAATCGCTCTTCGATTGTAATCATTCGATGCGGTCAAATGTGTGGGCTGTTGCAATTACAGTACATGGTTTTGTTGGATTGTAACTTTATAAGCTTAAAACGATCGCCCCTAACACACAGAGTAATTTATAAAGACCATCGATACCATGTATAATGTTACTGTACCCCGCTATACCTAGGTGTAAGATGTCTACTGTTAGAAACGGCAGTGGTTGGCCTCAGAAAAACTGGATATCCATCCGCTAATGAGTTCACCTTCCTGTTTCACACCCATGCTTTCCTCCAAAAACGCTCAATATCCAGGGTAATCCCTCGTCTGAAGTACAAAGGGAAGCTCAAAACTCATCACTCTGTTCGTTCTTTTCATTCAATCATCGCGATTCTTTCACTCCATCAGTAAAATGGTTGTTCATGTTCAAAATGTCCATTCAAATGCTCGTACGATGGTGTATAATTCGCTCAAATACAATTAACGCTTATCCAGCGAGAAGTAACGAATAAGTTAAAAATGATACTTACGCGCCTAAATGTATGCAATGCGCCTAAAGTGAAGCTGCTTGCAATGCTGAGACACAGGTGGCGCCACTGTCTAATTGTTTGCGTTGCAGAACAATGAACCGAAAGCATGGAGAAACTAAATTAAACTAAAAAAATAATGCTATAAAATAGTAGTAACAGCAAATAAAAACTCGTTTGAATAAAAAAGAAATATTTTATTACAAAAAAAAAATAATAAAATAATATAGCAATAATAAAAAGTAACTATCGATAAGTCATTAATAGTATTTGAGAAAATTTTGCACATATCCCAGTTCAATGCTTAACGCGAATTACACAAACCTACACTACGCACTTAATGCTGTATACTCTCTGTTGCAAATTTTCTACAACTCCTTCTCTCTCTTTCTCTCTCTGTTTTCCCCCGAGTGTGTTGTGTGTTTTTTATTCGGTTGTCGCTGCTTCATCTGCCCACAAAACGGTGTGTGGTGGCGCGAATTAATCCTAACCCCATATCCTAATCTCCTATCTCCACACATGTAACTCTCTCTCTCTCTCTCTCTGTCTCTGTCAGCCCCTTTGCCCAAACTCGATCTTTTTCCCCCTGCCCTTGGACCAATCTCGCTCCTTTCCTTAATGTGAAGATAAGAATCACTACGTTTTAAAAGCTGTACAATTTTACATAAAAAGCGTGCCGATCTATTTCGATTGTTGGTATGCTTCTTTTACTCTCTCTCTCTCTCTCTCTCCTTTTAAACGTGCTAGCACACTTTTATTCTGTATACAATTTATATGCTCTCTTCGTCCTTTGCATGTTGTATTTTGCATGCTTGTTGCAAAAGGATGTAATCGGTGTGTAGATTTTCCCCATGCCTTACATTGTGTGGGATTTGAATAGCAAAAAGCTTCTTTTCCAGGTTTTGATATAATAAACTTTAACCACAGGTGTAGGCTGTGGGCATTCGTGTTTGAGGTTCGGTGTTTGCACAAAACATGCTTTCCATCCTCGGCTTCGCGTTCTCCATTTCGCGAACTCAAACGAAACCTTCTCTTTCGCATTTCATGTAATCAGTCCTTTCCTCATTCGTTTCTAAAAATCACTCATTTTCAATTCGTTTTCTGTTCTCCTATCTAGTAAAGTTTGTGTTGTGTTTTGCTTGCTCTGCTTTGCGACTTTTTTCGTCCTGCACAAATGAAAGCTGCACTTGTAAGGGTTTTAAGGGTCTTGATTTTGTCTTACTATTTGCTTACGGAAATACATATTTTAGCAGGTTTTGTTTTGGGTTTATACTTCTGTTTGTTTGTTTCGCTATCTCTGTGCTATGTTTTTTGTTTGTTTGCTATGAAGTTTGAAGATTGTATGAATGTTGGCTTTTCTCTCTCTCTCTTTCGGCTGTCCCCCACGCACACTGTACACTGCACTCGTGCAGTTTATGTTTGTATTTCATTTTTATTCTCTTTTTTTCCTGCACTGTTTGCGACATTTGTTTGTTTGGTTGTTTGTTTGTTTTGTTTGTTTGTCAAAAGGCACCTCCGTTTCCGAAATCAAACAGAAAGATTTTGTTTTACAAATGAAACACACTTTACGCTGTCCCACCGTTTGCTTTTCTTCACGTTTCGTCTCTTGCATTTTTCCCACATTCACTTACTTGGTAAAACAAACTTTGCAGCTTTATGAAGTGAAGTTCACTTACACTGGCAAATTAATGCCTGTTCCCTTTTGTGTGGCTTTTCAGTGTAGTCAAGCTTTCAACACTTTGCGTGTTTCTCTGGTTTTCAAGAAGCATTTTTTTAGGTGGCTCAAAACAAACGCTTTCCGAATGCACCGTTTTGATGCATTTGAAATATTGGAAAGAAGAAGGAAAAGACGGCAAAAGCACTAAATATTAATTGACAATCGCGAACGTTTTGTCACACTAGGAAGGACGGGTGTATGGATGGTGATGAGTAATTGGGAAAAAAATATCGCTCAAACCCGCAATCCAGCAATGGGTGGTAGGAGGAGCTTTCTTTGTTTAAAAGTTTATGCATTTTGGCTAAGAAACGATTCACAACAATTTGACTAATAATTGATTTAATGATTCCGCGGTAAACAATTGAGTTTGACAAACGATAGCGTTTTTATCTTCTTCAAATATTCTAATTCAACACACAACAGAGCAGGGATATGTTTTGTTTTAAGCAAAACGACACATTTGGGTAAAAGGAAACCGAAGAAGCGATAAGAAAAGGATCCCTTTTTCTCCTAGTGAGGTGTTGTTGTTCAACTGGATTGAGCTACTAGAGTGTAAAACTTAAATGCACATTGTTTTATGTAGCACACTAATTTCTTGCTAAATTGTGTTTAAAAGGAAAGAAAAACAAATTTCGTATTCTCGCTCCGCTCTACTTTTCATTCTTTGTTTTAATTCGCTTTGCTTATGCCTACAACATGCGAAGCGTTATCCGGTTTTCTCTAAAGCTCGCCAAACCACCAAGCAGTTTTTGAAGATAGCAAACACCTCATCGTTTCGATTGCTAAAGAGAGATTGAGAGAGAGAGAGAGAGGGGAAGAGAGTAAGGTTGGAAAATGGGCAAACTAGTTTGTTCCCGATGTCTCGATCCTGTCGAAAGTGTTCCTAAAAAAAAACAAGAAAACAACACCACGCCGCCCAGCAGAGACGGATGATGAAGACGAAGAAGGAGAGATTTCACACTCGTTCCAGCTGGCCACTACTGACAAAATATTTCGTTCCAAATATCGGAAAACAACTACAGAGACCGTCAGAGTGGGGAAACCCAGTGACTTCTTCAATCATCTTTCCGTCCGCTTCTTGCCGTTTGCCTTGGAGGACGACGGGGCGTGTTTGTGCTTGCGAAAGAAAGCCTTTTGCAACTTAGCTCAGCCAGCTTATTCTAACCTCTAACCCATTTCACTCCTTCTCTACGAACTATCCTGGGGTTTTGGGGGGCTTTTGCTTTCTCTCTCTCGCTCTCTTATCACTACTCCCTAATATATCCTTGCTTGCTTTTGCACCGCAGCACACGCTCGCACACATGCCGTTTCGTATCTTAAGCTTACAGCGTGTCTATATGTGCTTGCGTGGTGGGGGCGCGGGGTAGTGTGTAGTAATAGTAATATTGTTGATCGTAATAATAATAATATATGCTTCTCTTAAAAATTATTAACAAGTCACAGCCAAACGATACGAAAGAAGGTGTTTCCGCACGCAGCACACCTTCGCATCAAACCGCTTTGTATTCCATTACCGCATTACGCGAAAAACACTCACACATGTACACGCTTTTACAGAGAGAAGGTCCTTACTACCGCGGATACTAACGTGGGTTCAGTACACTCTCATCCGATCCGGTTCCCTTCCGGTTTCGTGCGCTTTGCGTTCTCTATTGGCAGTAATTGGGAGTCGGGTGTGGTTCGGTGTTTGATTTCATTTCATTCACAACGTTTTGGTTCGCAGTGTTTACGGGTAGCGATTTCACATAAAAAAAAGAAACGGATGGTGGTGATTGTGGTAATCACCACCACCCTAGCAGCGAACTGTAGCTGGCAGTATTGTTTGAAAATTGAGTGTAAAGTGTGCTCTAAGTCGGACGCTTCTGCGAAGGTGCGTTGGTTCGTACCTTCTTTCGCAGCTTTTCCACAGTAATGGTAGTAGTAATAATAGTAGTAATAGTAGTAGTGTGTGTTCCCCTTAGCTTATCGTTACATCCCTATCGCTTAACCTTACACCTTACCGTTTACCCCCGCACCCGATGGGTAAACGGAGATGTACCTTACACACCCCACAATCCCTTTATTTAAACGGTGGTGGTCCCGCTTGCCACCCGCGCATCCTATCTAAAACGATCCTAATCCTGCAACTTATTCCCTTAGCGTAATAGTACTTCATCATCCGTTTCCATTCACAACACAGGTTGACGCATACAGCTGTTTCCAAAAGTGGCCTCGGAAAGTGGCTGTCTGATAACTGATTAACTTCCCATCTACAGTTCCCATACTCTCCCGCCCAACTCTATATGTACAATTAAATGTTGTATTGCAATTTGCCTCCATTTCATGTAGTCGAGCTGGGTCCGCTCGTTTTACCGCAACAATATGGAAGATGTACAACAGGAAAAAAAGAAACTCCATTCTCTAAGAAACTAACTGCCTTAAACTTAAAACAATTCATCTTATCAGGGGGGTTTTCACGTCGGACAGGTTCACTGTACAAAAGCGCTATTATATGTGTAATGTGTACGGGAGAAGGAATGAAATATTGTTGCCTCTCTGCTTCCCAAAATGAACTTTCCAACAACAACGAAAAAAAAATAGAAGGTCATTTACAATCGATCCATAAGTGGGTGGATGATTTGTGCGGGTTTTCAAAAAAAAAAAACAATCAAATTCTCTTTACGTTAAGAGAGAAGCTAATGAAGCGTGGTGAAGAAAAGCAATAAATTAACTCTCTACGATAAATAGAATGTCGTCGTCCGGGAAGACGCTTCCGGTTGCCGCACTGACGCCACCAGTGTCGTCGTCGTCACCGCCGCCGCCACCAGGCTCGTCCGCACCGATCAGCCCTACCAGCGGATGGTGACTGTCAAACAGTACGTCACCCGCCGAAGAAGGACCCTGCCGGTGCAGCTGGAGCGAGGAGGTGTCGAGGGTGACGGCGCCGACCGGGGGCACCGTGCCCTACGCTAGCTATACGTGGTGATCGAGCATTCCGACGGTGGAGAGCAGTCCGTTACTACTACTACTACCATTACTGCTGGGATTGTTGTTTGCGCTACTACTACTGCTGTTGCTGCTGCTGTTGACTGTGCTGCCACTACTGCTACTACTGCCGTTCACCGCACCACCTCCAACACCACCGTTGGGCGTGATACTATTGCTGACTCCCACGTTAGCACCGATCGACAGTGTAGGTATGCCCCCATTGCTGTGAACCTGCTGTAGCTGCTGCTGACTGGATTGCTGCTGAATGGACCCGAGCGGCACACCGTTGCTCGTACCGACGACGACGATGTTCGACGAGGTGGATGCCATTGAGGAAGCGTTCGGATTGTCCGACTGTTGGTGTTGTTGTTGCTGTTGCTGCTGCTGTTGTTGTTGCTGTTGTGCAACCAACTCTTGGTGCCTGGCCAGCCCAACCGGTGGTATGTCCTGCACGTCCCATATCTCCTCCAGGAAGCGGGGCAGCTTACGGTTCTTCAGCTTGAGCGAGAAACACATCTCCGAGTTCTGGTTACCGAGCGTCCGCAGCTCGGTCAAGATGGACAGCAGCTTCGCGAACGTGACGCTACACTTGGGGTCGCCACCGTGCCGGTTGAGGATGTAGACGCGCAGCGTGTCGATGTAGTAGCTCTGGATCGTCTCGACCAGTTCGGCCTTCTCGAGCCCGGGCCGGTCGGAGAAGATGACGATCGCGGTTAGCAGCGCGTACTCGACGTTGTCTACCGTGAGCGTGTACATCTGCCGGCAGAAGTGTAGCAGATCCTCGATCGTGTCCGCCATGCCTGCCATCTTGTACGAGTCGCGCGTGTACGATCGGTTGTTGGCGAAGAGGATGGAGTCGGTTTCGGCGTCGTACCGGCGGGCCATTCGCAACATCATCACCTCACTGGAGCACGCCTGCAAGCGAAGATTGATCGATATGTGTGTGTGTTACTGAAGCAGTACGAAGTAGAACACAGTGGGGTCATACTTACCTTTAGTAACGTTATTTGATCCTCTTGCGGGATCTTGGTAAATGCTGGCAGTCCCTTTGCGAACTCGACGATTAGTTGTACTGTGAGGATGGTGATTTCCGTTATGTGCCGGAAGTGGATTTCGTGAGGATCTTCTTCCTCGTTCGGTGAGTTCTAAACGAAAGGGTGCAAAGTTAGTACAATCTGTTACGGGTTAGCTCCAGGGAATCGTTCGACTTACAATCATTATCCTCTTGAGATCTTCCTCCGACGGTTGCTCGTAGCCATCCTGGTACCAGATGAGTTTGTAGATGACGGCCATCTGATTTGCCGTCAGGAGAGGTATATTTCTTTGTCGGTTTTCGTTCAGCAATTTCTCCGGCAGTAGCTGTGGAGGAGATGATGCCCAAATTAGCAAAGCGTGTCCGACACTTGCCGATTGTGCGCACAACTTACCGGTATCGCGGCGGTGGGCGGTGACTCACACTTCATTAATACCGGCAGCAGTTCCGCCTTGTAGCTGCTGCTGTTCGTTGTACTGACGGTGGTGGAAGGGTTCGTCTGCACCTTGTCCTTTTCCTTCTGCGCCTTCTTCTCCTTCCGCTTGATGGCGCACTGGTTTTCGGGCACGACGCACTCTGGCCGCATGCCGACCGCGAGACACTTTTTCAACCGGCACTCCTGACACTTGCGCCTCATGTACATGTCCATCTCGCACGCGTGTCCAAACTTGCAGCAGTAGACGGCATTCTTGGTGACGCTGCGTCGGAAGAAACCTGCAATATGGGTACGTGAGAATCGTTCTTCATGTTGATGCTGCGCTTGAGACACCATGGTGTACTTACCCTTGCAACCCTCACAGGTAAGCGCATTGTAGTGATAGCCGCTCGCTCGGTCACCGCACACAAGACAAAGCTCCTCCTGCTGGCGAGGTGTCGGGCCTTTTTTCTGCTTCTTCGCCTCACTGCCATCACCGGTGTAACCGTTGAGGCTGCTGGACGGGGACAGATCTTCGCGTCCTGTTTGGGGGATGACATACAGCGAGAGAAATATGGGAATTAATAACTTTAAAGTACAAGGTGATAGCGGTGATATTGCACACTTTACAAATCTAATGTTGCAACGACAGCTGTAAAGATCATCTTGCAGCAGAAAAGTGTGTGCACGCGAACATTTTCCTGGAACAATGCTGCAATAAGCGCAAACAATGCGCCTGGACCCGCGGAATACATCACGAACAACAATTTGATGAGGAATTTTGGAGCATATCTTAAAATACAATCTTCTTGCGGCTTGATAAGAATTTGCTGCCCCAACAACCAACCACACACACACATCGCAAACCAACAAAAAATGCTTTAATTACTCTTCTGGTTGCTCTTGAACTCGTTTTCTCTGTCGCGCCGGAACTCGCCATCTCCACGCATCTCCTCCCAGAACTGCGTGACAGTTTTCGGAAATTCAAGAGGGCTTTTGTGGTTTATTATACGTTTATTACTCCTGACACAATATGCGAGTGCAGAAAATTGCATCTACACGACGCTGACTGGTGGTGGGATTCGTGTGGTTTTGCGAGGTGAGAGAAGGGAAAGCCAGAAACGTAATCCTTGCGACGAAATAAATTAAGTAAAAGAGAGGGCGCGTGAACCGGTGGAGGAAAAAATCTCATTATATCATGCGCAGATGTATTTATTGTGTCAGTTTGACGTTGCGCATTATTAAAACGGCCACTCACTCTCTCTCTCTCCCTCTCTCTCTTTGCTTTTATCTGCCGACCAGCCAGAGTGCAGTTGAGGTGCATTATTATTTTTAACCGTTGCCTTCCGTGCACTGATTTTTGGAACAGATTTTGAGCAACTACTCCCGAATTAAACGGCGGGTGTTCTGCCCCATGTGTCGGATGATGAGAATGTAGAAGCATCCGAAAAGCCCAATTAATTATAAACTGAATCGTATATCATTCAGCCTGCGCGCTGACATGCAAAGGTCGGGTGTGCCGCCGATGGATTGGACTGGAATTCGGTCGTGTCGGTCCTGTCGGGCGGGGCACACACCGACTAGGAAGTGTCTATCTTTCGCACCGATTCCGAGACATGGGCTCTGATTTTGGACATCAAGTTAATAACGCCCACAGCAGTCTCTGTGACCAATCGACCTAGAAGCTGGTTGGAGTGTGATTTTGACACAAACACACAGAACACCAAAACTCGTAAGAGGCAGAAAAGTGCAATTTTGTCGTCTGTCACTGTCGCTCGAGACACGGCACACGAAACGCAGTAAGCGGTTGGGGTGGTTAGGTGACAGAAAGATTACAATAAAAATAACGCCCGGAACCTGATCCTGGTGTGTGGTGGAAGCATTAGAAGCGAGAGCTGAAAAGCAGCATTGCAGCAACGTTTTGTGTCTGTGCTGCACATGCGGCGAATGAATTATGGCCAAAATGGCAAAAAGAATGCAACCATCAACCCCCGGGCCCGCTCACAATCGGGTCGCCTGATCTAGAGGACATCGCGAGAAGAGTTTCAAAACCGGCCCCCGGGCTACGGCGCATACTTTCCGCGATACGAATGCATATAAATGTGTCGTCGCGGTTGTTGCATTCCGCGAAAAATGCACTTCTTTTTTAAAAGCGCTAAGACACGCAGTCGTCGTTCCAGCTAATCACGCGCTCATCCTGGTGCAAGAATAAAAAAGATCATGCAGTGAAAGACACAGCCAAGCCAAGCGTTCTAAAATTTTGGAAACCGAACCGATTCGACACCGAACAGCATCCCTCCCTTGCATCACACGCTGCGTTCTGGCTGTGCAGTGCAGAGAGATAGAGCGCGGCCCGAAAAGGGAAGGAATTAAAAATCTTCCATAAATCTCCACCCGAAGGCAGGACGGCATGCGTTGCAGACATCGTCAGGCACGGACACGGCACTACCTTTCACTTTTGGGGGCCGTTAATTTCTGCATTTGCCATGCCGCAGCCGCCGCCAACTGTGAAGTGTTGCGTGCATCGGAACTTGGGTGCTTTATCGCGAACCATCGGGAGGTACAAATGAACAGGCTAGAATGTCTTTTGTGAGCCCCCCCAGAAGAAACAACATGCAGTTCTTTTAGTCATGTACACCGAAATCGTCTTAGGAGGTTGTATCACCATCAGAAAAGAAGAGTGCTGTTTATCTCCGCTAAGCAGCTTAACGGTTCCAAACTCATCTTCCGACGATCTTCCGAACGCGGTTCAACAAACGAACACACGCACGTTTGATCCACTGCGAAAGCAGCGAAATTCTTCTACAGCTTCTACAACCCAAAAAGGAAGCCCAAAAAGAGTTGCCCGGAGTCGATCTGAATTACTAATCGATCAACGCAAAATGTGGTCGCCCTCATGCCAGGAAGTGATGGGTTGAAGCGTTGCCAGCTACTCTACTTCTATTTTCCTTGACAAGGTTCATTGCCATCTCACCCGAGGGTGGGAAAGACTCATCCTGCATGGAAAGAAGATGCTCCTGGCGTACGCGTAGGAATGCTGTATGTGCTGCCTCCCCCCGGATGGCTTTAATAAAGATGAGATGTTTTGATACTCCCGAACCAACCCCCCGAGCGAAAAGGACGCTGACCAGCGATGCTTTGTGGCCGGGTGGCCGCGTTACTTATGCATGTACGTTACCTTGAAAATTGGAATTACAAAAAAGAAAAAAGAGATTTAGTTGATTGCGTGAGCGATTCCCAGGATATTAGCTGCGTGGGGTCGCTTCTGGGGCGAGATCCTCGAAGTCATCTCCGGTGAATATCCGTGGAATTTAAATGGAGATATGGAGATTTGATTTCGTTGGAATTACCGTCGAATTCTGACGTCCAAACGCATCCCGATCGAATGATCTGGAAGAATTTGCGGACTTTCTTGGAGAGTAGAGACGAAGTCGCTCTATTCCTGTTTCCAGGGATCATTCCAGTTCAGCTAGCGTATGAGAAGAACACGCGAGTTCCTCGAAGGTCGTGCTGTCATCAGCATACTTTCACAGAGCCGTTGAGAACCATTCATCAAACTCGCAGTGACGTGCTGCTTATCAGCTCAGTCAGGCTGCAGGTTGTTGATCACGGATTTTTTCCCAACTGCTGCTGAAGGTGAACACTGCACACCACAAGTGGAATGTCTCCACCAACGCGCGCGAGATCATGTAATTGTGCACTGCAGCTCGACTGCGTCATTGCCAGCGTTGTGTCGGCTACTCCTCCGACCACTCACTAGAATCTATACCAGTTGGAGCAATTGCGTTCTACTTGTGAATTGGTAGAAAGAGAGAGAAGATATCGAAATGCTAGATTGCCGATGACGTGAGCAGTGAGCTGGGTCTCTGTTGGACGATCGACGACCTCCACGGTCACGATCACACTTGGAAATAATCTAATGCACGCGAAAAACACGTCTGCAAAGTGGAAGATTGTAAATAATGCAATAGAACCCGTAGAAACGCATTAGATGCAGTGCAATGTGGGCGTATAGATCAAAGTTTCCAGAATAACTGTCGATACAGAAGTGCAAAAGTGAAGTTGCCCACATGTTTCTCCAATAAGAAGATACAATTTTGTACCAATTAAGTTAATGAAAGAGTGTTCGCCTGAAAGATCGAATTGTTCCTTTCAAAATGATAATCTCCATATTTATGGGCCTTCCAACCCGTCCAACGAACCCGCGAAGCTGGAACCAACGCGCGTGTGTAGTAACTCAAACTCGGAATCCCGGGGCTCCCGGTACGTAATGTGACACATCTCAACGAACTAATTTGCAGCTCATCTGTCGTACGATGAACCTCTTCCCATTTCTTGTGCGTACGAGCAGGCTATAGAGGATGTACAGCAGCAGATGATCCTTTCCCTGAGAATTTGCACGCAAATGCCAAAATGCTGCGTTTACCCCTTGCTGTTAGGAGACTCGCTTTAAAAAAAGAAGAAAAAAACATCCCACGGTAGGTTTATAATCGCTTCGACAAGCATTTACGATGCCGATGAGTTATTTTATTACGCTCATTTATTTGCAGAATACAAAACACGAACAGCACACAACTCATTTCCAGCATTGATTTCTGCCGCCTCGAAAGCCGGTTCGTCCAAACCCGATGCCACCGTCAAATGATCTATGCCCGCCAAGGATACTGGCAAGAGTGTATAGAGTTGTACGGACAACGATTGAGTGCCTGGTGTACGTCTTCATAAACCAGCCGAGGTGGAAGAAGGGAGGTCTAGAATTGAAGATCTTCAACTGGTTTCCGCTCCAGGTTGTGGTTCGGTGTGTCCAATAAATCCATACCATCTACCGGAGCAGCATCTGCGGTCATTTACCGTGGCGTTGGCAGCCCAGTTGAGTCACCGATATTGGGCATCATCGTGTACAAGAATCTTAACCAGAATCCCCCATCGGAACCCTAGGAGGTAAGCGATTAATTTCAACTGCCCCATAAACGCATCGTGTTCCACTGCATCCGGGGAAGTCTTTCTTCTACCCGGCAGCACAACAATGTTGCAGTGCGAATGAAGTTTAAGCTAAACAGAAGCGCCTGTTGGTGTGCCTTGTCTGGTGTGGGATTGGAACATTTATTGTATAATTTAACGTCCAATGTCCACTGTCCAAGTCTGCAAACGTGCTACCGTGCTTCGTGACATGGCGATTTCCTGGAGCTTAACCGGTTCCTGCGGAATGGGAAATCAGCAGAGACTATCAATAATGTGTTACTTGATTTTGGATGCCGGTAAACTGGAATAGGAAAAAAACCGAGAATCCTTCTAATCATGTCACATTAGTCATCATTAGTCTGCCCTATTTCAGCCATGAGTTTATGATCCTTCCTTTTCAAACTGCTGCAATTAACAGCATCCGAAAAGCGTAAATTCTCACCAGAGTGCACCAGACAGTTGCATGCAGTGCAGTTTGTAGAGTGGTATGCAGAAGCCATAAATGCATCGTCGCAGTCGTTCGTGGTTCATTTCATTCAATTTTAGCATCGGCAATAACAAAACAACATCCAAAACTATAACCCAACGGGACACACACTAACTCTTTCTCTCTCTTTTTCTCTTTCGGGCGTTTTATGTCACACGAAACTAATAATATACCCGGTTTAAGTGGTAGTCCCCAACACACCAGGAAGGGCATTGGAGGGAGAGAATTTGGTAAAAAAAAACACGGAACCAACTACACCTTTTGTCTGTTCCGTGCTTGGCTCTCTGTATGTGTGTACACACTCGTGTTCGGGATGATGGCGCCCATCGACGTCGGTGCACGGTAAAATAAAACCCAATTCAACGGTTGAGAGGGTATGTTAAAAACGAGTCGCGCATGTACTCCACCCCCGTCGAGAAAGCAAATATACATACACAGTGCACCCTCGCAATGTACGAAAAGAAGCGATGAAAATATGTACACACCGTCCTGCCTGACTCGAAAAATTACTGTCATAGGTCGGGGTGTGCTGCAGCAGCAGTACACACGGCTGCAGCTTCTGGGCGGACTCGACCGGAGGAGAGTACAGAGTGTAAGGCATCGTGCGAAACGGGGAGAGAAGAGTAGAAGGAAAATGTTTGTATGAGCACGATGAAGATGTGCGTGGTCGATGCACACACACACACACCACCCGTCATCTCATAAAACAGCACCCTCCCTTCTCCCCCGGCTGCCATTGCTGCCCTCGATGCCATGGGACCCCAGAAGAAAGTGAAGACGCCGTGTGAAACGTACAGCAAAACGAAGATAAGCACACAGCGAAGGGATGCAATGGCATCGAGGGAGGAAAGGAGTTGGGGGAGAGCATAAAACAAAGAATTATCGATCGCTTACGCGACGTCGTATGGCAAGAACGCGCATCCATGCGGGCTGTCGTGGTTCGTTCACGCAACCACGCAAGTAAGTTACTGGGTTTCTCGTGTGCACTTATGAATGCGACCGACCAGTACTGTGGCGGGGGGAGGGATAGTAGAGGACAGGACAGAGCGGTGGTTGATATGCAAGGAGGATGCAAGGGCTAAAGATAGATATCCGTGGGGCGCTCATGGGGACGCACATCGTAGCAGGCAGTACTCGCCCTGTAGAAGAAGCACCAGAAGTCGTTTTTAACTACGAATATCTGGAGCTACTCTGGAGCTACGAAAAAAGGGACGTGAAGGAAGGGCGAACGATCTCTTTCTCTGACGCCTGGCTGTCGACAACTTCTTCCTAGGAGAATCATGCCGAGGAGCATCGGAGTTCTTCTTCGCCGAGCCCGAGTGAGCCCGAGGTTGAAGATGACAAACGTTAGGGGTAATTGGGGATGTCCTCTATCTTTGGAACACTCTTCCCTCCCAACGGGGCACTCCAAGCGGGAGAACCTTACAGGCAATAAAAATCGCAAATGCGTGCGTGTACAACACATTCTGTGGACGGGGGAGTGGGGGGTGTTTTACACCAACCATGGAGCATTATTGTCATTAGTTATTGGGAATGATGTTTGCCCTTTCGATGTCCAATAGAATTCTTGGCTTCTGGAGAACTGCTGACGAAATCTAGATTGGGTATATAAAACGTCCTCCCTACTGGGTTGTAAAATGTTTACGATGAAATTCGACTGAATTAATTTAGCAAAGCAGGAAGGATGAATGTCCTCCAAAATGTTTCCCAACCGCACGCTCTCCACGTCCGGACATCTCCCAGTGGAACAACTTCATCCGTCCTGCATGCAAATCCTGCAGCACCACGCGGCTTTAACTCGAGCCAGCGGCGGCAGCGGCTTGTTATTATTAACAGCTCTTGTCACACTTGATTGCACTGTGCAAACTCTCACGTTCCCCGCGGGGAAGAGGAAGGATGGGAAGATAGGTCCCAGACAGGACCGCCACCGTAATCTACAACCTACAAACTCAGTACCACAGTGGCCCGCTATGCAATTTATCATCGTTACAGCCAGCGAGAGAGAAGCGGTGTGACAGCCAAAGAGCAGTAGAACAGCACATTAAAAACAGGGAAACGGTGCAACAGTGACTTTCCTCCCAGTTGACTGCAGCGTGTCGGTAGAATAGAAGAAAATTGTGACTGCTAGCAATAGCGCTTCCACACGGTGGAGATGTGTTTCAGATGGCGTAGAGAACGCATCGTCGCCGCTCTAGAGGGTTCGAGCTGCCCTCCGCAGCAACAACGATTGAGAAGATTGTGCTTAAGTGGAAAGTGAAATGGTAAGTGCACTCACTCGAGAACATGCGCGCTCGTCGAGGAGTGTGTAGTAACCACCGTCACCGCACCACACCACCACGAGCGCGCGATGAGGGCACTGTGCGTCCTTGACTCTTGTCGCTTTGCTGCTGCTGCTGCTGCGCCAGAATGCACCACCCGGCCGGCAGAAGCGAAAGCGCGTCGGCGGCTTCGACTGGGAGAGATAGACAAGACGTCCGTGTATTCTTGCGTAGGCACCACAATCTCTGACATTCTCTCGTTGCGGTTGGGGGTTTTCGTCTTTCCCTTGCCAAACCCTCATGCACATCCGGGCAGGACAGGGCACAATTTAATGTGCAGAGCCGCAACCGCATGGAGTGCGGAGGGAGCCGAGTTTTCTGAATGGAAAGAAGCGGGCGGTAGGCCAGAAACTGTAAGGGATAGAGATGTGTGATGCGATGCTGCCCTCCCGAATGGAGAACGCACACCATATGAGAATGCAGAAGTAAATTGCACTCGTGCGTCATGCGAGTGCTTGTGTGCTGTTTGGAGCAATTCGATACGCCATGCAGGGGAGGCGGGCGGGGATCACGATGGGCGTATTTTGGGAGCATCTCGTTTGAAGGGCAGTGTGAGTGAGGTCAGTTCCCTTGCTTTGATGAGTGCAGTTTTCGGTGAAGAATTGCACTTGATCGTGACTTGATCGCCCTATGCGAACGGAAGTCGTGAGTGTCTCGGCAGCTATTTTTAAGATCTCTGTCCAACGAGGTGCCTATCTTGTGCAAAAACTTGCAAAAACGTTTGGCGCATTGAGTCACTTGCAAGGAATTGTCCCAATAGCCGCTCAGACAGCTGGCAGACAAACTTGCCGGACCAGTCTGTTGAGATCTTGGCAAGAAGTTAATTTAGAGCTGATCAGTCTCAAGCTCCTCACGCTAATCGATTTACTATGTCACCATTCTTTCGCACACAGGAACTGACCAACGCTCCAAACACAGCAGCGAAGCTTGGCAATGCGTTGCTGCAATGTTGCAACGCTTAATGAGCGACTTCGCTGGTCTGTGGACCGGTCCGCCAACTTCGATCGATCTAACTACGTGTGTAAGCACGCGTCTTACTGATGGACGTTTTTCAGGCTCAACCGTGGCACTAAGTCGTCACGATCATTTGGATGATATGGCCTCATCGAGCGGAGGGCTAGTACACACTCGGTTGCGAACTTGAGCAATCAGGTCCAATTCTAGCGAATGTCGTTCACTTTCGCAAAGTCAAAGTCCAAACACTTTCGTCACGCTAATCTATGTTTCCTTTTAGAGGCACAAGACGTTAAAGTTGATCGCATATCATGCATGCATATGCCCACGGTTTGCCTTAGTGTCCTTGAATGCGATTGATGAAACATGTCACCAAATCTGTTTTATCACGTCCCAATAAATATTTGCATAGTTTTCTTTAATGTAAAAAAACGATCCTCCGGTGTCCGGAAACTGTTCCCCCCATGTCGGTAGCAATAAATCGTTTTCCCTGACGTGAATGTTGATTCCCAAATTTATGACGGTTACGACGACCCGCGTTCATCAAACACTAACGCAGTGCTGAAATCACTCAAAACGGCACCGTAAAACTTGTACGACACGAGATTAGAAAGCCGAAAGAAAGTGAAATGTTGCGTCTAGTTAATAAAATCAAACACCAACTTTGCATAAACGTGCGAAAAACTCTTCACCTCGGAAGGCAGCCAATGATCCGGAACGGCAACACACGAAACAAATTTGCAACGGCCGTGTCTCTCAAGTGGCCGCACATAATTAGCAAAAGTGGTCAGTTTTGGGGGGAAACTCATAAATATTAAAACAAACCCCGAAACGCAACTGCTGTTAATGCATCATCGTTAAAAACAATCGTACAGTTTCTTAACGTAAATGCGGCCACAGAAAGAGATTGCTATCGTGGATGTATGAGAGGAAGGGGCCTCCACACTTTCAGCAAACAATAACTGCCTTTGCATGCATCTGTGTTGTGAGAGACGCACTTGGGGTCTTCGCTTTTCGACCACAGTAAGACGTCAGACGTTTCGTGAAGCTCCACACTGCACAAAATGATGGTATGCCCTCTACCTTCCCCATCTGGGGGGACTGCTAAAATTATCCACTCACGAAACATCTCGCCATTCGTATTTTGACATTGAAAACCGACGTGCTGCTAGATTTTTCCCTTTCCCTCAGTTTTTCGTATACACCACAGCATTCTTTCTATTGCGAATTTGGGTTTTGATAGATTTGTTCAAACAAAATCCGCGCACACATCAAAAGCATCCGCGCGGAAGTCGCAATTTTGCGACGCGCTGCAATCAATTAACGGGCGGCATTGTTGCCATCGTGTATCGTTGATTGCTTTCAGACACTTAAAATCGTTTTTAAATACTTCACTTAACGATCACAGTGGGACCGGTTGCGGTGTTATTTGTAGGCGTTGGCGTTCTTATGACATACAGTGTGTGAAGAACGTTTACGCATTTTCATTTCATTGTGTATTGTTGGATACGTTCCTTACAAAAAATAATCATTTTCTCTCGTCAAAAGAAAGGATATGCACATTATAAGCAAATTTAAGTGTTCCATGTTGTGTGTACAGCACTGTACCTCGTATGTACCTTTACAGCGCTATGACACCTTTTGACATTTTCTTAAGCGATGCCAATGTGATCCTCACACGAAACCGACGACACCGAGAGTGACATCTCTACCAACGCTTCAAAAACTGAACGTACTCAACGTTGTTAAAGCGCGGTGCCATATGCGTTGACACGTGTATTTATAGTGACAGTAGCCGCTTAGCTGCTAATTCCCTTTTCCCATCTCCAACTTCTGATAAGGATCACTTTTCCACCGAAAGGCTCCCTCCGCCCTTAAGAATTATTAGAGCTACAAGGGAAGTGAAATTCCAACAGCAAACACATTAAGATAATCACCCCGGAAAGCCAAAAACCCTCCACAGCCGAATGCACTTACACAGACAGGGCACCCCGGGTACGAAGAAAGCATAATGAAGTAATTTGATGATTCATTTCAAGGTTGTAACATTGAAATACAACACGGCCCGTGTACAAGACCACGTTGCAAGCATTTAACTATACACCCAGTGACAGTGGAAGTACAGAAAACAGACATTAGCATTGTGTGAAGAGCGGTTTTTTGCTGTTGCAGCATGCGAGTCAACATCAGCGTCATGATCTTGAGATTAGCAGCCCAGTACGCAGATTCCTTTTTCTGCCATTGCTTGATGAATTGAACAGGCTGAAGCGTGTTCTGGGTGGTCGCGGTAGTATTATTACTTCTGCCATGCATTCTGACAGATGCTCAGGGAAAGTGGTTTCATAAACCGTCTGGCAAAACAGCAAACAATGCGTTTTATTCATTGTTCCTCCGCTAATTATCTTCATCTGCTGACTGGCAAACGAAATGCAATACAGAAGACACAAAAAATCGAAGCAAATTAAACTACATTGCAATATGGCATGGCCACTCACTTCCTACACACATTGGCACATCATTATGGAATATGTCCAAACCACGATTTTACCACAATTTTCTTAAGACACCAAAACTGACCATAACTTACGCGACGTTATGATGGCTGATAGAAGGCTCGGACGTACTGAATGGGCTTTTTGGATGAAGATAACCGCAAATTAGTGCGAATGTGACATCATACGTGTCTCCCCGTGCCCGAGATGCATCCTACATGCTTCGATGTTCGACTTGCGAGATCGAATCCGGGTCGAAGGACCAAAACGTTCTTTTTTCAAATAATATTTTCGTATCGGCTTGGACTCGTCTGAAGCATTCCAACCTCTGACATCACACCGACTCCACGCGTTAAACACTAACCATGATCAATAAAATCGTCTAAGCAGTTAATGCCGTCGCCAACACCATCACCCTCCGCCCCATCTACTCCCACCCGCATATCATCAGACCATCCGAGGTGTTGTTTGTTTGCTGTTGATTGATTCTTAATTTCTTCCATTTCATTCGCGAGGGTGGTGGTGCGCGAGTCCGAATGCACGGGGCATTTCAAAACCACCACGACACATTTTAGGATCGCCAAAAGTGCATTGACACGGGGCGGGCCGAAAACAACATACCCCGAAACCAGTCGCGCCATTCGCCGGTGCAGCGCTAAGCGCAACCCAGCGACAGCAGCAGCAACAAGACAGGAACACAACCCCACATCCACCCTCCACCAGGCCTCGTAGCAGAGCTTGGGTTGCAGTTTTGTTTTTCGTGTTTGTGTTATCGTAACGGCCCCGGGGGGGGGGGGGGGTGGGTGAAGGAAGGTAGCAGGAGAGGTGAAGCGTGCGGCACATAAAATGGCCACTAAATGAGAACATTAAACCGGGAAGGAAGAGTAGTCTCCCCGGGATGGGGAAGTTTGTGGTGGGAGGGCTTTTTTTTTGTAAAAACAAAGTCGAAACGGTCTCAAAAATTGCCATCCAAGATCAGCAAAAAAGCAAAACAGGCGGGTAAAAAAGATATAAAAAGAGAACGATCTCTAACGAGAAACACGCCGCGTAGTCAATAAAATGTACTACGATATATTTCCAAAAGGATATTTTTAGAGACCGATTTGGGAGTTGCACGGGAATCACGGTGCAAAATGCAGTCTGTTTTCTCACTCGCTCCCTCGCTCGAAATCGTAAGCGAATCCAGAGCGTCAAGCGCTGTTCGAGCTGTGATTTTTGTTTGATTATTTTCGTTTCAAATTTCGCGAAACGAATCTAAGACACATCTTCTATACCCGAATTTTGCAATGCTCAAAACAAAAAAATTGACGGCATGTCGACGAATGTACGATACAATTGCTGTTTTTCGTTTCACTAATGCTACCCAACAGGGCAGACAGGGCAGCACCAAGCGAGACACCACCCTGTGAAAGCCTGCCCAAACCATCTTTAATTGAATCGTTTGTATGCGCGCGGCAGTGTGCAGCTCTAATGCCACGCCTCGGGTCCAGCGATGACATTGAAGGAAAGGAGGATGGTGGTGGTGCCAACCGGCTGCCGTTTTCATTTTGTTTCAATGCAATTTTTTGACAGGCGCGAAACGAAACGACGCGAAAACGCCTTCTTTCGGCTCGCCCCGGCCGAGGTGAAGGTGAATGCAACTTTAAATAATGCAAAACTCCACCGAGCAGAAGGGGTGAAAAGATGCGGGAGTATCGCATTACGAGCTTTTAGAGCGAAATTAAACCGAAAGGTTTTACGTGCGTGTTTCGGTAGTCGTCGTCGTTTTTTTTTGTTTGTTTGTTTTGAATTTTTGTGCAAGGTTTTACTTAAGGTTACAAATGTTCATAAATCCTATCGCGACACTGTTCTACATGATCGTTTTGCTAAAAGGAAGTGGAACAGGGCAGAAAGACAAACTGATGTGTTGTGTTCGCACATCCGGATACGACCGGTGCTTAAGGAAATGATCGGTAATTTAGCGTGAAGAAAGAAGAATCGGCAAGCTTTTGGTTTGTGTCCTGACGTCAAGAAGCGTCGAATGGTTGAATGGCTGCAAACGTTTGGTGGTGGTGGTAATGCTTCGGAAGCCGGCAATCAACGCTAGAAGCACAAGTTTCGGTGAATGGAATGTCCATTTTGTGGTTTTGGGCCGTGAGGAAGCCTCTAGGCACTCTAGGGAGCCCTGAACTTGACAGAAAATGAAACAACACATCAACCAAGCAAAGCGTAAAGAAACACGTGCTTTTTGGTGTGTTTTGTTTGGTTGCTTTGGAAGTGTTGCAGTAGGAAGAAAAGCACGAGAGAGGTCAAGTGAGAGGAAATTGTAGCAATTTTGTAAAACAACATACAGATTGTTTGTTTGAGGAGGTCGCACTGGAAAGCTAGAATCAGAATAGCGCAATTAGATGACTTTCCAAACTCCAGTGTCTTGTTTGTGCACCTTGGACTCGTGCCCAAAGATGATAACGGAAGGCACTTTCCATAAAGCTACACTCCAAACATCGCTCCACAACGGTTTGAAGATCCCAAAACAAGAGTCTAGGGACGAGGAAACCTTGAGCATGAATGAAACAGCAATAGCCACGAAGGAATAGGTGTGGATCTCGCATTCGAGCGTAATATGAACCCTCCCAAAGGGCAGCTCTGTGTACATATGCAGTGCGACTCCACTCCACCAGACCATACTCCGGTGTGTGCAGATAAGATCGATCAAAATAGACGAGCTGACCTTGAATCGAATCTAGCTACTCTCTGGTGGACTTGGGATCTAGGCAACATTCACCGGCACCTTCATTTGGGTCTCGGTTGAGCATAGCCCCCACCGTATCCCGTGCTTCCACCCCAGTGCCGTCAAAGGAAGGAAGTTATAAATAATCGAACGAAAAGTAAAAGGAACCACCTTACCAAACGGTTCGACTTAAGAAGGATGTATGTGCCACGGGCTCGTTGGGCTTTACAGAGAGAGAGAAATAGAGAGAGAAAGAGAAAGAGATAGAAGGAGAGAGAGGTAGCGACGTACACACATGATCCGTGGTGGAACCATTATTTGTTCCACATTTTTTCACGTCTCCCCATTTTCGTGTAGTCGACGAAAGGCGAATCTAAATGGTGATCGGAGGAGTTTGGACTCTTTTGCCTCTCGTCACCATGTTCGCAAAAAAAAATCTTGCAACTCATTAGGCAGAAAGGCGTAGATAAAGGAACGGTGTGCTACCGTCTCGCGTAATGGAGCGACTGGACTACAGGTCCACCCGACCACAGAGAGAAAGAGAGAGGGTTTATGTTAAATCGTTCGATCTGCGATAATAATCGCACTACGAAAAAAAGGGCGGAAGCTGATCATAATGATGTTGCTGTGCCCTGATGGGGAGGTATTTTGGAGCAGAGCAGTTTGGTTGGTACTCATATAAGTAAACTTTGACATTTGCAGGTCTTGTCTTCACTCTCGAGCGTGAATCGAAACGGAACAAGTCTTTCCACAATTTGCGATCACACAACTGATCTCGGCTGTCTTATGAGTGGAGCTGCTCATCGTCATACATACACCGCCGAGGGATGGGCACACAAGCCCACCCCTAGAAACTGGTTTTCAATTCGTCTCTGATAAAGGTCTGCTCCGAGCGTGAAGGCAGAAAAATCATGGATGGATTCTTTAGTACTGGGCACAACAACCGAAGGTACTGGCACGATGCCGCCTCATCAAGCTTACCACAAGCACAAACTAGAAGGGAAAGATGATGAGAGGAGGTGCTCGCAGCTGTCTGTGCTGCAAGTTTATGGATTGATTGAACCACCACCAAGACAACCCCCCTTTGGACGATCAAAGGAGTTGGGAAGAAAAGTAAAAGCCCTCAGCCACCATCAAACTAGACAAACTCTCGTTAACTCACTCACGCCAGCACATCAACCGCGTACCGAGGCGTAAAGCATTGACTTTTTAAAGCCCCCTCTTAAATAGTGTTGGGATGTGGGGAGGTTTTTTTTTCGTTCGTTTCTAGCTGATGGCAATTCTGCGCCAATAAAAAAAAACGAGAATATTTAATTTTAATTACAACTCGAACTAGTTTTACAACCAGATCGCCAGCGAGCTATGACGATGTGCAGAGTGAGATCGCAGGCGGGTAGATTGATACCATGTGCAAAAAGGGAATAAATGGTGGTGGTGCTATTATTCAGCAAAGAATTCTTGCCCGCAAACTCCAATGACCAAGCGTAGGATATCTTAGTGTTCCCCCGCCACTAGAGTATTGGCCGATCGGAAGGGGTATACACTTAACGAACACATTACAGTTCACGTGGGGCTGTGTGAGTGTGCGTGTGTCTCTTCAAAGTCTACTTTCAACGACCCACCAAGTCTTCTGTACGTGATCGTGCAGAGAGACACCTCACGTTGTCTACGATCAAGAGCTTGGAGATTGGATATTTAAAGCTTCGTGCTGCAGTTCCCGTACCAGCTAAGGGTAGAGGCTGAGCAATGGACTTCACCTTGGAAGTTGTCGGTACGGTCGGTGTCGATTGCAAGAGCGACTAGATCTCCAATCTGGTAGAGCAGGTGCGGTTGCGGATGCGACTAGCAGCTGCTGGAGAGCACGAAATGGACAGTGAAGTATTCATGCTTGCGGCAGACTTTGGTCAAGAACTGAAGTTTGGATAATTGGAAACCATTCTAAAGCATCACGTACCGGAATAGGAATAGTCGAGGCCCAAGAGCATGAGTAGAGAATTCAAATGAAGCGCACAGGAAACGGTGAGTAGACTAGAATCTTTACCGTGCTGACATGGGCGCGTACCTCCATCGTACAATGGTCGTTAGCGTATTCGGCATTCGACATACTTGAACGCTTCATTACGAGATTACGCTAGACACCTTCTCGTACACCGTGTTGCTGTTGCCGAGTGTTGGGATCTGACTTTTTGACAACTATGGCTGTCGGTTTAGCTCGGAAAACAAAGCTGTAAGGTACTACATAGCAACAGGTTGTGAAATTCGCGAAAAGTAAAACCCTTTCCGGCGTACAATGTTTGCGTATCTGGAACACGCGCGCACTCATACATAGAAGCGAGGCTTGCTTTGATTCCAGCTACCGGAAACTCAACTATTCCAATGGCCAATGACTAGGCACTACTTCGCCACTGTCCAGGGGATTGAGCATTCTGCACGTTTCGCTACAAAATGGAAAGGAGAGCTCGGGCCGGTGATGCATTTCCAACAAATCTTGCCTCATCATGATGGCGCGAGAAGAAGAAGAGAAAGGAAGAACAATGGAATAAAATAGGCGATTTTGTGGAAGAAATTAAGACGGATGAATAATCGATCGATCGAGAGGGAAAAAAGATTTTCCTTTCGTTACAGCCAACCGTGTTCAAAATGGAGGAGACCACCTTCGAAAAAAAGGCGGCGATCAAACACGGAACACGGGGAATGATTTATACCTATATTTTCGACTCGTAATTTACGTTTCACCATTCATAATGATGAACTGAACCGAACGCTCCCTCCACCCTTTACGTAGAGTGCGCAAAAGGCGTAATCGGGTAGCTGAACCAATTTTATTAATTGACTGCGAAGTGTTCATAATTCAGAATGGAAATGGGGTTTGGCTTTGGGTTGCATCATTAGAACCAAACTCCTACTTCTGCTGTTGCTTCTTTCGGCTCTCCCGCTGCGATAACGTGGGATGATGCACGCTGAAGGCTATTAGAGGCCAGCCGGCAGTACACCAAGAACCTTCGGTCATTTTCCAAAAGAAGGAAACTGCATAAAGCTTTACTTGCCGAGCGGGGACTGCACTCCCACATGCCAAAATCACGCAGAAAAGACACCAACGCAAGCAGATTTGCTGTGGCAGATTTTAATAAGTCGCTTTAAACAGTTTTAATGAGGCGGAGGTTATGATCCTCGAAGTGAACTCTTCATCTTGTTCGTAAAAGGGGAATATTTGAAAAAGCGATCTTCTTTTTCAACAGTCACTTTGTACAGTGATAGATCAAAATAACAAACAAAAATTTAATCTAACTCTGGATTCCAATTTCAATCATTTTCAAGAGCGTTGGCAGGCCAGACACTGTGATGCAGTAAATTGATTTCACGCGCAGTTTGGAACGTTGCCCGCACACTCCATCTGTAAGCGATTTGGCCTCACGCAAACTCGCCAAAAAGTTGCATTTTGCAACGGAACGTGAGTGGGAGTGTAGGAAGCATATTTCACAATGCAAATCTTTGCCACGTTTCGATGCAACTGTAAACAAACGGAGAGGTTTGTTCGTTAACCCGGCTCTTGCATGCCTGCAGAGTGGTGAATGGTGGTATCAGTTTCAATATGGCATGCACCGAAACGCAGTATGCTAGCTTCCCAATCGCTTGTAGTACTGTGTGTTCGTTTGTTTTCATTTCCAATTTCCGTGTCAGCAGATTTTGCCGTTATTGCAGTTCTAAACTGCATCCCGCTGCATTAAGCACAAAGTTGTATTGTTGGCGGTTGGAGTTTATCAGCGATTAAATCCAAAACGGAGCAACAAACAATCATCGGGAAACACCAAACTGAAGGATTGTTTGTTTACTCTTGTGAAGATTTTCGGGTGAAGATCTTTGCAGGCTTTCGCATAAAATGTCGCATTCGAAGATGTTACCTTAGACGTGCTTATACACATAGCCGACCTTACAGTGATGGACTCACCTAAAACGAGACGAGAAACAAAAAAAAAAACAAGAAAGAATATTAACTGACGTACAATTTAAAGATGTGTGGTGATAAGACCGTAAGTTTTATTGTGGATATACTAAAATAATTACTTTAACGCGGTCGTAAACGATGGACGTCATGGTCGAACCACAAAAGGAAGCACAAATAAAGCTACCGCAACCATCAGCACAATAGCATCTATTTACTGCAACTACATTGGTTGACCATTGTTGCAACATTGTTGCATCTTCCCTCCCCCCCCCCTCCCCACTAAATACCACAAACATGCATGGCATGTATGGTAGCATAGGACTGGGCCAGCACAGCGACGGGTTAACGCTTATGTCAAGAACATTATTCGATTCGTTTGGTCGGCATTTTGTGACCGCAAAGAACGGATGGAAGGAGTGCATCGTCGTCAAGCATTTCCCTCCCAGTTGCACTACTGTTGCATGGAGCGGGCAAGATGTACAAACAGAACCCACATGTGTGTCTTGACAAAACAGGAAGTCTAGCCCTGTAGGATGAGTAATTGGTAAAAGGTGGAAATGCATTGCCAATTTTCTTTTTTTTTGCGATGACTTAGAATAGAACACGGAACTGTAACTGACAGGCGAAGGAGGAGATACGATATGCACTGCCAGTGAAGTTATGAATATACAATTGCAGTTCAGCATGGTGCACAGAACGCGAAAGAATAATGGCAGAAGTGAACGAACGAAACTATCATCTTTCAAGTGCGCCGACGACGTCTACAGCAAAGGCGCCAGCGCCATGGATTTGTAGTGCTCTCTGCCCTGCTCTCTCTTCCTCCAGAATGTCTTGAAGTCATCGTGAAGAGGTCTTGGGGATCAGAATTCACTTGTTGCGCACGGTTGAACGGTTGGTAATTAGTGCCATTTCCTGTACGATCGCAAACCACAAGCTCGAGTTGCCAAGAAATCTGAAACCGCCAGGCGGACGTTTGGAATAATCCTCCCCCAGTGTCTTCTAAACATGATCTCCAGCGACTGATACTGATCAATATTCAAGCGACCCTGCGAAGAAACTGAATGGGAAAGCGCATCTGGCAGTGGATTGCATTCAAAATATTCAAGACCAACCGCCTCATCGTCGCCTTAGCAATAACCTCCAAAGAAGGTCCCTCTCTCACTTCCCCCCCCCAAACAGGCTCCTCGCTCCGCACACATACCAGCATCGCACGAAAGATCATCAAACCGTATCGCTGTTTTACATAACGCTTCACTCCCCTCGACCATCGACGTCCACCAACACAAGACATCGCTCTCTCCTTCTCTGTTTGGAGTTCTCCGGGTCTTAGAGGCTCCAACACAACTCCCTCACACGAACGGGTCTGTGAGTGTGTGTCTGCTCCGTGGAGTACACTATTGCAACCTTGCCCTTTGAGCCCCTTGCCGCTTTACCACTACAAGCTCACACACTTACTCGACCGCGTAAGGGAGAGTTTTGTGCAGTCTAGTGCTGCTGTTACCCGGCCGCGACTTGGTTCGCATCCCTCTCCGTCAAGGGCAAGCGCAGCACAATGGCCGTTGTCAGGCACCACCCGTCCAGAAAGTGTGCATCGCTATCTTGATTCGTCGATCGGTGCATACTCAGGTCATTGGCGGCGCTGCATCATCGGCGTCACCGTCACGTGCGCGAGATGATGTTTGTGCGCGAGCGGAGCATTAAAATCGCGACCAAACCTCCCCAAACAGAGGAAGGGTGAATGGGTTGGAGAGGTTTAGGGCGAGAGAGTTCACTCATTTCCCATGAATTTGCAGTATTTTCCTGTGTGTTCTTGTCCCACTGTTTCCGTCCCTCGGACCATAATCGTGATCGCAGTCTTCGATCTAGACTCGTTCACTTTTATGCCATTATGAGTCGTCAAGATCTCCGGAGGCGTGCAGCACATAGACATGAAAGGGTTTCATTCACTTCAATCTCCGCGCTGCGAGTAAGTGAGTGCGAGAGAGTGTCCGCGAGGGTTGCTTACATGTTGCAATCGATAATTGAGCATTCAATTAAACTGGTGCTCATTACTGACGTCAATTGTGGAGTTTCTGTGGAGGTCAGTCGGATTCCAAACATCGGAAAACGAGGGGTAGCAAATCAAACCATCGAAAGACATTTAAACACATAATGGACGACAAACAGTGTTGCATGGAATCAATAACAGACTTATTAATAAACGACCAATAGTGGTCAGATGCGTCCATAATTAGATACGGTCAATTTAAGCACTGTGATACTCTTTTAGGGACCTTGTACTTATCACGCAGCATCAGCAGTTCAGTGTAGGCAGTTACATTTAAATCGTCCCAAACATCTACTTCTCACACCGTGTCGTATTCCCCTACGCTCGCAAGCCACATACCGACATCATATCGAGTACAAGTTGCTTTCCTATTTCCCCTGTAAAAACGCACCGTGGGCAAGGGAAGTCGAAAATCACACTATGGGAGGTAATGGAGTACTTGGTGGGGGTTGGCGCTTATGGGGCCGGTTGGATACTATGGGAACAAAGTGATGCTGTTCCGCGACTCGCAAAAAAAAAAACGCATGTAACGATTGAGGAATAAGCAAAGAAGGAAGTCTGGGGAGTAGCTGCTAAGGTTACGCCGACGACTAGACGGCTAGTGTCTGTGAATACCTTAAACACTGGATAGAAAAAATAGAGCTAGCAGCTCTGTAGAGGCATACAGACATAGCAGCATTGGGCTCTGCTATAAAGCTTTCCATCGGCGAGTCTGTTCCTACATAATCTACATAATAGACTTGAACAATTCTAGCCTGGGGAAACTTTGTTGGAGGAAAGAAGAAACAAGGTGCAAACCGAAGCGAACAACCTCTCCGTTCTAGTGCGCGTAATGTAGTGAAGGTATGCCCTGCCGTGTGTAATTATACATGTACTCTCGCTATCGGCAAAACCGGGCGGCCGGTTTCCATTCACCATCGGCAAACGTGTCCAGTCCAGTACCTTGCCAAAGAGCAATGGGCAGGTGCGAATGCTTGCAATATAAAACAACTTATTCAGTTGTTGGCTTGACTCTTTCAAACAAATTCTTCGAACATAAGCCATAAATATCTAATGAAAAGATGTTAAAAATGATGCAAAAATAGCACCAGCATAAAAATGGAAGCGAGGCAGCAAATAAAACTTCGACAATCGTTCCGCTTCGTTCACTGATTGCTCCCGGCAGGCGGTATTCTCCTATTCGCCAACAGCACATAGGGTGATATTTTCTTTATTTATCATTCCCTCAAACTAATGCAGCAGGCAGACTATTAACGCAAACAAAAAAGAAAAAATAACCTAGCGCAATCTACCGGAACAAAATAAAAAAGAATCTTTCAGCAATGAATGAGAGCCACCAGCAGAGTTAGTGAGAATTGTAGCATCATGCCGTCCTATGCCAGTTGAATGCCAGAGTTTGTTTGTCTGCTGTGTATAGGAAGCACAGCGTCAGCAGCAGCAAAAAATGACCGCATGCAAATAGAACACTTCCAGTGGAGAAGAATTGCGAACCGGTTGGTGGTACTACTATCAATCATAGGCGATGTGCGAACCCGAGGCTCCCTCTGGGGAAGATATCCGCAAGCTTTGGCTTTTGGTGCTTTGCAGCGTATGCGGCTGTTGTACACAAAAGCGGTTTCCATGAGTGCTTTGTGTAGAAAGCGAATTATAGTGTCATTTTTTACTCTGCAAATAGCGAAACTTGAGGAAGAAAAGAAAAGAACAGTAAACAGGTTTTCTTCACACACCAGTGTTCTCGTCTTTCTGGGATATTTACAACACTCCCGCTGCTCTACGCTACAACAGCTGGGCACGTACTTCCCTTCTACCCATGTTTCCTTTTACGGGAAGTTCTTAGTTGTAAAAGCTGTGGAACTGGCTGTTGTACTGCGAAAGAGGGGGAGGGCTTATTAAAAATCATGTACCCACCATCACCGACCTTTAAACGCCTACGGAAGGGATGGAGCGCCACTACATCACACCGTCTTGAAGTTCATAGTCAAGACTGGCGCGGTTTAGTTCAGCTCTGCCATACTTTCCTACCTTTTTTCCCGGATCGTTTTATTGCTAGGTTCTGTAAATCCATCCCTTCCCTCCCCAGAGCCCGTTCTGCCTAAACCTTCTACCGACCGTCCTCCTCATCCACATAATTGCTTGCGTGATTCCCTGATTAACATCATCCCGCGCGTGTTGTGCTCGCCTGAAACCCACCAGAATCGTGGTTTTCATTTAAATCGTGCTTTCGTCCCTTCCTTCGTTTCTTCCTTCCGGGTCTTTCGAGTTCTAGCACTAGAGCAACCTCACAAACACATACACACAGGTGAAGAAATATGTCGCTGGCACTCTTTTCTAGGGTTCTAGGTTCGGGCGTGCACACGATTATTCTGATTTGCTCGAGTTCCCCAGTTCTTTCGCTTGTGTCTAGCGTTTGGGGCAAAGGAAAAAGAAGCAACAAAACAAATGATGATTACTAGGCCCAAAGAAACGTTTCCAAGCGGAAGGAAACTATCCCTAGTAGTAGAAGAAGAGAAGCGAAAGACGGAATCGGATGATCGTATTCTGTGCATTAAACGCGTTTACCCAGCCCTGAGATCCTACCAAAGAATGCCGCAAGGCGCACCACACACCACGGCGTGGATCTGCTTTCCACAACGCATAAACTTATGTCCGCCACCCCCAACCGTCCCGCTCTATTCTTGTGGAATTAAAGCCCAACTGGCAAAAGGCAAACCATGAAGAACCACCGGGGGAAAGCCTAAAGCGTAAAGAACGAAAGATGAGGAAGCGGTCTGGGCGGATGGGTGGAACACACCGCAAGGATTAAAGTAGTGTAATTGCCGTTTGTTGACCTCTGCGTTTGCCGTGTGACGTAGCGCGAATGACGTCCGTGTGGATTTGTTGTTATTGATTATTTGTTTTCATTTTGAAAAAACCGGCCGGGAGCCAGATTGTTTGACAGACAAACGGGACAACACAGTTTCGAGGTCAGGAAGGCGTTGGTGCAAAGGATGTATAGCTTAAACTGTCAATTGGAGCTAATGGAAGGAAAAGAATTGATAGAAAGATCTTGGAGAGGTTTTTTTAATGTCACAATTTATTTAAAATTTAATATTTTATCCAAAGTAATGTAAAACAAACCTCCAGAAAGGCTAATAAAAGTGAAAGGACCAAAGAGTTTGCTTGCTGAAAGTAAAAAGGTGTAGACAACTTCACAACAAAAAAACCGCTCAACACTAATGGCAGTGTTAAATTTTCTCCCAAAACTTTTGGACACTTAAAAGTAAATGCGAAAAAAACCGCACAAACACACACAAACACACACTGCTCCCGGAAACCGGAAATTGAAACTAATTTGAATAATTAGCTAACATACATATCTACGCAACTCAACCGCGTATCACCAAGCGATCTCTTTCGCTCGCCGTGCACTTTTTGGCAGTCCCGTGCGGGGACGAGGGCCTGAAATTTCGTGATTGGAGTGTCAATAAGTGCCGCTTTTTGTTTGTTGGGGTTTGGAAGAGATTGTCCAAAACCAACAACTCCAGCTCGCCGCGTCACTTTCGCCTACGGTTTTTTTCACCTTCTATAAGGGAGTTTGAATTTACAAAGTATAGTTTGTAAGCTTCTCCCCCTTGAGTTTGTCAGGTAAGGGATGCGTGAGCAGGGATGTTTTTTTTTTGTTCTATTGCTACAAAAGAACCTCGTAACCGAAATGCTAAAACTGTTTGTTTGAATAAATAGCTAATGTGGGTTGATTGCCTCCATCGTTACATGGGGACTTGCGGTCGAAAAGTGATTCATAGACGATTTAATTACGGTTCCTTTATTGAACGATTCTACATTTTCTACTCATTTTTATACACACACCCTCAAGGTTTCCTGGCTGGGGTTGAATAGAACAGCGAATTAAACGAATTTACTTACGAAGCGTTAGGAATTCAAATTAAGCCCCCAAAACATCCTGCTCCTCTGCAACTAATGATGACTCATTACCGCGCTAAGGAAATCCAATTTCTTGGCAAACTTTGATCAACATTACCACCGGCTCCGGCTTTCAATTTGCACTTCCGGAGCACATTTACAAACAAAATTGCTCTCGGCGGAGGTCAGCCTCGATGAGAATAGGTAAATTTGGATTAAACACCACCACTCTCGAATGCATCATCATCACTTTTGCTGGCAATTATATCTTCTGGCGGGGGTGAAAAATGAAATCGAATCGAACCGTGGCGCCATCGGCAGAGGAATAATTGCCCGCCAATGATGCGTTTCCGGTCGGGCTAATGCTCCAAAGTCGGTTAATGCAATGGCCTAGAGAGTGGAGGAGAGCGCTAGAGAGCTTGGAAAGGAAGTTCAATTCTAGACGATTTATTGTTTTACTGTGAGGAATTTTTCTTCTTCAGTTTTGCGGGATGATAACAGCAAACCATATCTAATGATATCGGAAAGATAGTTATTGCTTTCGATAATCGCCAATATCCGATACGCATCAATTATTCTTTATTTGCAGCGGTGTTAACATCAACATGAGCGAATGCTTTGGAATTCTACTTATGCTCTTATCTCTTTGACAAGTCAGTCAATATTCAAATTTATCTCCTACAACATCCAATGGCTCGTCCACCAAACGGTTACATACCCTGGGCTATTCTTGAATTAATAAGCCGCCGTTTGGCCCCTTCGCAACTTGTACGAAATGTATAATTTAGACCCGGGAAATAGGCTCCACCTAGGCCTACCGACCGAAGTCTGCTGCTCCAGTATCCTAGCAACGGCGGAATGGTAAACGAAACCCGTGTCCTACATTTTTCCGACCCTGGCAACTAATTCTGACCAGAAATAAAAGCCGCAACCGTACTAATACAAACACACGCGGCCTAAACGGAGGCCTAGTCGCCCACTGATGAATGCCTTTCGGCACAAACGGATTCCTTCTGGGCGAATTGTTTTTCTTCCGCTTTTTTTCTTGTTTTCCCTCGATGATGGTCAACATTGACTGTTTCGGACACACATTTCGGCTTGGTGTTAGCACCAAGTTTCGGCATCGGTTCACCCTTCTTCGCTGCATGGTTGGTAGGCTTTACCGAAGAAATGTCCTAACGGAAGAGTGGTTCACGCGCCGTGAGGCTTGTTGTTATTTTCCACCATGTGAACGTTATGATTGATTGATGAGCGTGTCATGAAGTGCGACAACGTGCCATGAAAACGTTCCTAGCCTCAGGGACTAGCCAGGGTTCTGCTGTGGAGAAGTTGACACTTGATTTAGTTGTGTCAAGTGTGAAGAAAGCATGCTTGAAAGAACCTACATTCTGCTGTAAGTAATCTAATGGTCCTGGATAGCACGGCGAATGACTTTTTTTATATTCTTGGTCGGTCATTTTGAAGTTGAGCTGGAAACTATGATCCTCCAAAAGGCCTTACCAACGTCCGAGCGCCCACAGTTGCATGTCATCCCTTGCTTTGACCCATAATTGGGCGAGTAATACACGTATTATCGTACGGAATCACCGTTCAAATAACACCAGCAAATAGGCCTCCGATGGCGTGCAAGGTCGTTGACCGACCACACACACGCGAACCTCCCGTGTGCTGTATGGAAAAGCTTTTGCTGACTTTTGATATTACTGCCTTTTTTGTTTCTTTCTAGGCCGTAGTAATTTTCTCCCCAGCCTGGCCCCAGTTTGACACTGTTTCTACTGCTGGTCGTCTCGCACTAGCATAGAACTGCTGGTTCCGAAGGGAAATAAGGGTTGGTGAATGGCAGGGTTAAGGGCGAATGTCAACGGGTCTCTCGTGCCCGGGGAATCGAGTACCTTCCTCCGCTGTTCAAGATCAATAGCAGCAACCACCTCTATGCTAGTTTTCAAAGCTAGTTCACACGGGTAGATTGGGTACAAACCATGGTGTGTAGTTTAAATCTGAATAATTAACAACCTGTCACGTGGTGCTGGGCCGACCAAGGTGTCATGGACTACCACGAGAGGCGAGTTTAATTTAAGCAGTCAAACCCTGGAAGCATCAGCTGCGACGCAATAGATAATCCCCCGCCCAAAGTTGGAGTCGTTGTCCATCTTCTGGTCTGGCGATTGGATTTGGAATGGTTTTGTCACTGTTGCTGACATCTAGAATTTTGACACGGCCTGTCAAATCAGCGCAATCTATCAGGTATCTCATCCCTTTTTTAAACTGGGATGGTTGTGGTTCGCCAATTCTGGGAGTCTTCTCCGCTGGAGCACTTCTACGGGATGTCTCTACGCTGTCACACTTTAGATTCCACAGCCCAAACCCTGTGCCGAGCAGCAGAACGTTCCGAAAGGTAGACAGGCGCAGGTAGACAAACTGCGGACTGCGATCGTCCCGGCTAGAAAAGGTGTGATCCTCATTAGCTATTCCGATCCCGTACCGGAGTGTTGTGCTTGCACACACCCAACCCAAGGCATGGCGATGTTGTTGTGGATTTTGCGCACACTTCACTTGATCTGGAGGCCACCATTGACAGCTGAGTGGTTGTGTAACATGTTGAAAGAACTATGACAGCTTAGCGACTAGCGCAGGTCCCCCAGGGTTGTACTTTTGCCACTTCTACCTGTGAGCGCAAGATGTGTTGGAATGCATGATCGGTCGCAAAACACTCTCATAGAGCGTCGCACAGGCGATGACAGGCATCGATTTCAGAGCTTTTTTAGTTGTTCCTGTATCGGAAGCGTTGACAAAAGGGTTTAGAAGGGTGTCCTTTTACGTCCTAGGGACACGTTGGAATAAACATCTCAACCCGTTTTAATCAACACATTTTTTATTCTTTTGTTGTGCTCGCGTCTGCGGTGCGGGATGAAGCACACAGAACCCAAATTTACACCACCCAGCAACTTCTTTCGGGGTGATGATGAATATCGCCGCATTGTTAAACTTATTTAAAGCTCACGGGGAAACCTGATTGTAAATGTTTTATGGTTCGGAGCGTTTTATGACGTTCTTTCAGTTTTTCCTAGACATCGTCAAGCCAAAGCCACGGGATGCCCTCTATGTGGTTATTTTATTCGACCTCATGCTGATGGAAACGCTGTACGATAGCATATACAACGTTTGCATCCAGGAAGCAGAAATCCTATTGCAGTGAAACAATGTTTCCTACAGTTTTGTGCTGATGTGTAGCATCATTTAAGAATCCAGCGATATGAAGCCTCTTTGATCAACTTATTGGAGGAACTTGTTGTGAAAGTCTTACCGGAAGGTAATACTTTTGAGAATTTAATTTCCCACTCATAAGCATCGCGAACCCTTTTCATCCTTCATGCGTGTGATATGAGGATAATTAAAATTAATTGCTCACCGCGGGTGCTTGGGTCTAGGGCACAAGCGCAAGCCGTCCATTTCAATATCGATTTGCACAGTACTTCAAGCAGTTCTGTAACCCTCATCGCTTTTTGGGGGCATTTCGTGTGTGACAGATTTACGACGTGAGGAGAGGCGATATAAATTATCCCAACGCATCTCCAATAGGCTTTAATTTACGGGACACATGAAAGATGCTGTAAAACTCTAAGTGAGTCTTTAAAAACCGTAATAAAATAGTCTCTATTCTGGACACGGGACGACACAGAGTGAGTTCTAGGCGACGAGGGTATTGGTGACCTGCACTCTTGTTAGCACCTTGCTTCTAACTCTCAGCTGAGGTCAGCTCGAAGCGAATCACACCAACTATTTACTATTTGCGGTTTACTTTGCACTAGCTTCGATGACCAATCATTCTTCGCTAGAGTTGTTCTCGCACGGAACACCTTCGACAATTTCCTTAAGGTGTTCTTCTAGCAATAGCAAAAATAGCCAACACATATTTGAACAGTAGTGTTTGCCGAAAAACAGAAGGAAGGTGTTTTTGGTTGGGCTAGCTTATATGCTCATATCGTGTTGCTGCGTGCTCTTCGCAGCAGACGCGCCGGTACGGGGAAGCTGCTCTCTGGAACACGTCACTTAGTAATGGTGTGGCGGGGGAGTAAATAAACTGTTCTGCTGACCTACATTGGGAAGCTGTCGAGCGAATTGGGCGGCGAGTTCCAGGAAGATAACGCCAGAAAACCGTACGCAGGCGAAAGGGGTGTGTTTGTACAATACGTTCTCCACTCCAATGTTGGGGGTTGGTTTTGCTTCCTTAAGCGAAAAGATAAACAATATCTCTGATGGTGGTAAGTGCAAGGTGAGTCCACGGTTCTTAGACGCCATCGCGAGACAAAGGTACGCTATTTTTTTACGTCCAGACACAAACTGCATACAAAACGGTCCGTTATTCTGAGGCGATTGTTGCGAAATTTGGGACAAGAATGTGTGTTATAGATGTAATTATAGGGCGAAACACTGTAGGTTGCAAACAGCTTCTGCACACTCATCTGCTTTCGCCGCTGTTCGGTGCGAGCCGGTACGAAGCAGAAAGGGCTTGAGTCATGACTTTCTTGACCAGTGATTGTAACGACTCTGAAATGTGGCTAAACGAGATTTATTTTAAACGCAAATATTGTATTGCTATAAAAAAATGAGTCGCCAAATGAGTATGCAGAAACGCAGCAAAATAAAACCTTCGAAAGCTTGAACTGCAATCAAAACGGTAATGGTTGTGTAGTGTAACAGTAAACGCCACGGCACGCCAAACAAACATAAACAACTTTCATGCCGTGCGGGTGGCAGCGTGGATGCACATATCTGAGCAGACCGAAAGCAGCAACGGAAAAAATGCATAATAATATAAATGAGTGCAACAAGTAGCGCAGGCAGACGAAGGGGAACCGTGCCAATCCTCTCCAATCATGATGAGGGTTGCGAAGGTCTTTTTTTTCGTACGTCGCTCGTATCGTTCAGAGACAAGTGGATCCGGTTTGCGAGGCGGCGCACATTGACTGACGGAAACTGACGGCAACAAAGAGCCACAAAGCGGACACAGAGAGCGGGAGGGAGAAAGAGAGGAAGAAGGATATCGGTGGCGGTGAGGCGTAATCTAGTGGCGGCAGGAGGGCGATATATCGGAATCTGTGTCAACGATGACCGGGGCGACTCGCAGCAGTACATGCGATGCGAAACTCATTTTTATTATTTTTAATTTTGGTTACCATCGACCGGTGCTTCTCCGCTCAGATGTGTGAAGTATCCAGCAAGAAAGGCAAGACCTTTCTTTGTGTCCTGCCCGTTGGGCCATTGTTGTGAGCGCCAACCTACTTATGGGTTTGCTGTTTCGTGTGCAAAAACGCGATGCATTGCCTTTGAGGGATTGTAGGCATTGACGCTCGACGACAACGGACTTCTTTATGTCTGCGAAGGTTGCAGGTCCAAAACAGAGTGATCAAGACTTCAGCAAAAACATAAAGATGTCATAACATTTTGGAACATTGGAACGCACGGTATTGTCCAATAATCCTACGTCTAGAAACATATGGTCCAACCAGAAGATAACTCTGTTTTGCAGCTATGGACGCAGAGATGACACTTTCACTATTTCTCCAGCAAACGAGTTATCACGTCCGTACGTCATTAAACGAATCCTTCCCGGTTTGTTTAGCCATCTAGGCATATCTAGGACAGTCGCCACGTTCGTGCAGCGTCATGCATCTCTCACCCTATGACGTCGAATGGCCAAAGAAGCCGTTGTAAGGCTTCGTATTTCCCCACGGACAGATCGCGCCACGATAATTGAACAGTAATGAGCTGTGCAAAAACACAATCATCCTAACCTTCTCGCACACCCAATAAGGCATGGTCGTTTGAGTCGGTTAGGCCGGTTTATACTTCTGCACGCTGTGTTCCTGCGGAAGCAGAAGGCGTCTGGCAGAAGATGGAAGGCCACAGCAACACATAATGCGCGCCCCGACTCCCTTACGACTCCATTTATGGAGAAAATTCCTCCCAACGATGGCGGGCAGCATTCAATCCCTCCCTCTCTCTATTTGAATGGCGCCCCCAAAACCTTTACCCATCCTCTCCCCCGCCAGCCACACCTTGCCTTCCACGGTGTGACTCGTGCAAATCGAGGTCAGCTCCGCTGCAAGTAAAGGCCAACCGGCGACCGGGCGAGCTTTATCCAGGTCATATGGGAGGCGATACATAGCCAAAAATACATCGCATACCCACACACACACACACCGAAGCAGCTGGAAGGGTGCGCTTGGGACGGCTTTATGCAATGGCTTTATGATGAGGGTATGGTAAGTGCGGCGCGAAACAGCGACCTGAACAATAAGCAGCAGCAGCAGCAGCAGCGACACTCCGCGCCACCGCCGAAAGGTGAATCCGTCAAAGCAGAAAACGAAAGTGGTGTCTGGGTGTCCGGGTCTGCACAACCTTTGGGAAAGCGAGGATCAACACCCATCAGGTCCCAGGGCAAGGCAACAGACAGACGGGGGCACAGGCAGGTGGGTGTCTTTTTGGGGAATATTAATGATTCACCTCTCGAACTCCACGCGCACCTCTTGCTTAGAGACGGCTGCGCGACAATGGCACAATTAAACGAAAGGAAAAGTTGCGACCGGGCGTTTTTATCGCTCCATTGTTGCTGTTTGTGTGCTTCCCCTCCAGCCTTTGGGGCGAGTTTTGTGTTTTTTTGGTGGCCAATAGCGTAGTTAGCTTTTAAAAGCACTATCGTTTTACTGGCAAAAACTGGTACAAGCGGAGCTTAGAAGAGCTCAAACGACTTTCCCATGCATTTTGGTTTTCTATTTAATGTGCCGTTTGGAACCAGGAAAGCGGAGCAATAAAACAGGAACGCGCCACTTAAGTAAGGAAAACGTCTAATTTCGGAAAACGTTAAAACCCCGTAATGGGTTGCCTTTTCTCGTTGGTCTAACGTTGTGAAATGCAAATGTCGCTTATTTCCCATCGAAATTTGCAACCCGAAAGTCGTCTGCTTGGTTGGCCAATTCGTGTGGGGTTGAAACTGTGCACCACGATCACCTCCCACCCGCCTTCGTCAGCATTTAAATCAACCCCTGTAGAGATGCCCAAAGGGTTAAAGTAGTTCAAGGGTACACGGTGAGTTTTCGGCGCTTGGATCCCTCAATTAACAGTGATTGAATATTTGTAAATTAGTTATTTCCATTTTAGCGCTTTATTTTTTTTTGTACGATTACGCTGATTCCTTTCCTTTTCGAAGTTGATAAGATTAAAAAAACGAACATCCTGTTGCACACCTCCTCGCACACCATTAGCGATTATGCTGCGCCCGTGACACAGTGCAGGAAAGTGAAAACAAAAGTTGCAACAAATAATAATGGCACAAAAAAAAACAATTCCCCATTCGCAACAACACACGTGAGCGCGCGCCGTCCTGTGTCAGCTGCTTTGCCAATTTGTGACGGCTTCACGGCATTTCTTTTTTAACTGCTTACTGTGCTGCCTCCTTTTCTAACACTACTTTTTTCATCCCACCCAACAACGCGCATCGCAAACTAATCTCACTTTCCCAGCGTGGCCGCCCCGACACCTTTCACTTTTCACTCGCCAATGGCCCCGATTTTTCTACGCTCATGGTGATCGTGATCGTGAAACTTATGCTCGACGTCGACGGTGTCGTTGTCGGAGGTGATGCTGGTGGTGGTGGTTGCATCTACGTCACCACTCTACTCTTTTTCGCCAATGCTACAGACGGTCTACCAACAGCGAATGAGGAGGGTCGCTGGGTGATGCTGGCGGTGGAAAAAGTAGGTCAAGCCCGGGCGATTTAGAAAACATAGAGTGAGCGCACAGCAACACTCAGCTCAAAGCGATAGAGGGAAAGAGAGGGAGAGAGAGAGAGAGGGTGGAGACACACACACACATAAACGATGTGGGGTCTTTTTTTCTACTACACAACTACAGACGGGGCCACGGGCAAGCGAAGAAAAAAGTCGTGCAATCTCTCGCTCATTCATGATTCACATTGTGGGGCCGAGGGTAGTTTCAAGAGCGCTGGGAGGGTGGTGTTACGAAAGGTGTCACAGTTACACGTCCTAAGCCTAGGCTTAGTGGTTCATACCGCAGCTGCATCAGCTCACCTACTCTTCTCTTCGTGATCATCACACATTCAGGGTTAGTGCAGGGTTTATACGAGAGCGAGAGAGACCCCATTTATCTGATCTAGATCTATTTTTTGCTGCTCCATATAGCCGCGACAAGATCTCTAGGGCAGCCCTACGTCTCGTGCAGCATCATATCAAGCTTCTAATTATCTTTCATCTCGCACTGTACGGTGGAGGGGTTTGAAGTGGCTGTTAGGAAAACTACCCGTGGAGGTAGAGGCGATAATTGGACGACGCGATACGTCGAGACTCTACATTATTCACCTTCAAAATTTCTCACGTGATCCAAGGCGCAGCCGCTCGAAGCAAATCTCAATCAAACATAAATGTCACGCACAGCCGGCAGCGGACGATGGGGCGAAAGTTAGACGTCGTCCGGAGGCGGTAAACCTCCGAAAATGCGCGCCCGACGTGAGCTCGCCAAATGAAAGTGAAGAGGGAGAGCCGAACACTAAGTCGCCTCTGGGAGAAAGCTGCACTCCGCCCGCCAATTCATCGCTCCAAACGAAAGGGAAATGGAAGGTGTGGAAGAAATAAAATCAAAAGTCGAAAGTGAAATGAGCTGTGGAGTGCCCAGGTTGCGTCTGAAACCCTTTCGCACAGACCAAACAAGCAAAACAAAAAATGGCCCGCAGGGCTTTGTGGGTTTGCGGGGCACGCACGCATGCCAAACGGGTTCCTCCTGAGGCAAAGAGGTTTGGTGGTGCCCTCCTTTAGAAGCCGTCGGGACAACGCGACCGATTGCCAAATGTGGAACTTGCTCGGTAGCCTCTCGGCTCCTAAAGCCCACCGAAGCGTCTATCCGGACGATGCAGGTTCGGCATTCTGAAACCGGTCCCGCCAAGGGGAGGAAAGTTACCAACCGCGGTAACCCTTTGGCTGCCCCTTTCGCGGGCCTATTGCGAAGACCTCAGAAGGATGGTTTACGATTTTCCTATGTTTACTTTTCGCAGCAATACCGTCCTTCTCAGGCCCTCGCCCTTTCTCTCGCTATGTCTCTTCTTGCCGGAACCTCAACAAAAGTGTTTCACGCACTTTCGCCCGCGGTGGCAACCGTGGTGAATAAAAAAGGAAAGTAAACAGAAATCGGTGCACAAGACCATTTGGAGATGCGGTGCGACAAAACGCAAAAAGAAATGGCGAAAGCTATTTTCCTTTACGAGGCATTGGAACAGCCGGTAGGTGTCAGTCATAGATGTAAGCAGACTCTTTAAGCTCCACAGCCACCGCTCGAAGGCAGCTGTTGGAGATGGTTGGAGTTTCTAGCTTAGATCTTAGACATAAAACTGCATCGCAAACAATCGAACATGTGTACAGGCTTAATCGTGTGTAAAATCCTCGACCACAAATTTCCAGCAGCTTCTCGTGTTTTACAAAGTTTCTGTGAAGAAGCCCAAAAGCAGTTGATGTAGATTCTAAAACAACTCACTGAGCAGCAACAGTAATTGATCAGTGAGGTTTTGGTTGTACCTTCCGGGATATTGATACTTGAAAAGTATGATGAAAACTTTACCTTCCAATTAATAGTCTATGGCAGCGCAGGTATCAAGTTTCACGCCAAGCTAGAATCTCCATTTGAAGCCCTAGGACCGCCCTTGGCGACAAGCGTCTATTGTGCCTTAGAAGTCTTCCCGGTAATGTCCAAACATCTTTTGTCCCTAGAAGATATTTTGTTCTATTCTATCTACTAGGGTTTTTTGGCTAGGCCCAGAAGAAAAGGTCTCGACTTGGGGCCTCATTCTATCACACAAAGCTCGAGAACGATAGCAACTTGATAGTCGCGATCCTTGCGTTCTACTTTAAAACCAATCCACGACCTTAACTCATCTCCCAGCGGTCGGATGACGAAGAACTGCTGTCCCATCGTCCATATGGTTTGTCTTTTTAAAAAATCGAATTGGGAACGAAGAGCTGACATACAGCACGACCTACAGCTTCTCCCAAAGAAAGTGAAATCCAAAACCGGTACCGCAAAACTTGTGGTTCAATGTCGAGCACGGTAATTGGGTCAGCCTATCCATCGAAGCCGGGGCTCACTGCAAAGCGGAGCTGGATGCCCCGATGGTTTCACTATCCTCGGAGAAATAGCACATCAGTGTTGCACAGAAATCGCGAACAGATTGGTTCATCTCAAAGCCCTTCTCCCTCGACCAAGGCGCTGCTGGATATCTCATCACGAAAGGATGAAAGGAAGGTCTTAAGTGATCGCGTCCACGTTTGGTTTGGTGATGGATAGGTTCGGCGAACGGTGTGTAACTCGATACGAATTTGTCAACCGGAGCACGCTGCTGGCCTCCCTCTCTCTCTTTCTATGCCGTTGGCGATTGCGGTAATGGCGCTGAGCAAATAGACGTCACTTAGCCGACCCCGCTTTCAATGGGGCGATGAGAAAAAGTGTGTAGATAAGTGTCATCGAATGACAACTGACTTTTCAACTTCCAATTCCAACCTTTCCTTGGAGTCGTATAGTGTTTCTTCTATGGAAAAGTACTTGTACGCATACTTAGAATTTCTGAAGGTTGCATCTCTAGGAGACATCTTCAATTCAATACTTGGGCCCTCGAAGCTTACCTGTAACGAAAAGGAAGGATTGATATTATTAGCAGAGTCTTTATAGTTTACCACACAACTACATAAATTATATTTCAATTAGTAAACATCTTCATTTTCATGGGAACAGCTGTATGTCTTCACACTTAAACGCTGTCAATTGCACGCAATGCAGGCAGACTTCAGCCACATCGCATGTCACCTTCGCCCACAGCCGTCACTGGCGAGTCATCGTAACCCACCAAACAAGAAGAGCTAGACATCTTGACACTTAACGCATTCGACCTGAATAGCCGCGTAAAGGGGTGGAACGGAGCAGGACAACAATAGAGGCGAAATGACTTTGCGAATGCCTACGCAAAAATTATACACAAGGAAAGTATTTTTTTCGGACTTGTAATCAATTTTGAGGGCAAAGAAATTGTGTAGTTCTCATGTAACGTAGAGCCTTTGGCCATAACGTGTTCAAATGATTCTACACGTAAAACTGGCGAGAGTGTGTTCTTTGGCATGCGAGCAACAACCAAAGCTGAGAGGACGTGTTGATGGACATGTGACAAAGTCAGTCGGCGAACACGACAACCCTAGAATGACCTGAAATAGCGCATTGTAGAGGAGGGATACACGCAGCAGTGTCGCATCTCTTCATTAACCACGGTTGACAACAGCCGTATGGAAGTGAAAATGGTGTCTACCTTCACTCATCACACAAAACCCGCTAGAGCAGCTAGATCATTTTTATATCTAAGTGACATTTCACGCCGGGAATAAACATAAGCTTTAATTACTTTTACAAATAGGAATCTTTCACTCCCACAAATGGACGAATCGACGTCAGCACAAAAACGGAACTCGACTGCTCATTGCCAAGGTTATCTAATTTACTGTCCACTCTGACGTTGACAGGGAACAACATCGAAAACATCTGTTTTCTCCACGGGCAGGCAATAAAGAGACAGTATGAAAAAATCACCCTCTGATGAGTCTGCACTAAAAAAAAATAATATAAATCGACTAGGCGAAAAAACGAAAAACCTTCTAACTACATCCGCGCACACATATGTTCGCACCAAGAAATCGATCCCATCAAACCACCGTCTCCTCTTCGCTTCCTCTAAAAACGTGCGGCTTTTTGTCCATTACGCAACCTAATGGAGAGTGCCAGCAAGAAACTAATCCGACACATATTCTCCCGACATTTCGGACAATGTCCACACGAACCGCCAAACGGAAAAAAAAACTTGAAATTCGTGAGCATCAAATCTCAGGCCGTCCTCGGACGCAAAGAATCAAACCGATTAGAAAAGGTGTGTGCGTGTGCGTGAGTGTGTCATTCATTTGCAGGATGATTAATGACTTCTTGCAAGGAACTCTACCTGGGCAACATTGGACAAGAGAAGAAGGAGAGCGAGAGAGAGAGAGAGAGAGAGATAACCCCGGTGTCCGTAATAACGGTGGCGGTGTGCACATTATAATGACCGCAAGGTCGCATGCCATAAATTTCCTTTCGATGCCATAAGTAAGCCGGTGGGTGTTTTGGTACTATACTTGCCCATTGGAGCCCACTCGGTTGCTCATGTCGAATGTTTGGTGAGTCGGGAGCGCTTTTATGTGCAGTTGTTGTTGTCACAAGAACGGCACTGCAAATTATACCAACACCAAAAAAAGCCCACATAATCTGTGGAAGTTTCCTTCTCGTTTCCTTCCGGTAAGGCTTAATATCACACGTACATGACGCAATTTCCACACTTTTTTGCTTGTTTTGGTGCGGATCGGTAGGCGTAGAAGAGCAACATACAGGCAACAATTTGAGGGTTTGTGGAAAACACTTAGTAAAAGCAAAAGATCAACAACAGGAAACCCGCCGGTGGGGGGTTGTTTTCTTCCTACAAGATGCGATAGAGAAAGTCAATAAAGGAACATAACTTCATCTTCTGCAAGTCCACGTGTACATATCGAATCCATCCATCAATCTACGATCCGTACCATGTGTGATGGTAATGTCCATTGAAGTGAAATGAATTGTTTTTGGAATAAACTTCCAATGAACGTGGTACCGAAAGTTTTGCACTCAAAGGTGTAAACAGTTGAATGATGACATCTAACCACAAATAAACATTCCTAGGTCAGCTTCTATTCAGCTTCTACATCTTTGGATCACTTTTTATCGTCTATCTGATAAATTTGCCACCTCTGTGTGTGCTGTAATGCGGTCGTCCCAGAAACTAGTTGTCACCTAACATCACACGCTCCATAGGAAGCTACATCATTGAACATACGTATGGTACATTCTGGCAACCGTCAAACAGTCCCACAGCAGCGCATTAGTAAGCCGCTTCTTACACTGCACCACACAACTCGGTTATTTTGGTTTAATGAACTCTCTAATGCACGCTAGACACATAACCACAACTCGGGGGAGGTTTTGCTGGTGTCGATCATTCGATCCTTCCCGTGTTCGATGTGGGGCACGTCCTTGCGCTCTTGCGCCTCGTGTCCACAAACCGCAGAGCGTCACCGTGTCTCACTCACTAACGCAAACGGGGTAATACATTTCCGTACGATTGAAAAGAGTGTGTTGAAAAGCAGGAAAATTTGTCACAAGACATCGTCTCGCTGACTGACGCGCAATGCGGAACAGGGTTCATGTGCTTCATGTGCTAGTGGATTCGGTTCCAAAGGACCAAAAATTTCGTATTTGGTAGAACTTTATATTTGAACTTGTCATAATTAAGAAATTATTGTAATTAAAGCATCTTATTCTATCGTGTAATTGTAGCTTATGCGCTAATCTCTCTCTCACTATCTCTCCCTCTCTTTCTCTACTTCAATTGCACAGTGTGAGGTAGGAAGTCGTCAGTTCGGTTGTCGTTCGAAGCAACGTGATTTCAGCTTCCCGTCAGCGTTCCATACCGCATCCGGCGGTTAGTAAACAGCATAAAAATAGAAACCACAGCCTCATCTCGCTCCTTTCCTCTGCCCATCTCTCTCAATCGGTGTAAGAGTGGCACGGTTTTCTAGAACGAAACCGAAACCAAACTCACCCCAAAAACTGATTTCTTCATCCCCGCCATTAGCACACACAAGCTCCGTCGGCAGTGCTTTCCAACGTGCGTCCAAGTGTGCAGTGGCGCATTCGGTTGCATCAAAAGACGGGCGGGCCAAGGGGCCCTGTGCTATATGCGTTTGTTGGCCGATTTATGTTCCCGCTGGTTGGCGCAGCGAGCTCCCTGACCATAGACCCGCCGCCACTTATGTGGGCCGATTATACCGGCACTTCGAGACGGCAGCATAGCATTTCTTTTCCCGTGCGATCGTTAAGCTTACGCATGCGTAACTGCCTTGCCATAGAGCACGTTACGTTGCACGCACGCCGCCGTGATCTGTTCTGCTATATTTGAAACAGATTCTGGTGTACGTGTGCGTACGTGCAGGGGCGTGAGTGCTGCTTTTAAAAAGGGCTTGACCTATTTTTACCACGGGATATTAAATCAATCAAGTCTCGGGGATGGCGTCCGATTCGATCTTTAGGGTTAAGTTATGCGTGCGCGATACACGTCCGGTGGATGTGTCGAAATCTAGATGCGTTCGGCAGGGATGATTGCCCTAAATCTGAATGGAATCGCGTCGTGGCAATGTTGGAAAATAAACAAAAAATTGTGTTTAGTAAGGAAGGAAATTTTTGAGATATTTCTCATGGATTGGTACGAGACATCCTACAGTTAACCATATTTAGTCTTGTATAATTCTTCTGCAAATTATGTGTTGATTCCGTTCCTCAATAAATTTGTTACAATCAAATAAATAAAAACTCTCTTCGTGGCGCTTGCGATAAATGAAAAGGGGCCATCTCCACAGGGATCCTCCTCCTCCATCCAGAGTCTGCTGTCATATTGTCCCAAAGCAAACGAAGAGAATTTCCCCTCGTGCAACCTGTAACGGTTATCACACAGCTTGTAATAAATGGGATGAGGAGCGAACCGAAATGAGGTGACCTAGTCTTGAAGTCCTGACGCACCTCAGCGTATTTGCAAGTTCATACACAAAACAACGGAAAGAAAATCATTACATTATTGTTGCGCTGTAAGAGACAGCCGATTGATAGGCGCGTAAGGGCAAAAACCAATCGACGGTGGCCCCAAAAAATTGTGATAAGACAATTGTACCCGTCTCAGTTGCTTCCTCCCTTGCCCATGACCCCAGAGCCGCCTGTGTGTGGCCCAGATGAAAAATTGGGTGCTCAAAAAACACGATAGCTTAAAAATAAACCAACACCACGCAATGGAGAGTCCGTGTGTCGCGTTGACAACGCTTGGCCTGTGTGTGTATGTGTGAGTACGAAACTCACCTCCGAAATTGAAGAAAAAATGAAAACAAAAATATTCGACATTCGACAACGATGATGATAATCGCACACTAGGCCACCCTGTGTGAGTTGACCGTGGGGTGTGATGGGGTGGGAACCGGTACGGGGTGGCAAAATTGTTTCAAGGCCAAACACGGACCCGTGCGCCCTTCCGCGCGTTTGTCTCGCGCGTCCGGAATTCTATCTGGCCGCACCCCAACATTCATCCCCCCTGTTCACGATGTTTCTCTCTCTATCTCTCTCTCTTTCCCTCTCTCTCTCTCACTCCGACTCGATGCACCGTCATCGCGCGCCCATACAACTTGAACGGAATCCTCCGCGCAAATGTTTATCATCGTAAAAATGCAGTTTTATTTCGTTCCTTCCCGAATGCGTCCCACTCCTTCCTTCTTCCTCTCTTTACTACCACCCACCGAAGAGGGTTGGCAATTTGAGATAGTGAGCAGTCAGTCAGCACACACACACACACATGGCATTAGTAGTAGTAACAGGTCTCTTCTACATGGCGTTTTGTGCGAATTATGATCACCCCCTCCCCAACCTACACAACCAGAGTACACACCGAACTTGACCCCAAAAAACAAAACCGGGTCCCACCCTCTCCTTCTCGCGCTCTCTCTATCAGTTGTTCAAGGGACCTTTCGGCACCGCTCTACCCACCCAACCAAGCAGGTCTGTGGTAAGGATTAAAAAGTAGCAACGTTTGCGGAGGAACACAACAAACCCACCCCACCACAGCACATTCACACCCCTCTCCCCTCCCCATTGCATCACTGCTGCAGTTCCCGCTGTGTGTGTGTGTGTTTGTGTTAGTGGTGAGTATTTTTAAAACTTTTCAAACGCCAAACAAACGGCGGAATATGATATTTTGTTGCACTTGTTCGGGCTGCTGCTGCTATGTGGATTTATCGCCCCATTCGGACCGCGAGACTGCATTAGAAAACAGATAGCATTGCAGTTTAGCGAGCGGAGCGTTGGGTGGCGATTTTGGGAGGGATGAGGGTAATGGGTGGTGACGAGGTTCTTGAATGAGCGGCCGGCCGTGGATGCTGTGGTGGATAGATAAAACAACAACTACGACACACATGTGTGCACCCTGTGGTAGCGAGCAAAGTTCGACGAACTTTTTTGACCAGTTGCGCGGTCTGCTTTTTGCATCTCTCCGGTTAAGAGAGACATGTGGAGAAAGAGACAAAGATAGAGTAAGAAGGAAAGAGAGCGAGAATGCGTAGACTTTTAAATGCGCAGTTAAATGCGATAAGTCTTAACGTTTGGATGACCAAAATAAAAAATATTTTTATAAATTTGGTCCTTCGAGCCGGATTGATACTTCAAAATTTGGCCCTTCGACTCGCACATGTTTTTGAACAAGAATCTAATCGAGCTCTTGAATTAAAAAGCAACATCTGCTTCTATTATCGGATGGATACTATGAAAGATCAATAAAACTAACACAAACCGGTGCAGTAGTGAAGCTCATAACCTATAAACACCTGACAGCAAACAAGTCGACTCGCCATGGGCATTGAACTTTATCACCATCTTCTCGTGCCAAGTTGACCAACACGTTGTACCTTGCGTGTGTTTGTATTAGTTTTTATTTCTTAACGATGCGTCACCCGGACCCGGTGAGCAAACAGACGAAAAAAGCAAAAAAAAAGCACGCGGGAGGCAAATTTGGCCACCCGCCAAATGATGCAATCGTGTGCAATTTGCCGGCAAAGCGCAACAGCAGCAGCAGCGGGTGTTTGATGAGTGGAATTTTAAAACAAGGGGTTCAGTCACAGTCGCGGCCAGTAAATTAAGGGCAACAGGACCTTCGGCGCGGCGAAACCTTGACACACAAACCACACCGCGCAGGGTACTGAGCGATGCAATTTCCTTCTTTTTGGGGAGTTTGTGTCAATGAACAGTTTATGTTTTTATTGCACGCGTGTTTGTTGGGGGTGGCAGGGAGGTGAACGCCTACAGGTTGCTAAAAAGCAGGAGTTCCGCTCTATTAACGGGCACCCGTGCTTTCCATGCACGATTGTGTGTGTATGATATTGTTTTTATCAGCATGCCTAAAGGCGACACCTCTCGGAAGTTAAGCGCGATTCGATGCGGTGGGGGGGGGAGGGGTGGTATCCACCCATAGCCAATTTGTTACAACGCGTTTTATGCCGATGCCCTTGAAAAATGCGAACAAAAACAAACCGCTTTTGCATCGACATGCGTGTTTGTGAGTGTGTGTTGATTGTAGAAGCAACAACTACATCGAACAGGAAATGGGAAGTGTGAGAAACACAGCGACGTTAAACACAAACCACCTGATAATGGATTACAGCAGTAAGCGGCAGTACAATGTGAACGAGCCAATGGTGGAATGTGGGCTTTTGGGGGAACGAAGGAACTAAAGGCCCCCCACCCCCCCTGCGCTCATGGCCAATGGAAGGAAATAAAGTGTCATTTTTTCGTTACCGATTGGGCATCTTTTGTCTAAGTCCATTAACAATTTATGAGCTTTAAATACGAAGCAATAATTACAGGAAAAAACATTTACGCCACACCCTCGGTGCGCTTCATGCTCAATACTTTCACTATCTCTAGCGAGGCGCTTGTCCTTGTCCATAATTTCCGTGCTACAATGCGAGAGGAGAGGCGCCCACTTCCTTGACCTATAAATATGCACAACAACAGCCAATATCGCACCGCCGGGAGTCTGCCGTGCAAAGCATGGCTTTATTCCAAAGGAAAAAAAAGAAAGAAAAAAGTACAAGAAGCATGCAGCTGAAACCGAACGCAGAGAAATGAGGGTAATCATTTAATCAAATTGGCTCAAAGCTAACCTCATTTCAGATGCGCATACCCCAGCACACACAGAGGCACGTTGCACGGAGCACACAATAGGGTAACGACAATAAGGGCGCGAAACTGACGAAACACGCAGCGGGCGGCCCCCCACGATGGATCCGGTGCGGGATTATGGAGCTGTCATGGCGCCCCCGGGAGAGAGGACAACCGTACCGTGTGGATGTAATGGCGCTTGATCAAGTTGATTGATAAGTTCGAAGAGCAACGCAGGATTGTGCGGGAAATTAAAATTTCCCCCGAAAAAAAAATGTATCGCCTTCAGCAAGTGAAATGGAATTTTCGGGAAAAGGCATCCTTTCTAGCTTCTAGGTATTGTTTTTGATATATTTTTCATGTACATCAATCGAAGAAAGAGAGTCTGTATACCGTCAGTACCACCAGCATCAAAACAAACCGCTTCATTCCAACCTTAACACACCTAGAAGAAAAAAAACTCAGTTTTTTCCAGTTCGGCACGTTATCGGTACGCTTACTTAATCGAAACCTTCCCGAAACGTAACAGGGCGACGGAGCGAAGGCAACTAATGAACCTTGAAAGGCCACCCTGCTCCAATCACAACAACGACAAAGCATCCACCAAATCACAGTTTCGGACCAAACTGTTTGGGACACGGCGCAAAGATAGTGAGCCGAACGATTTGATGGATTCTTCTGGAGCAGCCAATTCCGTCTTGAAAGGAAAGGAAATGCCCACATGAGTTGGAGTGGTTGGAAAGTTTTGCACATTGCATCTTGTAACACATCTAATGCAAATGTTATGCACTTGTTAAAAGTGCAATGACGCAGGCAGTAGCCATTCCGTTTTACATCACATCACGGCGTGACGAACAAATGGCCTGCCGCCGATGACCCTGAAAAATATGTCGTCAATGAAGCATAGCGCCACCATCCTCCAACTTCGATAGCAGCTGGGTTCTCTGTGGTTTGATAACCGCAACGCGCGAGTGGTCGTGGACACACCATATGAGACATCAGGCATCTGTAATTGTGTTGCCAGTTCGCCAGCTCGTGAAGAAAACAAAACTCACACGAGAACGTCTCGCACACAACGCCAAACACGCATGGGGCGCCGGAGCATGCAGGGGCCGCCCTATGCTGAAGTGCGAATACTGACTTGGTGCTAGAGCTAGCTGACCTAGAAAACAGGCGTTGATAATCTCGAGCGAGCGCGCGCGCATGTGTGTCGTTTTCACACACGCGCATTGCGTGTGAGAGTGAACGCGTAGATTAGAATACAAACGCACCCATCCCAAGAGACGCACTTGCGCTCCCACCAAAACATATTCCATTCCCCGCATGAGAGAAAAAAAAGCTAACTGGCCAAACATATGACTGAAAACCGTCCCGAAAAATCGTTCCACCGAGAAAAGTCGTTCCTTTGCACGCTTCCAAATTGAGGTCAAGAGCAGATTCGTCAAGACCGGACCGGAGAATGGCTTATGTGTCGCCTTTTGCACACTCCGAAACCACTATTGGTAACATAATTTATGATCAATTTATAACCCACCTCCAACACCGTCGGGGACGACATTCAGCTGCTTGGAAACCGCTTCCAAGAGGGAAACGAAGGGAGGGCTATATTTATGGCACAAGCCAGAAAGACACGCACTTGAGATTAGTTTGTTGCAAGCACACCGGCGTCGGAAGATACCTGCCAGCGGAACAACATGCCTTACCGTGCAAGGTTCAAGTCTGCACGAGATGGAGAGAGCTTGTAATTTATTAGAAGCAATAAAAGTTGACAGCGATGCTATGGAGCAGGAGATTCGATGCCGTCTAATTGATTTCAACAAGGCGCACACTTCAAGATCTCCCGGAGCGCGAACTATCTCCGAATAACTCGCCATCAACTCATTAAAATATGACCGTCTGTTTCAACATGACAGGCTTTCATCGCTTCAACGTGACCGACCTGAACGCTACGGGCCAGTTGTTGTTATCGGTATGATCCGGTGAGCAAGGTTGACGTTGCACTCACACCGACGCTTAATCATCCTCCATGTGGACGGACGCGAATGACGTGCTCCCCCTGTCACTGCATGATGTGACGACAATCATCAGCCGTCGTAACAACATAAAAACCTTTTGCTCACTCACTCACACACCCACCCGCCCGAGCGAATCTAGGTCAATGAAAGTAAGAATCGTCGAGATGGTGCAAAACGGCAGGGAATTCCCGCGGTGCACGTTCAGATGACTGACTTCAGGATCGCCCTTACCTGGTTCCCCTCGAGATCCGTTTTAAAGATCCAAGGACGAACAAATTTCCAAATTCCCCACAACAATGATTCATACCGGAACAAGAGACATCAACGGCACATCGAGACAACACTTACCTGACGAGATGGAGTTGACCGATTCACTGCGCGGTGTGTTCATGATCGTGTTCTGCATGATGGAGGGCAGTGGCGGGATGATCGTCTGCGAGTGGTTCATGCCGTTGATGAGATTGCCCACGAACTGCTGGATCTGGTTGGTACTGGCCTGATTCGTTCCGTTCGGACCGACCGAACCCGGTCCCAGCCCGATGCCGTTCATCATACCGTTCAAGTTGTTGCCACCGTTCATGATGCCGTTCATGAGCAGCTGGTTGGCGGCGACGGCACCGCAGCCACCGCCGCCTAGATTGTTGTTCCCGTTCGACAGGACACTGTGGCCGTTGTACGCATTCTCGTCGTATGCGCCCCACAGCTCGAGATCGTTGTACTCGGGCGAGCCGAGGGACGTCGGTGACATCGTCATGTTCGGGGACATGACGAGAGCTGCCGATGAGGACGTCACCTCCGAACTGCTCTCGTCCAGCATGCGCAAGGCGGTGAAGCCTCCATTATTGGACCACCTTCTTTTCATCATCTTGCTGGCTGCCTTTGTTGGGGTAGGTTTCTATGCTTTTCTTTATAAATCTCTCTTAATAACCACTCTTTTATTTTTTCGCTATTCACTGAGGTTAAACGTTTGCAAGAATTGGCCTTTTCGGTTCGATTGGATCCCGTATCCTGCAGGATCGAAAACTTCCTTTCAAGCCGTATTCTGGAGGTACTCGACTGGGAGAGGCTGGGTGAAGGTGAAGTGTTTGTACCGTTGGTTAACGCTGTATTGAGGTCGAGAAGTTGAGGTTACGAAGCAGGAGGAGTTCCATCCGGTTCTTCTCGGTCAAGAGATGCCGCCAAGAAACCCTCCCGCCGCAATGCAAAGGCCAAAGAGTCGAACTGTTGTCGAACTGGTGTCTTCTCAATCGTATCCAAATGCTCTGGATAGCTTCCACTCACACACAAACACTATAGATCAGTGATCTACACGTAATTGGTAAGAATCTCCTTTGATTTCACTTTTTAAACTTTTTTATCTTTTTGCTCTTTCAAACAAATTATCTTGGCTTGAGCTAATTCTTCACTTTGTTTGATAAACCTGCACTTGGCTCCACTACTGCTGAAATAGATCCCAGAGCCTGCCTGCCTACGGTAGCAGGAAATAATTCACATTCGCACATTTACTTGCAACACTTTATATTAGCCATGTTCTCCGGAACGCTGGAGTGTAGGATCACCGCACGAAACGGACGGCGTCACAGATTGCACCGTAGTGACGACGTTCGTGGTGACCTTCTGCAGGCAGTTGTACCGTATGGTGGCTCTTCGTTGGTTGTCGAACTACTGTTGCTGATGACGAGTAATGACTGCTGCACTGTAGCTGTTTCATACTGTCCCTTCCGAACACGATGGTTCTGCACGGAACGGGACACGGACAGTGTCTCCCCAAAAGCAATCAAAAGTGGATCACTTTGGTTCTTGTGAAAAATCCTTGGTGAACTTCAAGCACTGGAAGGTTATTTTATTTCTGCTAGTTGGGAAATGCACGTTGCCAATGTGGCCACAGAGGAAAAAGAATAAATGAAGGAATGGTTAGTTGGAGTGCGTTCAGTGACCCCACCGTTTGGTACCTAGTAACTGCTGATGTGTTTCTTAACCGTTGAAATATCTTCATATTGACATTAAGATCTTTAATCATCTTTTATCATACTAGAGTCTAGCCTAAGAATTAATCAGATTCAAATCATGCCGTGACAACCGTATCTTATGATTTTACAGACCCCTGTGCTTAAGTAGGTCCGTCGTCAACATTGTCGAACATCGCCGGCCGTGACTTGGCACGTCCAAGAATGTCACTTAGGCTTTGTGCCCTTTTTCTTGCTCCCGTCAATACCAGTTAGTCGTCTCAATCATCCAAGAACCTTCGTCGGCCCGGGAACCGGTTCGTTGGGACGACGTGTTCAATATATCCCTATCGTCCAAACACACAAACGCACCGCTTGTTTGCCTGAGAGGCTACAGGTATTCTATAATTTGCCTGGAACGAGCTGGCAGAATAAGAACAACCTGTACAAGCGCCTCGGTTCCCGCCGCCGCGGTGTACAAGTGTAACCGTCCTCAGGAGCTTTCGAGGAACACATTTTGAACGTCACCGAACGAAGGCAACGAGCAACCTCAGATGTGTGTATGTATGGTGGAATTTCCCTTCACTTTTCTGATACAAAAGCGACAGGATATTTTTGTTCGCTCCGCTTTCGTGCCATGATTCGTGAGCATGCCGGTGAAGATTCCGGTCTCCTGCCTGCATTTAGTTCAAAGTGGTTCAAAGTGTTTTTTTGCCTTGGCTGTTGTGCCCTCCAACATATTCTCTTGTGTGGTGCCTGTGGTATCGTTCATTATCCTGATTGTTGCCTTTTTCGCATTTGGCATTTGGTATTTGCTCTACCTTTTTTCTCTGCGCACTTTTGTGCACATCAGAGGAGGACCTTAGCGACTGGAGCAAATGTTCAAAGATAATATCGGCAGCCAAAGATACCTGTTGCGAGGCCGATGCTGTGGTACCTGTTGCTTCTGGTCGGCAAGTCACACGACCGAGCAACGTTGGCGCATTCGGTGTGTGCAAGAATGTAAATGGTTTGGTACCGGCTTCGACTCATCTGGTTCGGTGAAAAGTGTTTTCTGCCGGAGGACAACCAAGCCACAATCTTCGATCGAATTTCGACGATCTGGTAAGACTGCTGGCTAGTGTAATCATCCATCCCCATGGACGTAAGACAATCACGTTCGCCCTTCGGTTGGAGCGCATAAAAGGGAATAAAGTTTCCCCGGGGATGTCGGTTGCCGGCCCCGCTCTGGACACGTTTCTTATCAAAGCCGACCGTTTACAAAGCTCCAAGCGAAACTAGGCCAACCGGTGAATTGATAAGCGATAAGAGATACTAACGCGCAAGAAAACCAACGGTGGAACAAAAAAACGTATCAGTTGAATCCGTTCCAGGACGGGGACGCGGGGGATGTAGGCTGCTGACGTTAAAGGGAGGGTGGCACCATTCACCTCCAAGTCCCACGACAACTTGTTTCATCGAAAAGGGAGCAGAAGGTTGGCAGAGGGATTGGGAAGCAAAACTTGCCCGAACAAAGTAACAAAGATGCCGGGCCACGGGCAAAGAGGCTTGAAGGCACTTCTCTGGGCAGGAGTTGTGCCAGCTCACGATTGCTCAAGGGTTGAAGCAGATTGCAAGATAGTGATTTTTTAATCCTTTGCCGGTTGGTTAATCATCTGCACGCAAAACACCGAAGGGGGCTGAGGTTATCGTAACCTCATTAGGTGCTGCTGCATGAAGAAATCCGGGATCACAAGTCTAATAACCTATATTACAATGACCAAGCTCAAGCGTTCCAGAGAATCTGATTGTAAGTGAGGTTTTCTATCTTGCAACGAATAAGGAGTTTTGATCGATATACGAAATCAAAATTTTCCGACAAACTTATTCAATTTCGAAAAACCTGATGGAAAGACCGATCCTCATGCACTTTCTACCTTTCCCTGAAATTGGTTCATGTGACGGTAACGACTAAGTAAAGAACCATTTCTGTGTTTGTACAATGATTTCGACGTCGTCGTCGTCGTCGCCATCAGTGTCATCAAAGGCAATGGAAAGATGCATCGATTACTGATAGCGCAATGACACGGGAATCTAACATGCACCTCCGTGTGGTGTGTCGACCGATGTTGGACCGCAATCATAAGGCGTCCCAGGCCGGACTTGTTGCACCCATTCCCAATCGTTCTTCTACATGAGCTCTAGAACTCGCAGCGCACCGATTTATTAAAATGAACTGCCTTTTGCGCAAACCCCGGACCGTCTGGACGACTCTCCCCCTGCTGCCGGGGTCAAATGGATGGGTGTTTGTTTGTTTTGCTTTCGCCCCACAAAACGCGAACTACACTTATGAGCGGCCCTCTCCTCATCACACTTTACCGCTCTTGTACCCTATCACCCTGCCAACGAAATTGGAGTGCTCCGAGGACTTGCGACGATAACACCGGCCCAGTAAGGGAACGGAAACACAGAGAAAGCAAAACAAGCTCCAGCCCCAACGAGAGCGGCAAGAGTGCAATGGCGATCAGATACCGCGCGTATGCACACGGGACCATGGAGGCATTGCTGCACCGTCTTCATCAAGGTTGTTCGCCGCCGGTCCGAAAGGCGAAAAAGACAGATTTAAAATCCCAGAACCGTCCCCGCCCGCGTGTGAAGGAACGCGTTCAGGGACAAATATCTGGAGGCGACGACGATGACGACGATTTGTGTGTTTACCCCCGGCCAAATTGTGCCGGACCACGCTGTACCAGTATGGGCGGTATCTGAGAAATTGAATCTTTACTTAACATTCCACAATGACTATTCAACTTCAGGTATTATGATGGGTCGGAAGCTCTGCAGGCCGCAATCCAACGACCCGTCATTTTTGGAGACGGGATGGTCAAGGTAAGAACAATGGAAGTTGGGGGACCAGTTTGAAAACCCATTAAGATCCGAATGTTCTGTGATCAAAAATTGTGTCTCTTTATCGTATGGACGCTGGAGCTAGAGGTCAAAACCATGGACATATCGAGAATTTGAGTGTCTCGTTCGCCCAAACGCAGATGTCTCAATCAGTCGTCTAGGTTGAAAATAAAACAGTTGAATGAAATCGCAAGCCTCCCCAATTGAAGGCGATTCGTTGCTCCAAATTGGATAACGACTGGTGTGGATGTTTAGAAGAAAGAGCAATAAATAAATCGACATCTCGGCCAAACGGAGTGGCTCTATTTGTGGTATCGCACAGGGAAGTGCATCTCTTTCGTAATGTCACAAATTCTGAGTTGCTAGGCTAAGTGTCGCAAGAGCTGTAGAAATAGTTATATTAATATTTCATCATTTTCCTTCGAACACGCTACAGAGCAAGGCACGATACAGACAGACCAGATGAAATACGATCATGTTCAATGGTGTCATAAAGGTGTCCAACGGAGACTTGTGGTGTCATAAAAGCAGACATTCGAATCCCAATCCATCCTGAGGATCTAGCAAAGCGTAATAAATTGCAAACGATCGATTGGTCGTTGATGAGGTTCGCTTTACGCATCCTTGTTGGAGTTGGACTTGCGCACGACACGTCGACACAGTATCAAGCGTCTCAACGAGAGGTTCAAATTTCTTCGAGGAATTCCATCCCCAACGCCTGAAGGTGCTATAAACTGAAAACATGGCTCTGCAAACATCGGAGCTCGTTGCCTTAGCGAGGCTCCCTATCATTCGGTGGGAACAGTTTCGCCTTGTGCTGCGCACACCTTCTGGGATAAGTCGGTGAACTTTTCGAGGACGTCACCCGAACCGTGAAGGACACGTGAGACTTTGCGATGAGGTTGGGGGACATCCCCCCGGCTCACAAAGCCCGCAGTACCATCAAGTTCATGGTCATCATAAATTGCGCTACTTATGCTGCGCGCGCGCACTGATGTTGCTTCACACGGTCCAGCCCGTGAAGAACCAGCATACAACTGTTGCCTCCAATTGGGCGGGGTGCGCACAGAGAACGTACAACGTGTATCCTACCCCTGCCAGATAAACACGCAACAACAAGCGGCAATGTCCGATCGTTGAACTTTCGTGCAGAATTCCATTACACACTGCCTAGAAAAAAAGCCTCATTGCCCGGGAACGTTTGCAATGGATATTGTTTTGTTTTACCTTCCTCCTAACCTTTGTGTGTGCGACGGGGGGTTTCTTCAAAGTACACCCGACACGCCCGGTTCTAGTGCATCGAGCATTTGCCCCGTTGCACAAAAATGCAACAGCGAGAAGGGAGGGAAGAAACGATATAAATTAACGCTAGAAACGCAAACTATGACACTGTACGGTCGTAGAGAAAAATGCAAAAGGCACCGTTTCTCATTTTTCAGACATTTGTCACCTGTTTACTGACGCGCCTCACTACCCCTCTCCTCCCTACAAGAGGTGTGAAAGTGCAAAAAACTCTGCGGGTATTTGAATATTCGATGAAGCCGCAGAGCACGCACCCTATAGCCTCTAGCCCTTTAGATCCAAGCTGAAGTTTGCCCTTCTTACGCCCTAGAGGACGCGGTCGTGATGGTTGTTTGTGTTCCACTTGCAAGGAAGGGGGTATCGAGCAGTTCTACCTTCATCGACGCCTGCAACCCGCATTTCGAGACCCCTCCTTTCTAGCCTAATGCCGATTGTGGAGCAATGCTCTGACTAATCAGCTCCCGAGTGTGAGGCGGTTTAGATCACGGGGGAGCTGCTGCTCATGGCCACCTGGACCCGTAACGGTGAGGCAACCTTGCAGACATTCGAAGGCGGTTACGTGACTGTTTTGCGATCGCCCGCACGTACCAGAAAGGGTTATCTCACGTTTTTGCTTCAATGTCGCGCCTGAAGTTCTTCAAACTGCCGAAGAAGCATGACTACAACGTTGGGGAATTTATTGAACATTAAACGTTGCTCGATCTTCGTTGCTCGAAAAGTTCGAACGATCTTTCAAAACGTTCTGTTACTTTTCATTCTCCTACTTTTTTTTTTTAATTCGTACAAACAGCTTTGTTTTGGACGTAAAAATTAACATAGAAATTTTGAGCTCCAATAAAATATGATAATCGACTGTTTGCAGCATCAGCCGGGCCAGGTTCATTGCCTTCCCGACAGAACCCATCACTCATCCCTCACACAAAAGCCGCCGAATCAGCGGTGCCCATCGATAAGCGACTTAGCGCGCTCGGTTTGTTTTTTGCGTGTTCCACAAAATATCGAATACATTCCCCAAATTATGATGGTACGCGAACGGGTGATTGTGGTGTTATGCAAAACTTGGCTGCCACTTTAAATCGGTGGCGCGCACACACAATGGACCTGACCCGTCGCGTTTCGGGTGGATGGGATCTGTAATTATGCCTAGATGTGGCTGATCATCCTCTTAAGGGGTTTCATGTGTGTGTTTTTTACTCTTTCTAGACTGCTACAAAACGAAACTAGTCTCCGGGGTGTTCGGGGGCGAAGAACACCGGCTGCCAAAACCACAACCCATCCTACACACGAGGCACAGGTGGAGAGCAAAACTGGCCACTGGGGAAGATTGGCAGCAAAACGAAACGGATGCTATAAAATTTATGAAAATGTTTTTGTTTCTCCTTCTGCTTCTAAGCAGTCACGGCAGTCAAGGACGATTGCTTTAAACACGATGTTAGTGCGTGTGTGTGTGTGTTAGCGCGGTTCCAGTGACATGAACTAGATGCAATCTTTCGCACAAAAATGCGCTTCAGCTTAGGATGTGTAGGGTGAACACTTTATTTATGGTTGTCGCTTTATCCGACCTTGATCAGGCCCGTTTGCTGGGCAATGTTTTGCATTTTCTCACGACCACACCGCGCTCGATCTTTGGCTAATCTTAACCATCCTCGCATCAGCAGCAAAAAAGCGTTTAGCATCCAATAATAAAACTTCATCCCTTGCCTCATCTCCTTTCGTCGGGTACGGTCTCTACTTGGCGCGGGTTCATGTTGTTATGATTTTTTAAACCCTTCCTTGTTCGCTCCCTCTCTCATACGAATGAAATCGAAACTGCTTCATCGGAACACATCCTTACCGATGGAGATGAGCCCCGAGCTGTCGTGAAGACATTTTTTTTTTGCTTTTTCAATTCAAAGTGTTCTCCCTGGCCGAGAAGCTGTCTTGCTGTGGCTAGCATCGTGTCCGCGGAGTGTTAACGCTAGACCAGGCCGCGATCGCTGAAGGCAGCGCGCGGGCAAACCGGTTTTTCCCTCCGCATATCCGTAGCATTTTCTTACGCACAAGTGCCACACCATATACGCCGTTTCCGAACGCACACCAGCGCGCGGAGAAGCCAGCAGAGCGCACGCTGTCTAGAATGCTCGCTAGCCGGAAAGGGACGGAATGTGGCTTTTTGTTAATACGAAAAAATAAAATCTGAACATACAATTAAAGCCAGCAGAGAGGCGGGCATAGGCGACGAACCCCCTGCGGGGAACTGGAACGAGGAGGCTCACGGCGGGGTGAAACCGTTTCGAGCTCGGGAGGCAGGAACCGGCCCGGAGGAAGAGGCCTTTGTGTTCGTCCTGATGCTCGGCGCGTACTCCTGGCATGGTTGGGAATTTGAATCCTTGGCATATTTATAAGACATGAAGAAAGAAAAAGCCCACAAGAACCAACACAGGAACACAAATCCTCCTTCATCTGTATGGTATTTGAGCATAAAACGACCGTGTCCCTTCTCTGTCGCTCGTTCACGCACGCAGGTGAGGCGATGGGCGAGAGCTCACATTACGCATAACGCATAACCGGAACGGGCTGCCTTACGCACACTACGCTTTGCCGTGGTTCTAGATGTGTTTGCGCGTTTCTAAACATCACCTGAAGGTTGAATGGATGGTGAAGAAGCATTACCACATCCAGCCAAGGGTGTATTGGTAGCGTGACGTAGAACACACAGAGATACACCTCCCTGCGTGCTAAGCGTGCGTGAGGAAATATTGTTTCCCAAAATTATCAAGTAATAATATTGTGAGTGTGACGAGATGGGAATAAAAACAAAAGACTCCATTTTTGGGTCGCAAGAGACGAACCTCCACAAAAAAATCGATTAGCACTCGTGGTGTGCCCAGCGACAAAGGCTGTAATTATTTGACCAAAATTAAACATCTCCACTCAACAGAAGGGCCCTACTTCCTGTAAATTAAACCACTAAGCGGAAGACTTATCAGTCTGTTAAACCGTCCTGGCGATGGGAAAAACAGTGTACCAAGATGGAAAACCCCATCCTACGCACGGCCGGGCCGTTTGTGTAGTGTTTTGTTATTATTTGTGTTGCTTTCGCTTCTTCTCCTCGGTTCGCTTATGAGCTCGCTTCATGCTCATGTTCATTTTTATGCGCTTCCCTCGATTCTTGCTTTCGGGGTGCCGGATTTCTTTTCCCTGTGCTTAGAACCGCGCTGCTCATCCATCCATCCATCCTGCCTCGTGTTCTTCTTTTAATCTTTCCCATTTCTGCTGTGTTTCCGTGTTCATTGAGTTTTGTTGTTGATGGGTGTTTTTTTTTATTCGATGGTGGTATTACGATGCGTTTTCCTGGAAATTTTATATCATTAGTGATGCAAAGCGAAGGAAGGGCGCAAACCGAAACGATGAAAAAAAAACAGAGAGTGAAGAAAACGCGTGTGTATGGGGGCCTTTACGGAAGAGCAGAGGAAATGAGCAATCCCTCTCGTGGATGATGGAATGCAGAAGACGAGTGCTCTTCCCTTTCATGGGTTTAGAATCGATTAAAGGAAGGCAATCGCTTTTCCACCTCATCACGCCACTGCTGCACTGTTTGGCCGTTCGCCCGTTTCGTACATAGATTGGTTTTAGTTTCGCCTTTTGGGTGGTAGAAATTGATTTTGTTTCAAGGTGAAGCGAAAAAAAAAACTCCCATTTTAAAGTAGAACGAATTCTTTTCCAACGTTGGCGTGAGAAGTACAGAGATTGAAAAAAAAAATGGAAAATATGACGCGTTACGTTGTACAATGTATCTGAATAAGCAAACCGCGACAGAGTTTGTTTGCCGCACTGGTGCCGTATCGTGGCGTTAAATTAGTAAATGAAGTGGTTTAGCAGCACATTTCACAACCATTTGTATAGCAGTAAACCACCCTTCAGTACATGTGACAAGTGCCGTAAAACGAAGGGGCACGATCGTAAAACATGTAAATCAAAGCAACTACAAAGCTGTGACGAATGTGTCCCGAATCCTGTCTACCGACTCGCTTCTCGTCAAGCAAGAACATAAAATTAGAAAATTCAAACGCTTTATGACATTCCCATCTTTTCCCAGTCGCTATTTAGCGAACGAATTGACACGGCGCGTTCGATTGCCGGGCAGCAGTCGGACATTGGAGCTCTTTTACACACTGGCTGTAATTTATGATACCTTTTTGCATGATACATCAAACCCTCGGCTGGCTATGTGCGCTCATTTAAATATGTTTCAATTTTTGCCGCTTCGACAGCAACCGTTTTTTGTGTTCTTTTTTGCACGCTTTTCTCGCCCAAGATTCGTGCGTTTGGCGTTAGCATTCGCTCACGTTGCCACGGTGCGAGTGTCATCCTTAATTGACCTTAGTTTTCGATCGTGGGGGGCGGTGTTGACGGTGGGGACCCACACCGTAGCGTTGACATTGATTTCATTCGACAGACGGAAGACGTCCGAAAGGCGTGCCGGGCGTGGTATGAAGCAAAGCAAAACACACACCGCGGCCAAACTCTTCTAAACTTGACCGCGAATGTCGGCGAACGAAAATAAATCCGTGACATGGTTCAGTTTTTGTTTCGATTTCATTCGCGAGCGTTGAAAGTGCGAATTGTTTTACGGTATCGTGGGCTGCAGTAAAGGAAGAACTATTTTAAAAGTATATTGTTCAAACAAGTTCATGTAACAGACGTTTCCCAGACGCCTTAATAATAATCAATAGTTTGCGGTGAATCGAATCAAATCTGCCTGTTGTAGCATCATCCCCCACATGCCCTACATTTCAAAGTCGTCATAACAACTTCGACATTATTGCCAGCGTCCTAAGCCAAAGTAAATTTCCCCCTCTAAAAAGCATCTCCGACCTCTCTCCCGCGCCTCCCCCGTCAAATCGATTGATTGTGTGGGCTTTCGCAATACAAATTTGCGCTACTTGAGTGGTTTCATGAATGGAGCGAGGCGCGCGATTTCTTTGACCGTGGAAAATGCGTCGCCAGACGCCGTTCCGGCCCGAAAGGGGGGGAGGGAGGGAGGAGATGTTTTGGTTATGGTTTGTTTATTTTGCGGAAAATGTTATGATACGCGAGAAAACCGCCCAACTGTTGTGATATTCCAACAACGATTGATTGGTTTTTGGGTGATTTCTTTGGGCAAGGAAAAAGTGCATGCTTTCTGTAACACAGCTCTATAAAAGCTATTTTTACAGCCCATCTTTTATATTACTTTTGTAGGGTGTGTGAGTGTTTTTTTCCCGCGACCTATTTCATGGTGCGTTTTAGCAGCCCTGCCTAGTAAACAATTTCAACAATTTTCTGCGAAACTCTATAACCGCCCTTTCACCTCCGCGCCAAAAAAAAACATGTTGTTTCTAATTTTAGTCCCTGTCCCACATTATGCAAACTTTGCCACCATCCTCAAAGGCGGCATACATACATTCTCGCGAAAAATACTCATGTGCTCATGTGTCAACCGTCCCTTTCAACCCACCCTCCCAGCATTCGTACGCACGCAAACCAGAGCGCTAATACAATGCAATTCTTCTCCACCACACACCATAGCGCGAGCAGAAAAACCTCGCACCAGCAGCAGCAGCAGCCCGTCAAATCGAATCCTTGTCGCGCGGGAATGGGTCTCGTTTTGGGCCGCGTGTTCAAGGTAAAATTATTTAAATTTATTCCCCCCCTCCCCCCTCCGTCTCACCTTTGCACACACACACACCACACCCTTGTCAAGCAAATTCGGCCGCTGTGTGTGACGGCAGCACCTGCACCGAAAATTTAGATTCACCAAAGCCGCTTTGCTGCAGCCAATTCTCCAACAGCTCATATATTTAGGGGACGGATCGCACTATTGTTAAAGGTGAATTTCGCGTGTTAAGTGTGTTAAATATTTAACATTTTAATATCATCAGTTTAGAAACACATCAGCAGTTTTGAGGGGAAGAAAACGGTTTTTTTTGTAATGGAAAATAAATTTAAAACCACTCTTCTACAAAAACTTTTACAGTTTTTCGCAATGACAAGACACATTCCTTATTTGTAAGTTTTTTTTTGCATAAAAGTCTTACGTTTCAATTGATTCCACTCCACAACAACGCCTATTCAACAACGGTTTTCTTCGATTGTCAATTTTTCTATCCATTTTTCACGGCCACTCGCACACCCCAGAGTTTTGTGTTCTTGCGTTCATTTCATCATTCTTTCCGCTATCTTCCCTGCTTGATCTTTGATTGGGCCTTCCCTTCTAGCACGCACACAGCTCTCTCTCTCTCTCGGGCTTCCCGTAGGAAACCATTTCCATTCGCTTCCCGTGCGTACGCTGCAGTTGCATTAGAAAAGTGAAACACGCACACACACACACACTCTTGCACACTTGCAGTCGTCGCAAGCGCGTCGGGGTGGGCTTAGAAATGGTGAGTTGCATCTGGGTTACTATGTAACGAGTGTTAGTGAGACACACACACACATACACGCACACGTACGAGATCAAGCCGAGAGGAGGACGTCAGAGGCATATCAAATGCATCTCCTATGAGTAGCAGACACACACGAAAAAAAAAAACACAAGCATCAAAAAGCGAGAGCGAGAGAGTGTATAAAAAGACTCGCAGTGAAACGGAATCAGGTTCAAGTGCACACATACGGCGTGCGGTGGCGGCTGCTGCACCGAGTGCACGAGATGCAGTTGCAGCACTGCACTGGTGGTAGTGTTGCCCGGTGCATAGTGCTAGTAAGCGAAATAGTAAAACTAACCTACTGACTTTGAGTCTTGCTCAAAGATCAGACTCAGTCTTCTGTCGGTGTGTGTGTGTGTGTGTGTGTGTGTGTGTGTGTGTGTGCGGTACGTGTGGTGGTGAGTAGGTGGAAGTGTCTCTCCTCCAACTCCCGTCTAACACAGACGCACATACACACACACTCACAAATGCATTCTGATGCACTTTTTTCCCTTTCACTCGGCCGCCTCCTTTTCGTTTTGCTTCTGTCTCTGCTGCTTTCTAACACACGCGTTTGCAAGTGTGCGTTGCGCTGGTCCGGGAATGTTACGCTTTCGAGCAGTCTGCTTCTACCTCTTCTTTTCCCTCTTGCTATCTATTTTCTAATGCGTTCGGGTTGGTAGCGGCGTGTCGGTGGCGTTGGTGGAGTTGTGGAAGCAAAGGCCACGCAAGAGCAAAGACGAGAGAAGAAAAAAAAATGGTTGCCTGGACATGGACACACGTTTGAGGCATCCGCATTATTTTTTCTTTCTATGTTTCGCTGAGGAATGTGTCGGATTAGCGTGGTACAGTGAGTCTTTTTAGAAGGAAAAAAAATCAGTCCTTTTTTGCAGAAGAGTGGGATGAACTTTTTTGCGGTAATAAACAACTTACACTTTTCAAGAAACTATGTTTCGCTACACTTTTAACTTTACTTTACTCCTGCTCTCCTTTCACCCGATACCGTGCGGAATCAAACTGATCATAATCCTTCGGAGATAAATAAAGAGAACAAACTTTTGTAGCACGGTTTACAGCACTGTTTTAACCTAGCTAGAAAGTAAAAGCACGTGCAAAAGGAACAAGCTTTCCGCGTGGCTCACACTCTTGCTCTCTTAAACACGTTTCACTTTGCCTTCATTTTGTGTTTTGTGATTTGAACTGTTTGAAAGCTTTTTTCTTTGTCACCTTGTCACACACAGTATCACCACGATCACACACTTGACATATTTGACACAGATCTAATACTCCAGAGTGCGTGTGATTGAGGTGATTCGGTATTTGGTGCTGCGGCCACAAAGCTGAAGGCAGTTGGCCGTTTGTGTGCGTAAGCAGATGTGTAAGTTACGGCCAAACACTTCGAACACACTTGTGCCCGACACACTGTGCACAACAAAAGGGCAAACTCACGTCTTCTCCTTAGAAGTCACTGCTGGCTGACAGGTGTCGTTCGCGAAAGCGAAATAAAAATTTGATTTATTTTCGGACGACACGCAAATCGATCACTCACGGTGCAGAGAGCACACCCCGTCTCGATCTAGTCAAGCTCAAACTAAAACCCCGGCGAACCAGCACTGTAGCTGACGACGATCGACATATGACGCACTCTGGACAGGGGAATCAAAGCAAGTGATCGGTGCTACTACCATCTCAATTCGACGCACATACTACTGCGGCCACAGTTGGTTGGCTGGTTGTTTTCTTTTTTTCCGTTTGTGACGAAGATTATTTTTCGCATCTAATTTACAAAACGCCACTCACTATAAACTCTTACTGCCGGTAGAATTCTAATCAGATTTATTTCTCTACCGCACTATCCCGCTTTTCTATTGCACTTTTCCTCTCCATCCCACTGTATTAACTCACTTTTGCCACTTTCAATAATTTGTATGAAATATTATAATATACCTGACACACTATAAATTACACTCGCTTTTAGATCACTTCAGCCCAACACACTCTGAGGCGAAAGAAAGCGTCACACACAGTTTTGCGTCGAAAAACAACGCCGGCACAATGTGTGCTTGCGTACGAGGGTTGTTTCCGTGTATTAGGGATGCGGCTGTGCGGCGGTTTTCGAGCTCTCGAACAGAAATCTGCTCCCGTTCCGAGCACACACGCTTTGCGCTGGCACGTACAGTAACGTCGACGTCGCCGTACGATCGAAAGTCACCGAGGTACAGAAGGGTACTGAGTGACTGGTTGCACGCCAGCGCCGTTCGAGGCCGTCCGGCTGCCGGCCAAAGTGGTGAGAGACAGCGTTGCCAGCACTCACGCACACTCGCTCGATAAACGGTGTGTTTGTGTGCTGTGCGTGCGCTTTACACCATATACAGACAGTGAGTAAGATTAAGTGGACAAGGTTTAAACGATTCTATAATACAACTTATGGTGTGTTGTGAAAAGTTTTTTTTTATTTATTAATAATGTAATTTTATTTATGAGATAGTACTACATGTTCACACTTATTCAAAATAATCTGACAAACCACTTTTTGTTGTAGATTATACGAGACTCTCTGGAAATGTGGTAAACTATTGCCGTATGGTATTTCCGAATGTTATTTGAAACGAAAATAAAAGTAAATTTTGTCCTATCGGTGCAACCCAGTGTGCCGTATTTGCGTTTGCCACCCATACCAGCGTACCCGCCTGGCTCATCGCTGTAGCGTAGCTCAGCTCATCGCAGTGAAGCTCACTTTCTCACCTCACGCTAAACTCACTTCCATCTCACCGGGGCTGAGTGACTGTAGCACGCACACCACAGCAGTGGTACATTTTACGGTACGCTCTCCCTTTCACGTGCCCACTGTTTCCGTTTTCTTTCCTCTTGTTTAAAAAGAAAAGTGCATAATTCTAAGCAGACAGTGAGGGGAAGTGTTTCTTTTTTTGCTCTTTGGATTTTAAAACATTTATGTTTAGACAGTACAAGTAATTATGCAGATATTTATTTTTATTCTACAAACAATTGTATAACTCTAGAAGTTTATAACAAAACAAAGTTGTAACTAAAGCGAATTGATGTAAATAATACAACTATTCAAAATTTCCCGCTTCGTTTACGCATTCAAGACACAGCTACATAGCGAGAAACGATCTGCAGGAAGTAGAAAATCCACGTGCAGTTCAACGTTAAGCTGCGGTGCGGGAAACGCTCCTTCCTTGCTCCGTGTGTCGGATGTCGTAACGTCTAAGCCTCGACTTCCACCCGACCGAGTTGCGACCGGGTATGTGCCGTGGAAAAAAAGGGTTAGAGCAAACTGCTCCCAAGTGCAACAGAAGCACCAGCAGGGCGCCGGCTTCGTCGAAGCTACCACTGACCTACACGCACACACATACACAGCTATGCAACCGCCGACATGCCGCTGCTATGTATGCCAGTGTCATGGTGAAGAGCATAGTGGAGGGACAAACAAAGCGAGAGAGTAAGAAAAAAAGTAAGCGACAGAAACACACATTGACGCTCCAACATAAAAAAAAACCCATTCACGGACGTGGGGAAAAAGTGCATCCACCAACGTCACTTCGGGGAGAGTGTGAGCGCGGGGGAGGGGGGGAGAGGGAGAAACTAGTTGAAAACTAACCCATGGAGATGCGCCGGGAGTCGGCAAGGCGGAGCGCGAGAGGAAATAAACTCCAATGAACTGTGCCATCCCGGGAAACGTGATGCCGAGAGTGCACTGGATCGACTATGGAATGACATTTGATGCAACGGTGGGGAGAGGGGGAATGTGAATTTTCCATCCCCTCCTTCTCCACCGGGCGTGTTGTGGGGAGGGATTGGATCTGCCAAAAGGCGCTGTTGTGATAGGAAAATGGAAACCGTTTCCACTTTAGAAATGGTACTACCGGAGGATGGTTAGATGGAATGGTATTTCTTCCATCACCTTTACCCCGATGATCATGTGAAGTGGATTGTCGGGGAATTTATTAAAGATGGTGAAGAAAAATGATATTTGAATTTGAAGTGAAGAAATTTAAAAGAAGAATATTTGAATACAAAATACAGGGATGGAAACATCATTTACCAGTATGTAGAACAGTGTGAAAACATACAACACACCAAAGAATATTTTCAATGAAATGGCATCAGTAGTAGTTCGCTTACCTGCAAAGAGAAGAAAAACAAACAAATATGAAATGAAAAACCAGTCACATTTACCAGTCAATGTCATTCACCGCCCAATAAACCGACATCTTTATTGACGTCTTAGCTAATCGCAATCATTTCTCGGACCATTTTCGCTGCAATGATTGTTGGTGCATGCATCAATGGAGCCGAGAGAAGAACAAAACAAAAAGCCCCACAAACGCTTCCCCCACTCGACGCAATCAAACGCAACACTGCGCAGAAGATTCCAAACAGGAGGGCAGGGCAACAAGTCGTTGTGCAGGGCGCGATGCATTCGAAAGCGAATTTTTCTAACCACCGTCCGTCCGGTCCAGAGGAAGACCAGAAACGAACGAACAAACAAACAAAACAAACAAAACATAAAATAAAACACAGTGCACATACAAGCAAGCAGTTCTACGCACAAACACCTTCCCTTCTGGCTACTCGCTCCACGTCACCGGCGTCGTGTCCCATCTCTTTCTTCTCCTTGCAGGGTGATAAGAAAACCGCGCCGTACAGCACTGAAACGATGCTTCTTGCAAACACACCACACCACCAGAGCGGGTCACAAATACATCGGCAGAAAACTTTGGTAGTGGTTTGTCCATTGCACTCCACGTCCTTCCGACATCCGTCGTAGCATAGCATCTCCCAATTGTGCCAATGTCCATAGGGGGGACGTTGAATGGCGACAAGAAGCATCAAAATTTCCATTTTCTAAAGTGCTCCTCCGATGCCATGCATCCTTCCAACCCGACTGCAGTTCAATAAGCCGGAGTAGTGTTTGAGTGGTATGATAAGGAAGCTTCAGAATTTTAAATCGAATTATAGCCAATGTCACGTTTTCCTCTCACTCCGCTGCCGCTCCGGAGAGGCTGTGCGAGATGCAAATGGAGCATCAAGATGCACATACAAGTGAAGAGATGCGCTGACCTTAAACCTTAAAGACAATCGAAGTGAATATAATGTGACTACAAATAATTAAACACTCTCACTTACGGCACAAATTCTAAAAGTGCGCAGTTTATTGAGTGATTTTTGCTTATTTTAAGCAAAACCGCAGTCCCGCGCATGCAGCTGTTAAACGGTGCGATCCCTTACGTAACCCACCTTCATTTCGGGTGCACCCCGCCCACCCGCGCCATGACCATCCCCTTTCGCTTTCTCGGCGTCTTTGCGTTGTCGTGGTGCAGCGGTGTCGTTTTCTTCCTCCGAACTCAACCGATGATGATGATGATGATGATGATGATGGAGCGGCACATGCATGCACACCAGAAGCACACCGCATCGCGCACCAGAGCTTATCTACCGTTGCAGTCCCACTGTCGTCCCCTTGCCCCATTGTCTCCTCCCCTTACGTGTCGTTCTCGTGTGTGACACACACACACATTTCCGTCATGAGCTACAGCCCGGCCGCCCCATCCCGCTTCCCTGCCTTCCCATCAACCGGGTGAAGACTAATAAAAGTTGCACTTCCTGTCCCTTTCCCGTGCCCACTCGCTGGCAGAGTGCAATCGCATCGTGGTCGACAGCGTGTGTTATCTGCACCGTACACATGCACACACACTCTAGCCCCCAACCGTTCCATTTACGACGATGACCGGTGGATGCTCCACACGCTGACCCGGACTCCCCCTCTCCCGTCCAGCATGTTTGATGCAACAGCCAGTCTGTGTGTATGTGACTGACTGACTGTGGGGCCCACTGGTCCATCCAACTTCTGTGCACATAATTTCCACCGGGAGGCATCTACCATTTCCCTTGGCCGTCCGCTGGTGCTGGGACGCGGAGCCCACTTTTTTATCAGCATTACCGGCTTAAGTGAAGATTAGTTTTAGCAGATTAGGGAACGAGCAGCCACAGGCAGAGGGAAAGCGGTGCAATAGAGGAAGGAAACGAGCTGCACTTAAGCCGTGAACGAGCCAGTTCCAGGTGGAGATCGATTAGATGGGTAAATAAAACTTAAACCATTTGCTGCAAAATACTGAAATGCAAGCTTGTTGGCACAATTTGTCGATTAAATACGATAAAAGAGATACAGATACTCTGTTATTTCTCTTCGCATAGACAGGAAAGCCCAGAAAAAAGTGTTTATTTATTTAGCCGCAAGTTTCGCAATCGGTAAGTGTAAATGTTTGATTTATATTCGTATCGATTCGGGTGTCTTCAACATATCAGCTCCATATCTGTAGACTGTTGGCAAACAAAATCTGTAGAATAACCGGAAAGAGGTTCCTGCGGGTGACTTTTTCCTTGAAAAAAGTCACATAAAATAAGACACTAAACCACTGCTTTTCTAAAACAGCTACCAATATTTCAACACCACGCCACGGCCACGGCGTTCCTTCGACGCCAAAAAGGCGGAACAAAAACGCGCCCCAACATAAAACCCTCCCAATGCTGCACCGCAACCGGCCGGCTAAACAACAAATGCCAATGTCGTCGTGACATAGACATCGACACTCCCACTCCAATCTCCACTCCATCACGACCAAGCCCCAACCGGTGCATTGCAATGGAGGTGCACGCTTTTGCCGTCCACCACTTCTACCTCCCGAACCACGGCGAACCCGGCGGCACCGGTTGAAAATTGGACGAAATGGGAAATGATATAAAAAATCGTCTCCGTCATCATAAAACCCAACCCGCTGGGACGAGGACTGGAAGCGCGGAACTTCTGGGGATTGTTTCAGTGAAATAATACTGCAACCGACAAGCAGAAAGGGTGAGGATGAGCCTTCCACCAGCGCCACTCCCCCACCAAGTGGGAGTTGAATGCATTGTGTTTCGCTGCACTTTTCAGTGAACGTCAGTTTTTTCGAGCGCTGTCTGTGTGCCGCTGGCTTTTCTAATGCACAGAGGTTTTTTTTTTGTTTGTTTGTTTTTAACTGAAACTTTTCAATTTCGTACCGCCTCGCTCTATGGGACGCGATGAGAATTAACCATCGTTCTCCCGGGCCGCCCTTCTGCTTTATGCTTCGTGCTTCGTTACCGTTATTATCGTACCAGCACGATCATGATCACCATTATTGGCCATAATCAACCATAAACGGAGAAAAGGAGGATAGGGAATGACAAAACCAACGACAATCCTAGGGGGAAGATGTGACCGTGCTGTATGGAATGTGAGAAGGTTTGCTAGAACAGCGTTAGCCTTTACGAGTTCGTAGTCGATTGTGCGACAGACGGGTGGCCTAGATAGTGGGACACTTATTTTTATTCCATATAAAATTGACAGTTTGAGGAAACAGCTAGGAAAATAAAATATTTTTCGAAAAAGTGGGCACCAGAATAAACTTGCAAGTAATCTAACTCGCTTTAAAGCTTTAAACAATTCTTATACATTATTCAACAACAAATTCAACGTCATACCAGCCGTAAAACTGTCATGAATTGTTTATTTTCGTTTATTTTTTCGAATTAATTCCAGCTGCCTCGCGCGTATCCCTTCCACTACATCACGAAAGAAGCAAAGGCGCCATCCGTCCAAAAACACGTCTCACATCCGGTGAGCAAAGATGGCGCCCGGAAGTATCGTGCACCGTTTGGCCCCACCATCCCGGCCCCACCTGGCGGCACACGCGGAAGGCGTCCGTGAATATAAAAATTTGAAATAAAACAAAAACCGACAACGGCGTTGCCCATCAGCAGGCTCATCATCCGAACCGCAACTTAAACGTTGCTACTTAAAATTTTACACCAGACACAACACAACCTCTGCCTAGCCAGCAAACAAAAAAAAACAGAGTATAAGAACAAGCAACAAACCAAGACGCATAAAAGAGTACTCATAAACATAGAACAGCACATCGACAAACGTACACAGAGGCTCCCGTGTTCGCTATACCGTTTTTCGTTCCCTTTTTACGGTTTCAACATAAATGTCAAATGAAATAAACAAACAAGTGAAAAGAAGCAAAAAGTAAACATACTGTCTCTTCAGCATTATCTCTCTCTCTCTCGTTCTTTTGCGTTGTGAGTTCATCACTTCAACGCATCACTCACATCCCACGCTCACGCACAGTGACGACGACGACGAAGTTCGTTTTCTCGCTTTCACCACGGGCCCGCATGCTACTTTCTCGCCCGGAGCAGCACGCGTGCGTGCCCTACCAGAAATGGTCTCGCATTGGTCTAGGTTAGGGAACGCACAGCACCATTTCACTTCATCCCCCCGAGCATCATCTCGAAATGGAAAGGAAAAAAATGCGGCTTCGTTCTCCCTTTCTGCTTTCTCCTGCACACATGCAAACACACACAGCCAAGAAACACCCGCATTGAGAAGAGGCAAAGCGATGATCATGTTGAGATTTTTTACTGCTTCTTGGTTGGAGTTCTGCCGTTCGGTACAGTTCGGTGGATGATATGAAAAGGGACTGCATATTTTTTATTGCTCGTTTCGGGAAGGTTTAATGCCCTGGCGCTACCAAGAAACGGCTCGCACCAGCATCATGGCGAAAGATGCCTTTTTTTTATTGATCCACTTTTTGCCTCCTTCAGAAGGTCGAGAGGAGATCTCGTCGAGGTGTCCTTGCTAGGATTGCTTGGGATGTCTCGTGGAGAGTTATGTGAAGTAGACTTAGATCCAATTTAATAACACACCTGAGGATTTGGAAGTCATCAACCTGGACTACATCTTTAGGATTTCTCAAGTAACGTCCAATGCCTTCTCCCGTCCTGTCAGCGCATCCAAAACTGGAAGCCCATCGACATGTCAGATAAAACATCATCAGTTCTTGCAATTTAACACACATTCCTGATTTTTCTCGGGTCTTCATTCTAATCTTAAGCCTTTAAAAACCCTCCCAACCGAAAACAACAACGTAACTAATCATCTCAGCTCTAAAAGAAGAAACGTTCCTTCCCAAGTTCATCCCCAACTTTGTAAAAGCTGCAAACGACGAAGATCAGTAACCCATCAACCCACTGCCCATCAAAAAAGCTCCATCAACTACCAACACCCAGAGTCCCAGAAACCCCCATCGCAGTAATATCAAAATATTTCCTCTTCTTCGCGTTCTTGTGCTCTTCGTTCTGTACGTCGAAATTTGTTCAAAATAAATCAGTATTCGGTTTGTGCATCCCCAACTCCCGAAGGGAGTCTTACAGTACAAAAACAAGCTCCACTCACAAACACACGTCAGTGGAACGATTGTTGTGGCACATACAGGGACAAAGAGAGAGAGAGAGAGAGAGAGAGAGAGAGAGAAAGAGAGAGAGGGAGGGGGAAGGGCTCCCTGCTTCGTCCTCCATTTTCTCATACCTCTACGAATGGCGTTGCCTTTCAATTTCGGTTCGCCAGCTGGTGTTTCGCCCCGGATACTCTCCTCCCCATTAGCTACTCGCATTCTTGATTCTTTTTTATGTTTTTGTTTGCTCGCCATTCTCATCTTGGCTACTAGTTACTTTGGCTGTTCTGTTTCTTTAATCTTGTTTTTGTCTTTTGTTATTCCATTTCTTTTCTTCTCGTCGCATTGCTTATCATTTTAAATATATTTTTAAACTTCTCTGTTTCTTATCTTGTCTTAATTTATTTCATTAACAGTTATATTTAGTTTTGTCAAGTTTGCCTTTCAATAATTTCACCTTTTCAATCCAACAGCACGCTTCCACAGGGAATGAAATTGGTATGAAAATAGCTTCTCCGTCCCAGACAGAAAAAAGAGCCAACCAACTCACTTGATTCTTCGCTTTTATTACGCCTTAGAAACCTGCTTTTCGGGATGTGTATTCTACGCATGTGTTCTTATTATCTCTCCCTCTTTCTTCTGCCGTTCGATTGACGTTCAAGGCGATTTACGTTCCGTTTTGCCATCCCTTGGGTGAAACCGAAACGTCCCACCGCATCCCCACCGATATTTACGTTCTGTTTTACTTTTGATTTTTATTGCTACCCTCCCCGAACCGTTTTGTTTCTTTTTTCGCTCCAAACCCTCAAGATAGCGGAAGGCAGAACGAGGAATGGGAAGTGTCGGGAAGATACGTCCGGGGGCCACACGGGATGGTTCTTCTTTTCTAACCCTTTGTAAGCTCGAGATCAGTTTATTTTGCTTTACTTTTATGGGTTTTGTTTTGCCATTCGAAAGATGCTGTAGGCATTTTATCAACACGTTTGGTTTCTACAAAGTTCTATATGTTTGTTTGAATAAAAATGAAAGCATTTAATACTCAACTAAATGTTAGAACGATCGAATGATACTAAAAAGATTACTGTACTAGAAATAACAAGTAGAAGTGCATCATCCGACATACATCTGGCGGTGCAGAAAACATGTGTACGTGCTGAGAAAACGAATCAAGATCCCCTACACCAAACGAAATCGTTCTTGAAAAGTTGCGTCTTCTTTTGAGACATATTAAAGTTTAACAATTAACGTTTGTTAGTTCAATATTTCTTTTGCAGATATTTTAAAGGTGCCAAAGAGCAAATTCGTTTCAAGCAGCTTTAATTTCTTGATATAAGATCAAATTTTTCCACTGATTATTGCTTTTCCTCGTTCGCATACATCAATCTCCACTGTCCGGTGCAGTAACCGTCCGGCCCAGCAAATCATTTCGCTTCCGTCAGAAGCAATGGGAAGATGATCCCGACTCCCTTCTTCAAAGTACGTCATATGAGCAACATCAGCATACCGGCAATGCAAAACCACAGTCAACCACAGTCAACCTGGAAGCCTTATGGCGAGATGCGGCTCCGGCTGCATATGTTTCACGATGCGCTGCCCGATTGCCGATGCGATATGCATCGCTTCAAACCCCCGGCTCTCCCCTACCCATCGACCGCGCAATGCAGTTTGTAAATCACACCACGGTGGGCTGGTGGAGGCTTCTTAGAACGTCTTTTCATTTTCATATGCCGTATTCTAAACCTAACCGCCCCTAAGGCATACGGCAGAGCAAGCAAAGCGGCAGTGGGAAAGGAGCCAAGCGAAAAAAAAATGCATAAAAAGCCACAACCATCGCTACACACACGCACACAACAGTTGCATCCTGTGTGCAGTGTCTCGCTTTCTTCTGCCCGCGTTCGCCTTGGATGGATATTGTTTAGAAGGAAAATTTACATTTTTATCTTGCATCTTTCTTCCTCCAGCACTCGGGTTGTCGGGTTGCATTCCATGGTGGTTTGTTGTTTCTACTTTTTTCCTGCTCCTTCATGCCTGCAGCCAAACTGCAACTGCAGCCAGGAAGCAGCCGCGCCAGTTCCCGGCGGGGTGCACACTGGTGTGGTGCGTGTGGAGTACAAAAAAAAGAACTGCACATGTCCGTGTCTCACGCGCGTTAGAACGGACAAGGGACGAGTCGGCGAACGTATCTTGTCAAAATTGATTTCAATTGAGATGAGAAGAAAAGAAGAAAGATACAGATGCACATCCGTTGTTTCACTTTGGATGCAGTTTTGAAGCGTTTGACGAATGTTTTTGTTTTCATACACAGCAAGAGAGTACCACAAACAAGGACCATCCACCCTTTGCCTCAGTGTATCGTCCAGAAACAGTTTCTACACACGATATAATTAAATAAAATTAGCACACGTTACCCCTTTTGCCGCATTTAAACAACCTTCACTCATTATCTTCACCATATACGTTCAGTTCGCTGCAGAAAAAGAAGCATCGTTTTCCCCCATTCTAGTTCTAATGAAGCTAGAAGTGATGTTTACCACGATCCAGCATCCCTGCTTTCCCAGTGCTGCTAATGAAAGTCATGCTCGTGCGGAGTTTCCAATCCGTTAAGGGGACCGCACGGTTTTGCACTCTTGGAAGGGAAATGAAAAATTGAATTATAATCCTCCGGCAGCCTTTCATGGCCACATAAAAGGGGATGATTTTCTTTGTCACAGTTACGATGGCTCAGTGTCATGCTGCTCGGGATTGGGAAAACAATCAGATGGACAGTGAGATGAGCAAACAGGGAAGCGAGAGAGTGAGAGGGCAGGGTGGAATGTTTGTCATGTTGTTTACGATACGCTTCAACTGGAAAAGAAGATGTCGGCTGTCGAGCGTTAGTCATGGGAAGCTATTCATAGAGAACGGTATCAAAGAACATTTTGTTGATAACAGTAACTCACTAACAAAACCATTCTACATCGAATAGCAACTGGAGATCGGTATCTTCTTCCCGAGTTCGAGTGCTTAAATTCTCTGTCCAAATAAATGCCTCCGATCAGGTCCGATCTGCAGAAAACAACAAAAATCCCTACAGGATGCCAAAAATTTACATGCACCCAACTCCAATTTTCGATCCCACCGTAAACGGTCGACTGACTGCTGAGCTCCCCAAGAAGCCACGGACGTCGACGACCACAAAGCAAAACACAACACGCAACACCAATCTTGTCGAATCTCGCAGACGTGGAAACTATTATCAGAAGCCGACAAGTGCCTCTCATTCCTGACGTCCAAAGGAGAGGCACACACACCCAGTCACAGAGGCACAGGACCGGGTACAGCAAAAGGGCAAATTATTCGATCGATTGATTTGGCGAACGGTCGAAAGCGAAGCGCACAGCTGCGGGCTCGGTTTTTACGGCTGGTTTCCAAAAATTACACATTCCTGGTGCTCTTGGGGACTGCTGCTGTCGCGGGGCTGGATGCGGCATGCGCAAAACACTTCTTTCCGTCATTTGGCCCCGGTGCAGAAGCGAACCACCACCATCACAAACAACCGGCCAGAGGGTTGTGCTGCTTTTTTGCAGCTCTTCTAGCTTACGATCGTTTCTCGTTTTTTTTTCAAAGATCCTCAGAATAGCCCAAAAGCTCCAGACGGCCCAAGTGACGCGTCTGTTCCCTCGTCTTCTTTTCACGAAGTTCTACAGATTGGGGTCTGCGTTGCCATTCGAAGGTCTCCAGCTGAAAGCGAACGCGTATGGTGCGCCCGGCGAGGAAGAAGCATCTTGGGCTACAGGTAAGAGATGGCCACTTAAAATCGCTACCATACGGGTTGCTGCCATGCTGCGAATGGATGGGCCTCGGACGTGGATGCAACGCCGAGCGAAGACCACAAAATACCACAAACGGCCGACCCATCTCACCACCGCCATTCCGAACCATTCCGGGCTGCAAAGATGGCACGCGAAAAAGGCGAAGGAGAGCAATTTAGACGGAAGACTACAATTTGACGAATGGACCACTCGGCGCGGTTTCCTCTTCCTTCTTGCCCCGTTGCGATCGAAAGCGATCGGAAATCGGAACGGGTCTTGGGTGTACCCCGCGAGGGGGAGCAGAGGAAGCACACACGCTCACGCTCGAAGCCAGAATGGCTCGCTTTCAGAGAGGAAGCAATTGCTTTGCAAATAACAACAGCAGAACACAAAAAAACTTCATCTCCGAGCAGCAGAAGCAGCAGAAGATCGACGAAAGCAAGAGTTTTGTGTGTTAGGTTTAGTTTTCTTCTCTTGTTGGGGGATTTTCCACACACATACACAAAGTGAGGAAGTAATAGCATTGACGATCATTTTTATGTTCCTTTGTGGCTTTCGAATGACATGGAAACGTTTAAATTCACTCAGAAAAAATCTGATCAACTTTTCCTCTTCTCTTAGCACAAAACCGATCCACCAAATCCAATCGATTAGTGCGTGCAGATTGAGACGATTTTCATCATTATTTGCGTCCCAAAAATAGATTTGCTAATAGAAATAGAACACAGCACACGGCGCGATCAATTCAGCACCCAAAAATTAGACCAAGTACAGGAATGTGTCGATGGTGCGCGTTTCGTACTGTCCCCAATGGGGAGTCGTTTTCCCATGCCAATTTCATTTGAAGGCTGCCGTTTGGGGTACGCGTGGTCTTAAATTTAGCGAAATTCTTTCCACAGCAAAAGTGCAGCCGTGCAAGAGGTTTGGCTTTGTGCTACATTCTCGTCCCTCTCGGGAACGGGCGTTAGCGATGGGAGTAACGATCAAGCATGAAATTAGAACAGATCGTTCGATTGCTAAAAATAATCGTGTCACGCACAAGGCGAAACGCGTTTGTGGCAAATAACGAAATGAAGGTGAAATTGACTGCAAATAAAACGCCTAAAGTTATGCAATACGTATATCAAAAGTACATTTTGAAGGGATATCTATATTTTCGAAGATCACATAGCTTATTGTACACCAAAAAAGAATTTCTATAACATCTCACTACACAGTATTTAACCATCTTCAAATCCAATAGGTTTCTTTAACATTACACCCTTACTGGTGTACATTTGCTTCCAAGTGTCAGAAAATTGTCCGTTCGTGCTCGCCATCTTTCGCCCCAAAACGTTTACATGCAAACGTAATTAACCTCCTCAGTCGTGGTGGTGGTGATGGTGGCAGTAGGTGCAATTAAATGCAAACCAATCTCACCGTACGGTGCAGAAAAGCAAATAAGAACACGGCAAATAAAGTTCAACTGCTGTTAACAATACCAATTACAAGCGATCGGGCGAAAAACGAGGGAAGAAAAGCAGCTCCAATGTCATGGTGTCGAAACAACAGCCACAGAAGAAAAAAACATCCCGGAAGCGTGCAACACACGTTCCCGCACATTGCATTGCATCATACGCAGGTTTAGAGAATGCAGTTTAGAGGCTGTGTTATGGCGTTTGAAGCTGCTGACGATAAAATCGACTTACTTTGCGTTTTCGGAAGTGTGCTGCAATATACAGACTGTCTAATTAACAGCTGCATGTTGTTACCCATAACGAACTCCGGCGATGACGGTGAGTGTCACCGGGTACAAATTGGGGTAGGGCTTAAAATTACCTTTACACGGCAGCTGCACACAGGGGCGCCTCAAACGAAACATTATCTCCCAGAAACAATATTAGGCTTGTGCGAATAAATTAACATATCAGGCACGGGACAAGCTGTTTGGGATTGTACAAGTTCTTTTGCATGAATTATGGAATGTAGTTTCGTTTACATTTACGACACAGCTCTCCGTTAGAAGGATGGAAGATGTAATTTCAATGCATTATGTTTGCTCATAAATTAAATAACTCACAACAAAACTCACATTCGAAGGATTTCATCCAAAATAATATATCAAATTGCAAAACACAAACGTTCTCACACACGCATACCGTACCCTTGTAAACTAAAAAACAAACAAAATACAATAAATTCCACGTGGGAGTTCTACGATCATCCCGCCTGCACAGACAGTTCCAACCTTCTCGACAAATGATTAGTTTTATGGAGATGGAGCTTGTTTTGGAGGCGACGCCGACAAATAAATTACCTTACCGCTCTGCCCGATCAGGGGGATAGAAGTGCGTCGCCTTTTAATTCCAACGACACGCAGCCGAAGCGGAACTATCAGTCGGGCGCATGGTTAAACACTGGCCGTTTTACCATTAAGAAGGTTACATTAAGGATTATGATGTCATTTTGAAGTAACCAGCCGGGAACGGGGTACGACCAATTAAAACCCACCGGGAAAATGATTAATTCCTGGTCGAGATATGTTAGCAAACAAACCGACCCGGTTGGCTCTCTTCAAACCAGGCGATGGAACGGAAAATATTCATACTATTTTAAAGCCCTCTTCCAGAAGGGTTTCCGTAATCTCCTAACGTACAAATGCTCAAGGTTGCACAAGGACCCAGGCCAGACTGAGAGTGAAATTTGTGTGAGTAACGACCCTCTAAAAGGCTTCACAATGTCACCCCTCTTTTCGCTCGTTTCAGTTTTCACTGCTTCTATAAATTAATGTCTGTCAACCCTTTCTCCGTTCTGGCAGGACGGCAGCCAGCGAGAGGGCTAAGCACCAGCAGGGAAAGGCGTGTGAAATAGTTTCGTAGAAGGAGAAAGTAGAAGAATGAATAAAATTTTGTCAATTCGTTCCTGCTCGATCTCCTATTGCAAAGAGGTTCACATCACTTCCTGCTGTTCCATGACGTTCTGAGATAACATAACAATGCTGTTCAAGTATTGTTGTCAGAATGCTTATATTTAAACTCATACACCGACAATAACATGTGTTGTGATGGAGAAAGGAACTCACAATTGGAACGGAAATCATTTCCGTGGATGAAGATTTCCTTTGTTGGCACATTTGTATTCTTAAGAATATTGTAATGCGCAATAACATTTGATATTAGGATCATGAAGGCCATATTAAAATAGCTAATAACAAGAAAAAACTTATCACTACTGTTCTAAAACTTAGTGTAACTATCATTCCAATGTTCCTGTGTTCCATTTAGTCTAAGACCCAAGCCGACATCTTTTGAAGCGTAATTAATCACATTCACAACCCGCAACACTTCATCATCCTGCTGCTAATCATATGCCTATTTCAATTTAAGCACAATACAACAACAAACTTCCTCCGCACAGAAAGCCACCCTCTTTCTGCTCCACGAAAATCAATGACCGCCCTCGGTGTCTGATTTATTTCGCACTTCCCTAGAGAATGCCGGTTAAACGAGCACCGGGATCAATTTGACCAATTAGTCAAACAGTTGGAAGCTTGTGCGTTTGCTCTCCGCCCGCTCTGTTCGCTTTTATTAGTAAAGCTTGGTTATATGTGCGCAAATAAAAGCGCAGAATCTAAGCTGGCGGCGTCATGGCTAGATTTAGATTGTGATTTTATTTTTACTGTTCGACTCTATGGTCAGCCGCTTCAGGAGTGAAAAAAGAGGAAAAATAAACTATTGAAGATGCCTCCATCTGGAGCGTCTTGCCGGCAAAACCGTGTAGGCTCGAAATTTGGAGTAGCCTCGTGCTACAGCGCGAACGAAAACTCTCCAATAAATTCTTCAACCATCCAAAGCTTCTCAAAGCGCCATCGATCGAGTCCAGTCCGTGTGTGTGTGCGTTTGAAAGCAAAATTTATGACAGTCATCCATCGCACCAGAGAGCACACCACGATGGGGATGATGATGATGATGATGACCAAGAACGACCGATCGAATCTTCTCCGGATCACGGTTCCACTTCTAGGTTTCTAGATTGCGTTGCTTCTAGATCTCTTCTCGCTTCACCTCTCTAACCCAATCTTCTTTCGAAAAGTACAATTAAAGCGTACAAGGACCGGTGATCACCGAAATAGGAAGGAAAGAGTACGTCGCTTTGCCTCCACTGCGAAGTAATATCATTATTTCGTCGTGCTTGAAATAGCAAGCTCATCGTTTCGTACTTACAGCAGCATGTGACACGAATAGGAGAGGTTGAGGGGTAGTTGAAAACCTGGGAAAAGAATCTATTTTCTAGCAGCAGTACCATCCAAACGCCATATGGTGCTGCGACTCTAAATGCTCCCCGAAATAACAACAGCAGCGGCAAAAAAAAACACATCTAGCTCTCGAAGGATAAATTATGCGCCTCGGCAAAATCGGCAACATTCAATACCCTCTTTCTCCCTCTGTTCTAACCCACCTCGACCACCAAGAAGAGCAGCACATAAAAAAGGCAGCGAAAGAAGCAAGCCAAGGTCACCTCGTTGACGAAACGAAACGAAAGACTTATCGCGGCCGAAGGCAACGAACCTCCGGTAGTAGTTTTGGATTTTCTGTTCCGTTCCATCTCAACGATCACAATACTCTCGCACACTTATTCGGGGAGTTCTTTTTTTGTCATCTCAAGGGGTTTTACCTAGCTTCCAGTTTTGTCACGACCGGCACAATGATCCACTTTTCCTCGCTTGCTCGTAAGCGCACCAGCATGAGAATTGTCAATCAAATTGCTGCTCTCTGCGTACTACCATCACCATCTCCGTCATCAGTTGATCTCTCCGCACATCCAGCGAGCCCATTTGCCATAGTGCTACCGGTTCGGCAGCATAGCACCAATCGTCAAAAGGTCACCCACTTCCTAGCGTCATTCATTGTGCATACACAAATCGCACGGGCACGTCCATTCGTAGACCTTTCGAGAAGGAGAAGGGGAGACGCGAACGATCGCCGTCTGTGCGAGATTTCTGTGTGAAGGGAAGGGGTCGCTCCGTGGGCTAATGACCACGAAATATCAACGCAATGCGCGAATGGCCACCGAATTCAACGACCGGCTAAAATTATGCAGCGAACCGCCGTGGAAGGAAACAATAACGAGCGAATTATCCCATCCACAGGCCAACGCTGGTCCGGTGGCTTGTTGCTGATGCCTTTATTTCTACCACGACACATGTTCGATGCGTTCTGAACGATTTAAACCGTGAGTGTGTGACACCTTGACTCATCGGCTATGAGTGATTGAACTCTCGTTTAATAACCAGTGGTAGAAAAAAACACTATTTGATGAGTTCAACAAAGCGTTCGATTAACAACCAATAACGTGTTAATGCGGTTGCGGGCTCGGAACAAATTTGTATTACAATTATTTTATCGAAAAGCGAGAGGAATTTTTATTGGGCTCAGGATCCATAAAATTGAATAAAGCCCAATTCCAGTTGCTTCACTCTACGGGAGCATCGAATGAAGACTGCAAACACGAAAATCACTGACATTCGCTCATCAAAATGCGAACGTGTTCTCGTCCAGCTCCTTGGTATAATGAGGCAAAAGTTGTTGACCACTTTTCGCACACACACACACTCACGGGTCGTCCAGTCAATTGCTACCGAGATCACCCAGACAACGTGTGTGGAGTTGTGCGAGCTCTCGCCGAGCACCTAGCCCGCACACCCCACGTGCCCATTTAATCCACCCATTAGCTCTCTTAATTGGGCCAGGGTCGCCAAGCGGCGAGATCGAAACAAAGAAAAAGAGAAACAAAACACACGGCGAAGAAACAGAAACGCACACGTCCAATCTTGACGCACGCATACACACACACACCAAGCTAAAACCAAAACCCCCACGACGGCCCGAAAAACCCGAAACCTATCGCCGAGCCCACAAGAGTTGTGGAGCTATTTTTGCACGTTCCGTCAACCTTCATCAAACCGTTGGTGCCGTTGGGTCAGCGGTACCCCCAGACCATGTCTTAGCCCTGATAGAGTTGCGGCTAGCATAGACCCCCAAAAGCACCGCGGGACAAGTTCACGAATAGACGCCGTCCGGTGACTGCAACCGCACGATCCTCGCCAAGGTCTGTGGAGTAGATTTTCGAGTATCGTACGTGAGCACCATTCACGAAACGGACGGAGGCTACTATATGCCTGGTTTTAGAGCATGCCACATGGGAACACAGGACTGGGGGACACACTTCTGCAGGGTCTACCACTTAGCCGTGAAGAAGGCGCTTCGGGGTTTTATTCTTCAATAACTACTTACAATCAAGTAATCTTTATTGTTTACGAAGTTCTTTACTGCACAATTCAGCCGCTGCAGAGCGATGCAGCCGGGGTTTTGCCAACTTCAATACGTCCAATAAAACGTATGACCCTGCAGCATGCAATGCTGCTTGGCTACCTTGCACTGGCCGTTTATGGACATCGCGGTTTCAGCATCGATTCCAGCATTACTAAAGCATGTCCATCGAATTGTCTGGATTGCAGATTCATAATACTCCTCATCAAGACTTGCAGCACTGTAAAGACTACAGGAGACTTCGTCAGCGAACAAAAGACTGCACGTTCACCTACATTTCGATTTGCCGATAACGATCGTCATATTTCTGTTCTCGCTTATCGTATTCATCTACACATTGTATTCACAGTTCAATATCTTTAGTGAATATCTCATGCCATGCTCACGTTCAATAATTGAGCGATAAACGAGGCAGGCTTGTACAGAGCCGTTGTAGAATTAAACGACCAAAAAGGGCGATTCTCGAATGATCCCCTTTCGGAGGCAGCAGGTCTCGCACGTACCCATGCCATGCCCAAATAAACATCAAACAACTCATTTCCAGAAATGTCAGACAAGATATCTTTCTTTTGCTTTCGCGACATCACAAGGACGCCGGTGACCACACTGCACACACCCGTAACACTCTGCCAAGGATGCTCATAAATCATGTCCAATGCGCTCTGCCCACTCTGGATTGTGTAGTCGAAACATAATTTCTTTTGCGTCAGACACAACAGCTACAAAGCCACCTCCCCTGCCAAGAGACATCCTGCGTAACCTCGCTGGTGATCGTGCTAGTGGAACGGAGGAGCTCTTTTCTACTTGCCTACGATCTTCATACAAACACACACGCAAAACATCGTCACACCATAAACGGGAATCACGGGTAGTGATCGTCCGAGGAACTCGTCCGACATCTTCGTGACAGCTTGTTACTTGGTTGGTGTTATTTATACATGCACGCGTACTGTGGTGCGTCCTGCGGAGGATGGTCCGAGCTGCCAGAGAACGATCCGAAGATCACAGCCCGCAGCCCGGGACGTGGTTAATATTTATGGTAATGCGAATAAAACTATTTGCAGGCCGGCGATGGACCTTTTACTGTGCGTTGCAACGCCACCGCGCCGGCACACATCTGTTTAGTCTAGGGTGGCTGGGTTTTGTTTATGTATCTTTGTATAATTTACACTTTCATGGTTTGAGGGGGTGTGTAAGCATTTCTTTTTTATTGCAATGTGTGGTACTCTTTGTTTGTGCACCGTGTGTGTATAATAATATCAAGATATAACCTCAATTCTACATGCCATTCTATCCCATCAAAGTAATAAATTGACACGTCACTCGATCACCGATGTCATAGTGTCCATTACAGATTAATTATAACTTCTCGCTGATGACGATGATGATGATGATATTGAACATGATCAATCATGCGCGATCTCCACCCTAATACGGAGTACGGCTAGAACTTGCTCAAACACACATCACAGTGACTCACCGCCGTGTTGAGCAGGCCAGGTTCATAGCCCCATGGTGCTTGTGTTATGTCAACAAATCGATGATGGCGGTTCATCAGAGTTCAGCCGTCGCCATTACCGCGATGAGTCGCGGCAAGCGGTACGCGTGATCTTGCACAATAAATATCGTCGGCATGATGTATTGCCTTACTCTCTTGATGAGATAGATACACACTGCAACACCCCCGAAGCGCCAACCGGATAGCGTAGATTACGTCCACGTTCAAGGTGAGTCGCACGGGCAAAAGCACGATCGTCGTAATTTGTACTACCCTCTAGCCGCCAGTGGACGGAAAGGTAGGACATTTTCACAGAACTTGTCTGACTTCTATTTCCTGGTGCGCAGCGTTGCCGGCAGGCCTAGGGCAAGTTCTGATCTTATCAGAATTATCCGGTGTGGGGAATGTTCTCTCGATCGCGTTATTGAATCGTCACGATTACCCACTTAATCCACGTCCACGTTCGAGTTCACGAGACAAGAGCAGCGAGGGGGCGTAGATTGAAAAGCTTTGCTCCAGGGGCTAACAACGAGGTATGTAATTATCGTGAGATTGTAGCGACTTCCGAGTATCTCCAAAGTGGTCTAAAATATAATGTGTACCTTGTTATGGTTCAGTTGGATATTTTATTGGACAGGTGCTTTTGATTGATTGTTTTCATTTGTTAGAACCCATTCAAATTCCAAGTTCCATACTGTCTAAAATCAAGGAAGTATACTTAGGACATTCAATATCCATTTCTCCATGAGGTTGTACTCCATTAGTGTTATGACTTCAAATACACACATTACAAATAAAATACATAATGCCCCAAAGCATGATTGCAATTCTCAGATACAATTCACTTCCACCGCTCTGGACACGTCAACTTACCACCAACGAGGTTGACCAGTATCAAGTTCACTCCGTGACGCAGTAAATAGCCCATTAAAAGCATCAGCTCCACATAAGTGTGGAAACCGATTTGACAGATTTGTGCTGATCGCTGTGCTCATGGGATCCCGCACAGGGGTGCTCCCATCTGAATCCATAATGTCCGAGAAACTTACCTACAGAAAAAAGGGCGAAACAGAAGAACAAAACAAAAAAACGGTTGGATAAGTTGTACGAAACATTAACATGATTGGAATCGGGAGATAAATCGCTGGTGTGTAGCACACCATGGAACGCTCTTTAATCGTGTCGACCCGTTCTTTTTTTTTTTTACAAAACACACAAAGACGCACACACACACACACACACACACCTCTACCAACCCAACAAAGGCCTCCAGAGCCACGACCACGAAGAGCCAGACCTGTCAGTACACCGGACACATGTTCCGTTTTCGCACACCGGCTCCGATCGCCATGACAGATGTGACCGGTCTGGCAAGGAAAGGGTGGCAGGCAGGTGGGTGGGTGTGTATAGGTAAAGCGTTCCCGTCCCGTAAGTGTGATGGCGTGTTATGTTTCGCGACGCCAACCACACGAATCGAGCGGAATCGATCTCGAAACCGCGTCTTTCGCCCTTTCGCTAATTGAAGTCAAGGGCAGAACGCCGGCAGAATTCGTCGGGACGGTCCGATCCGGCGGAATGGAAGCATTCGTCTTTCGTGTATAGTAGAGTGTAAAAAACAGGCCAAGCAAAGGATCAATTTTATGATAATAAATTATTCTAGGAAGCATACAATAACCGTCAATATTTATTCTTTCTACGCTTAAGTAAGATTTACCTAATAGATTTATTGAATATAATAATACGAATAACATCAACTACCTTCGCTAGATGGTCAATTGCAGAGTAAACAAATTCATCGGACTAAAATAGACCGCTATTATCGATCGTGTGCTGTGTATCACATCTTCATTCGCCACCTCGCAACTGATACGAGTTTTACTAGGGGGTATAGGGCACTTCAAGCACTTGACTCGCTGCAGTTTAAATGGGAACACCTGGCAGATGCATGATTTGCTTAAGAAAGGGATTTTTTCGCTCCACCTCTGGCTTTTGAAGTAGTAAACAAAGCAGTGGGGAGGGGGATGGTAGAGTGAAGTTTTCTTCTTGATTCTTCATACAGGAAGTACTACACGGACAAGCCTTAAGAGAATGTGTTTTAAATAAAATCGTTACATTTACTTAGTATTGACATCAAATCGTTCATCCAGTCGGCAACCCTTCATTGCTATCACTATCAGCTGTTCAGTGATGTAATCATGCCAGCGTCAACGACTCTTCTAATAATCAGGTCGGTGATTAAGGTTCTAAGCGTTCTTCCAACATAATCTAGGTTCAGACAGGCAGCTAAGCACTTGCTAATCTGATCCTAATCTAATCGTAATCAAAGTCTATCTATCTAGGATTTTATTTGATAAGACATCGAACTATCACCTCGAGGCACTGGGATCACATAAACTTGACAGTTACACACTTCAGAACTTATTCAGGAAACGCCATTTTTATACTCTTGCTATTCCTGTGGCCTCTGTAAACTCCCTAACGAGAAATCGTTTCATAATAGTAGCCTCCCTGCAACCAGCATGCAGTATTGCGTTAAATTCCAGCTAGATACCTCCCACAGCACACTTTCCCAACATTGCCCCCACGACCATCAGAAGATTGAAAGTCTGATAAGCCGGCGGGTACAGCGAGAGAGCACGTAATGATTGGTTCTGGCAAAAGAGCGCGTGTGCTACTGCGGTTGATTGCAACGTGCAAGAAGTGCAGCGCTGTCGATGCACTTTTCAATGTCATTCGGTAGCGAAACGGAGCGGGAATCTGCAGCGTGATAACCTCGTTGCCGTTACGTGCCAAATCCCTCCCGTGGCAAATCGAGCGCACGCAGCTGAAGCACTGGACCACATTTACTTTAATGACACAAGAAGAAAATTTCCCTCAAAACAGTTACTACAGAGCAAAAACTGTCCCCACAAACGCAATGTTCCAATAAAAGAATTGAAATTGCAAACCTCTTTCACTGGTTAATTAGACGTCACGTCGGGTTGACTTCAAACGCTGCAACGAGTGTGTACACGCCTGTCAACGGCAGCTACCGACAAACCCAATTAGTGTACCCCCCCCCCCCCCACTTCACCAACAATTTCTTCCCTCCCCGCAGCGGTGATGCGCATCCCTAGAGGAGCAAAACATAAAAAATACCGCAATTGCAGTTTGGCACGCGAATCAACCCACGTGGTTGGGGTTTTGTGGTCCGTTTCACCCTCCAAAATTTTTTTCCCAAAAACTCGCTTGCCGCAAGGGGTGTGCCATTGTCATTGCTCAATGCAACCGAGCCCATTGAAGATGTAATTGTTTGGCAAAAAAAAAGACAGGAATGCAATCTCCCTTTTTTCACGGGCGGATAGGTTTTATGTAACAACACTGCATAAATGTTAAAAAAAAAAGGAATTTCCCTTTTCAAAGCGATGATCATGTTCAATTTACCTCACCAAAAAAAAAAAATTGATCGAAAGTGTGGAAAACTAACAGCCGACGCATAAATGAAACTACCAAATAACAGTTTTACTTTCGTACACCTTCACTCGTGTGCAGTAAGAGCAATTAGCATCGCACTTAAAAAAAGCAAAAGTGCATTTTATCGGCAAGTGAAATTTTCCTTTCAGCACAGCTGCACAAACACACCCCGGGGGCGGGAAAACCCCGCATTTTGAAAATCCCTCTCAGCTGTGTTTAGTCGCGTGGTTGTAGACGGTTTCTTTTTATCAGCTTGTGAGTTTGGCTTCACGTTCCATGGACACATATTTTGGGTTGATTTACTGCAACCAGCAGCACAACAGCGGGGGCAACTAAGAAAGACAACAGCAAACATTCGAAAAACTACATCGTTTCCATAGCGTTCGCGAAATCGAGTGTAACGAAAGGCAAGCCCCTTGTTGCGGGAGAAATTAGCAAGCGAACGAACGAGTGAGTGGAAAAAAGGCCCAGCAAAACACACACACACACGGTATGGGAGGGTGAACATGTAACGGCGAAAGCAAAACATGCACCATTACAAAAGGGGCGGCCGTGGTGCAGTCACTGTTTTCGTTGCTTCTCCTTTCCACCGGCGTTTGCTGGCGAAAGGCAAAGAAAACAGACGGAAAACCAGACGAAATTCAAGTTCAAGTTCAGGCCCGGCAGTGTACAAAATTTTGCACGGCTCGCCTTCTTGCGACCGTAACGGTATGACGACCAAACGAATGAACCGTGCGGTGCTCGTGTGCCCGTGAAAATGTTGTAAAACTATACGGATGGGGCTTTGCGCTTGCGGGTGCGATCGCGAGTTTGATGTATTTATGGTAGAAGAAATTAAATTAAAAATTCTCTTTTGAAGGGTTGCTTTACAAAGGCCTGTAAAAAAGTCGTTTCGAAGCAGGCCTCACTGTTTTCTAGAGCTGAAGGATGGCTCTCTTAACGACGGCTTTTCCATTTGCAGAGCTAATTTGCGTAATGACACTGTAAAAATGTAATCACTGTGAATCAATTATGATCCCTGCTGCGCAGCAGGCTGATTTATTGACTCTAAAATTAAACGATGATAACTCAAAGCGCTTAACAATCACTGCAAACTGCCACTATCGGGAAGATTACAAATTATCATGGAAATGGAACGTAAATAGGAGAGCGAGAGGCGTAAAACCCATTTTTCCGTACAACAATACGTTTTCCTCTGCGGCTCGAAAGCAAAAGAGGGGAAGAGGGAAGAGAACATAGACCACGGTAACATGCAAGCAGAGGCGAACAGAACGCGATGAGCAGCACCACCAAAACGTGAATCCATCAAACAAGCTCCAATTTAGCTTTTAAAATCAAGTTGAACAACCTGCTAGAGCCAGCGACGCAAGGTTCAGGTTCATGGTCATACGCATTAATTTTGCTGCCCGCTGCCCCATGGAGCATTGCTGTGTATTTGTGTGCCAGTGTGTGTGCCTTCCTGTGTTGCTTCTTTTCGCAACAATACACCACCACGGGGGCTAAGCCCTACCTCCTTCTCCTCCTCCTCCTCCCGCTAGAGCAAGAAGAGTTGCGCGAGCTCCCAAACGTTCCTAGTGCTCAGTTTTCACACGGCAGCGAGGAAGAAGTTCTTCGGAAAGGGAAAATCACCGCTTCGTCACCCCTTTATTGCGATGGGTTGGTGGTGGTGGTGGTGGTGGTGATGGTGGAGCACGCAACAGTTAATTACAATTATGAGCTTCCCCCGAGTGGCCAGACCGTCAAGAAGGCACAACAAAGCCTGTGTGCGCAGACGATTGTCGCTCATTATTATGGCGCTGCATAATTTACGTCAAAATGTTGCAAAAAGGTTTAACCCCCCGGTTGGAGACATAAACGCACGCACACACACACACAAAGAACGCTGAAAAAAAACGCAAGGGAAATTAAAATTCACGAATGCAACAAACAACAGCGAGAAGAAGATTACTGGAGGAAAAACGAGGGAAAAATGACGCATTGAATGCCTGCCGGCCGGCTGGTGGTTGGTTGACTGGCCACAAAAAAAGAACAACAGAATTCACAATAAAAATGCACAAAACGCTACCTGGGCACAAATTAACACAATAAACACTAATTAACCAACATCAACAGACGGCATCGGTGTCCTGCTCGCCGTGTTTGTGTATAAGTGGGGGGGTGGGGTGGTTGGGTGGTTTCCTTTCCCTCCCACCCGGGGGAGGTGCACCCTCTGGATGGATCCGATTTCAGTTCAAAACGCTGAAACCTTCACCTTTTCGCTCCCTTTCCTCTTCCATGGGTTAAGCCAGCACAGTTTTTAGCCACAATAAAAGTAAACCCAGCGAACCATAAACCGAACACTCCACACTCAAAGGAATGTCGGCGAGAATCGCGTCCCAGGGCGGCATACCCACACACAGGGGCACAAAAAATCCGAGAAACAGAAAGAAAAGCCTCTACCAACCAAACAATGTACAGCGCGGAATGTTGTAATGCACAGAGGAAAGAGAGGAAAAAGAGGGAAAAAAACACAGAAAAATTTAAGTAAGTGGAAAATGGTGGTAGAAGAAACGGTAAGCAAAGACTAAAAAGTAACAAGAATCATAGAGACAAACAGATAAACACGCGTCACCAGAACAGTGCGACACAAAAAGTGACAAAAACGAGTCAATTTAATCAAAAAAGAACACACCATACAACATACACATACAAGAAGAAAAGCGCATGTTGACTTACCCAGAACGCGAAAAATTGGCCTCCCGAAAATAAAGCGACAAGAACAAACAACGACACAAACAAAAAAATGTCATCAAAATCGACGAAGCATAAACCCTTTTTCCTTCGCTTTAAAGTGCGCTATTAACTTCGCGCTGTCTGTTTTGTTATTTTTCGTTTTCCGTCCCCATTCCTGCGTCCTCCTCTTACCCTTTTCGCGCGATTCCTATGCGTAAAATTGTGCTGCGTAAAGCAATTGCGCATATTTTAGGCGCGAGCGTCGATTTCGCTGTGTGTTTAACGCTCTTGTTAAACGAACGAGAACACTTTTTTTTCGTGTGTGGTAAAAGGAATGTAAAGCCTTTTTTTTGAAGGGCGAAATTGCATTGGCCAACCAAATTTGCGTGTCAGCCCACGGTGAACTACAACTGCCAGCGACGCTTAGTCAGCCATGTCAGTCGCACATCACAAATGGCAGCTTTATGTCGGGGGGAAATTGGATGTGTTTTCATGGCTTCATGTTGAGTACAATAACTCAATTAGGAGTATTTCAGTTTTTTGGATAGGAAGGGAAATAAAGATCTTCATGGAAAGATTGCACACTATAATTTTGATTGACTTTTTCCATCATATAGTCTTTATTTTTGTTTATAATCTCATCTTCAATTTCTCTTACTCTGACGCTCCTAAACATACCAGTATAAAGTGGGTCGCTTCGTGATGTACGAAATGCGTGATTTCCTTGCCATTTCCCCTATCATAGTTTTGCCTTTTTTGCACAGCTTCATCTCACCATTCAACACATTGTCTCATCTGGACGATCTTCACGACTCCCTTCCGAATGTCTCATACCTACACCACGTGGCAATTTCGGTAGCATTTTCCACCCACCTACCCAACTGGGAAAACGATGACCCAGTGTGCTCGTAAAACACGAAATAAAACCCGGTCCACATCAAAGCCGATTGACGCGGCTCACAATCATATGCCGGTCGACTGATTATTGACTTTGATCTTTGCCATGATCGGAAAGCCCTTGGTAAAGGTGGCCATTTTGACGGCTGCGCGACGACAGCGACGGTGAACTTGACATCCACGGCGCCGCTACTTTATTGAAGCCCATAAATCTCTCCTACTCGGCGCTTTACTATGCATTCACTGTGACCACCGCTACAAACGACGATCACGTCGTCGGTGATCGTGGAGCGCAGAGGACATAACGTGCATAACAGCTGACTGTGACATTTGGTATTTGTGGCTACGGCTTGGCAAACCATTGTAAAAAAGGGGTTAATAACTACCAACGCGAGCGAGGCGGTGAAAAGTGAAGGGAGACACTCTTCATAAAGCAAAAGCCAGCAAGCAAATGAAGTACACCAGAGAAGAATACAGTTTATTTAATGAGGTTCGGCACCCAATTGCAGATTTTGTGAAGGTCGCTTGGCCGCTGCTTTTCGCGATGATTTGTGTGGAGGGTAATGATCAATTACTTTAGACTTGCAGTGACAACGCCAGACACTCAATGTGTACACTCGAGAAGCACGGCATTTGTGCTAGTTAATCAAGTAATCAACAACTTCCTGAGAAGTGGGATAGACAAAACACACGAACCAATCAAACCAGCTTTACAGCCCACCAACTGTCGGTTGCGACAAGCGGGACGGGACGAGAGAATGTATCCCTTTGTGCCGGTTGATGTGCCCACGTGGCGATGGTCCAGCACTAACCGGGCTGGCGCAAGCTCTACCCCCGTACCTACGCACCCACCCACTGGAGGCTATCGACCGAGAGTGGTTGCTCAGTTTCGATTGGCTTGGACCACGCAGCTCTACACACCACGAGCAAGCGGAAGCGAGACGATATTTGCATCCGGTTGCACTTTGAACAGGGACAGAGTTGACCTTGCATTCCAGGAAACACGAAGGAGAAAAACTGGGGAAAGGTTCTGCTGGACCACAGCCACCACCAAGTGATACAGTTCGCTTCCGCTCGTGTAAACGTTCAACTCCCTTTGGGGGGTTAGTGATGTGGGTATTTCAACATCCCAAGGAGCTGCTGCTGCTGTTGGCTTGCAAATGAGGTTTTCCAATCTCGTCCGAGTGGGCGGTACAGTGTGCCGGGCTTTTGCAACTACGCAGGATTTGCGATGCTTATTAAGATCCAATCAGTGCTGGTTGACATTTTTCTCCCGTGTTACAATGTTTCCTTGCATTGAAAGGGTTACGCTAACCTATTCGATAATATTTATATGGAGAAATAACACGTTACATTCGTGCTGAACAAATAGTGCTGTGAATAAGCGTCTGGTTCAAAATATAACAGTTTATGGGTTCGAATCTCATCTGGATCGTTGGGTACATTGGAACGGTACATTGTGCAAGTTCTTCAACAAGGTAAAAAAGTATGAAAAGGGTGACACATAAAATTCAATTCATAAATCAATCCATAACAGAGTAATAAATTTATTTATCTCTATTTAAGACACTCCATCACCGATGACGGTGACACTTCACTAGCGCCTGCAGAAGTCCATTAACATAACAAAGAATAGGACAATGATATACTGCATAAAATATATACTCCCCCGAGCAAAACCAAACACACCCCACTTCTTCTCTCGCGGTGTGACAAGGTTTACGATGATTTCGAATGCAAGACATGTTTTCCCCGTTGCACACAGTGTTGCTGCATTCACACATTGGCACGTTTCCCTTTCCACACGGAAACGACCGAAAAATTAAAAGAAAATGAGTGCCCTGCCGGTTAACCTCACATAAAGGAAGTGCCTGCATCTTTACATCCACCCACTCCTTCTGACCAGCCCCCTCCCCCCAGAGGGATGATGTAATTTTGTACGTTGTGCGTAAGTACCCGGCTGAGGTGTTTGTGTCGCGACCGATTGTTACCAGCCGTTTTGTGACCAATCTCCCGTGTCATTAGCATTTATGTAAAGCAGTAATAGGCTTTAAGGCGTAACGGGGAGAAAAGGGGAGACGGGAGTAAGATGGCGTTACTGAATGGCAACAAAATATAAAGTGGAAAGTATATGCATGTAAACGGCCGGGGGGAATGATATCAATCTGGCCCCCAAACATCCGGAGAGGCGTGTGAGCTGCATAACAAGCGAGTTCTTCGTTCTTATGAAGCTCTTAAACACTATTAAGCTTAATAAAGCGATTATTTATATGGTTTCATGGTGCGCTTAAACAAACACTCATTTTTTTACTTACTTTACTCTTGTTTTGGCCTTGGATGCCTACAGTATCTACCTATCCGATCGATTGAAAAAGACATTCAAAATCATTTTAATTACACCAGAGCCTGTTTGTACCTCAGGATGGACGTTAGGCCGTCCTCACGGGCGACTCGGCGCTCAGCAGGAGACCGGGATCAGCAAAAAAAAAACGAAACCAGCTCTGATTAGAATCTTTATCTCGTTTGCACGTTGTACTACACCATAAATATCCCATCTTAACGGCGGCGGGCTCAAAGTGCGATGCGCACCGAGAACCACCGAGAACCATCGAGCTGGGCCGTGATTGACCAGATTTCTATTCCAGCCAGCAATGGTAGTCGTAAACCAGTTTCACTTCCTAGGGCTGTTGTTGCTTTCAAAATTCTTTCCACGCAATCAGGCCTGAGCTCTGTGGCCAGCCACTGCGAACTGACCCGTTCCGGGAGAGATAATGGTCAGTGAGAACCGAATGGAAAACGGCGAACGATTCTTAGATTCTTCCACACTGATTGATGCTGTGGTTCCGATGCGCACCCCTTTTTAAAAGCAAATTCACGCTCGCACACGAATGCATAATGCACACGCTGCACACGAGCCTGGAAAGCAAAGAAATGGCCGTGGGATTTTCCCGCACTCTGGTTTTCCCTGCTGCATCTCGTCTTGGGCCTGTTTTCTTTTCGCTCCCAACAAAAATAAACCCCTTATTGCACATTTTCTGTGCCAACCGAACGTAACGAGCACACCGTGCCCCCAGTGACTGCCAATTGTGCAGCAGCAGTTGGAGGATAGCCCGCACAGATGCATTGTTGACTGTCGATTGGGGTCCTGCGCTCTATTTGAAATGCGTTCTTTTTTTTCCGCCTCTTCTTTGTTTTGCCCCGTTGCATGTTCCGTTCGCCGCTTACTTTCGCCTAACGCAGCAAACTTCATTCTCAACCTAGAACAACCACCAACTGTTCCATTTACTGTACGGGACTGTTGAGGGCGAGACGGGCGAGCTCTTCCGTGGGTTTTGGTTTGCAAGCCGCATGCACCGAAACTGCAACGAGTGCAGCGATGCCGTGCAACAGATTGCATAAGAAAGGCGAATTTTACCACTGCCTTTGCACAAGACCGGTGGAGTTTGTTTGCGCCGGTTGCATCGGGTTGCATTCGGCGAACCAAGGTGTACTAATGCTTCCACACCACCTTCGAGGAGAACAACACAAAAGGGAGGAAGGTTTTCTTTTCCCCTGCAACACGGCGTCCATCGAACTTCCGCTTCGCGTTAGAAAACTGAACCATCCCGGTATGGATGGAAGGGTCGTGTTTGGCGCTTTCGTTCTTCGGTGCTTTGCTGCCAGTTTTGCCTTCCTCCTGCTGGTTGTGAGGTTCGGCTTTCTTCCACGAAAGCGGTGTCCAATTTTCATGAGCATTGCTGAACTGTCTGCGGAGTCGAATGAAACGAGACGAAACTTTATGCTTCTTAAGCGTTGACTCCAAAATCTATTCTTTACACTGTTCTTTATGGTAATATCAATGGAATTTGTACAACACATAATTATGATAGACGTTTGTCAAACATTTGCATTTCTTGAGCTTTTACAGGAGGGTTAAGCAGTTTTTTCAACACGTTAATGAATGTCATCAAACCAGCAAGAATGCGGGATCATTAACATTTGCAACTGTGCAACTGAATTCTTCGTCATTTCACAAACAAACACCATCGCTCGCACAAACCAGTACTGTCTGCGAACAACAAATGTCACCTTTCCATATGCCTGCACGGAAATGCATCTTGGGATTGGGTGATGCATTAGAAAGGAGCAACCGTTTCTTCACGCACCGACCGCGGCTCTGCTCCGGTTTAATTGACCGGCTTGACGACCGGCTTCCTTCCCCCTTCCCGCAGCGTGTGTTTGTGTAACGTGCCTGATTTTCGTTGCAAAATCCCAAACCAGAACTAGAAAACGGTGCATATACATGGGACGACCCGTGCAGCTAGGGGCGGTTTGCGGAAGCAAACACCCGTTAGAAGACCTTGAACGATCCGGTTATGGTGTCGCGACAGCCGGTGCTTGTGTGGTTTGCACTGATGCAGCCATGCACTATTGCAAATGCATCCCGCACTGTCCCGTACCTGAGTACCTGAAGCGAAGGAGGTGATGGTGTGCATCTTACTGTGTGCTCCCTTTTTCTCCTTACCCACCAGACCCGCTGGAAATCGATCGAATGCCGTCCTGTTTGCACGTTCTTCCCTCCTACTGCACTTGCGAGTGGTGTTGCATTTCATGCAACACGGTGGTGTAGAGCGTCCAACAGCGCATCGACACGTTCGCTCGGGAGGTGCATTCTGGTTGAACCTGAGCACTCTTCTCAGACGCTCCGCTCTTCACTGACAGCTGTCGATTATCGAGATGACATTTTACTCCGAACGAACGAGTTGCCAACGAAACCGGGCCAGGCAGACGAGCTATAGCTGCGCACCATGGTAGACGATTATCTACCCCACTTACCGCACATACTGCAGTTCACCTCACTTTAACAGCTTTAACCAACGCCAGGGACCGAAATGAAGCGTGGCGAACGGTATAATCGGTTGTTGCTGTTGCCTCTAAACATTGAAAGGAAAAACTTCACGTCGAAATGGCACAGCGAAACAGGAAAAAAAAATATGCGAACGCTTTCGCTAACGATCGATAATAACGGAAAAGAGGCGTCCGGACGGTTGCAAACGAAAATGAACGCAATTTTGCGATAATGAGGTATAGGCTAGAGCATGAAAACGCATGCAAAAGCTGTAAAACAAATGTAAGGTGCGAGTGCAAATTTAAATGTGTGTTTCTTGCATTTAATTTATTTTTGTTTTAGTCAAATAAAACGCTTTTTAGCAAACCTTCAGAACGAAAGACTTCAACGGCTAACAAGCGACGAACTTGAGTGCGGTTTTTTACTAAACATTTTTATATTTCTATTATAAATAAAACGAATTTATACGTTTTACCCCCACCGTCTAACTCTCATACCCAACTCCCAAACAAACGCCCGACAACGCTCACCGACACAAACGCGGCGCAAATTAAATTAAATTAGCAGTTTTGCTCATCCCATAAGCCAATTCTTGGTGCCGCCACATTTTCGGTACATTTCGGGTAAGTTTCTTTCTTCCTTTCTCTTCCCAACACACGTCGTCGCGATTAAGCAACAACTCCTGCTGAAAAAAAAACATCAACATCAACCGCACCACACCAAACCCAATGGGTTTGCGTTAATTTTCGCATCTCCACTGTCGTTCTCGTTCTCCTCTTTGCTTCCTCGCGGAATGTGAAAATAAAAGTGCATCAGCGATAGCGACGAAATGCACTCACATCCAAAGCAGCACAAAATAAGCTTTATTATGTCGCAGTGAGCGTTTTCCACGCTATCGTTATCTTTCATCACATGCTTGATAGTCATTAATTTAATGACGCTAAGAAGATTTTCATCTGTTTGTTTTTAGTCGAACGAAATTAATCTTCCAGCCTGCCTGGGAGGTATGGCGTTGCGCAGCTTACGCTTCAAAATTTTCAAAGTAAACACACAATTTTTATTTACAGTAGCTGATTTCGTGGCATTTTTAACCATTTTGCACGGACGGCACACCCAGAAGCAGCACATATTTCAGTAGCCCAGCGCTTAGTTACGGTTGAGCACATTCTCTCAATCAACCGAAACCAATCGACATTTGACCAGCGTTTGAGTTGGACGAAAAATAAAACCACCCGAAAAATGCTCAAACATCGATCCTCAACATACAATCTCGCATTTCGCATGCGTAAGATCGATCCCAAGAACCGACGAAAGCCTATAACAAATGCAGCACCTTCGGAAGGTTGCTTAAATCACTTAACAAACCGCAACTAAGACGACGAACCTCACCCCGGGACAAACGATCCAATGGCAGCGGGATGAAAGAAGTCCAAAACGCATTCAGCCGATTAATTATGAGCTCTCGGGGTAATTTGTCAAACCGTTTGCTTCAGCGACTCGCTTTCTCACTCACTCACACGCGCACACACAAACAGGCACAAAATTTGCAGCATAATCATTTGCACATTATCAAGTTTAAGGAGAGACCTATGCGCGTGCTTTAATGAGGAGATCCTTTCCTGCGGGACCTGACGCTGCAATCTTGAGCAGTGCAAAAGGATGATCGGCAAAGATAATCGGCCCCGTTGCAGCAAACCACACACGCATTCACCTATGCGCGGGAAGGATGCTTGGTGGAGAGCTTGAATAAATTGGCGATCATTAAAGGTAGGAAGCGAAGGAGATTTTTCGGACCTGGTTCTCAGGCGATTGTTGATCTCTTTTTTATCCTCTTTTAATTTTATGAAGCGCATCAGCGGCTGCATTCGCCGCGAGGGTCACCGAATGGAATAGAGAAACTAAAACCCCTCCCGAAAGAAGCAGTGCAATTAAGGGAGGGATCAAGTTACCGCCGTCGTTAGGACGTTCCTTTAGAGATGTGGCGATGATAGTTAGCAAAAAAATTCAGCATAATAATTTGACTGTTTCATGTATTTTAACTATAACAAATCTCGAAGGTTACTGAGGTACCACCACGCTGAACCCTCATACTGCTTTCGACTAAAATTGCATATTTACTATGCGTGAAGTAATTCGCATGCGTTCTTGATGTCTCTTGATGTCACAAAAGCCATAACCAAGCATAACGACTTGCGAATGCGCAATGCAGCCCGCGGTGGGCTGTCTCTCCCCATCTTTCCTTTTCAAATTCGCTCAGGCGGTGGCCACTGGGAGCGAAACGGCAAAGGTTTTATTCCTCTTCGTATGCAGTACGTGACTCCTGCTGGTTAATACTACTGCCACTGTCAGTCTGCGCGCAAAAGGGTAAAGCTCGCAAACGTTGCTTGATTTGTTGGCGCAAAGTGATGTCATAAATTTGGGCCGGACCCAACGGCGGGAGGCGCACATTGGGGGGGGGGAGAAGTTGTGCCGAATCAGTTCGCGGGCGAGTTTCAGCTTCGTCGCCGGCTGCCCGTCATTTTTGATTGCATTAAGCCGTGGAAGCAATTAAATTGCCTCTGCGCGCGTGTAATTTAATACAGTTCGCTTCCTTTGAGCTTCCTTCTATGTGCGATGGCGGGGAGGGGGGGGGAGTGATAAATGGAACGATACTCCGGAGGGAAGTGATGTCCGGGTCGAGTCGGTATCCCAATGGGTTGATTCTTTTTCATTTGTCCGTGCGTTAATCGGAAAATCTTGAATCATCATTGCACGCGGCGGAAGGAGAATGGTTTTGGTCGTGGGAGCAATAATCATTAACAAAACTTATTGTTCAGTTTTATGAAAATAAACAAAAAGGCTAGTGTGAAAATGACTCTTTGATAAAAATAAAATTTGAAACAAAACACTTTTATTCAAATATGTGACGTATTAAGAGAAGTAAAGTACAAATAAGAAAGATGTGTAGACGTCTTCAAAAGGTAAAAAAAGTGCACCTGAACGGAAAGGGAAAATTCTCGGAAAGAAATAATTTCAGCATACTTTTTTCCGCATCTTCCACCCTAATATTTCAAACGTGCCGTTTGCGGTTAATGTTACGATTTCCCACCAACTATCCCGTGCACGACTCGCAGCCGGCTAAAATAAACCTGCCAGAACGTTAGACATGTTGCCACTTTAAAAGAGCATTTGCTGCGGCCTTCCTCTCCCATTCGCCATTCTCTATTCGCACGATTAAGATCTTCGCCTTTTGTTGCAATCCCTTTGCTGCGCACCCGTTTTCGCCGAACTCAATCTCCCGCACGTCGATCTAATGCAATGAACATGTTATGATGCACCATAACAAAAAGAGTAACAAACAGGATGCAGACGGTGCTATCGATGCGTGGGGTTTCGAGGGAGCGAGCGTGTCGCATATGCATCCTTCAATCCCCCCTAGAGCTCGCTTGCACGATTGTTCTTTGGGTAGTACAAATTAAATAAAGAAATTAATTCCGTTCCCTAGTGTTCCACCTTTTCCGATTAAAACCAACACACCATTCATCTGCCACAACTAAAAATTCGCCAAAAAGGATTTTGACTGCACTTCCCTTCTTTTGTTGTGCTTTGTTTTGGTTACACTATCAAACGCTTTTTTCAATTTACCACCGGCTGCTTACAGCAAACCAAACCCCTTACCACCAACGAATCCAAACATCCGTGCACCATATGAAAGCTGCACAATGCAGTGTTTGTCCGTCCTCGGGCGGCGCAAAGGCACGCGACTCAAATGCGATCGATACATCGACTGCACCTTGCACCCTTTTCATAATAAGCGCTGATGGTGGCGATGCAAGTGGCCGCGCACATCCTGTCAGAGGATGCATCCTGTGCCGGAGGAGTGCATTACGTTTGCAAAAAGACGCATTAAAAATCGAACACAAAGACTAAATCAACCTGCGCTCTCTAAGCAACAGCAAACAGGGAACACAATGGCAAAGGTTATTAGCAATTAAAAACTGGCCAGCTAGCACATACTGCTTGCTCGTTCTAAAATGCATCCGGTTTTTTTTTTTTGCACGGGAACGAGTCCATGCTTAGAACAAGGGACGGACAAAAATTGCATTAAATTGCAACAAATACTGGCAGACGAAAAGAGGACCGCAAGCCGGCAGCCCTCAAGCCCTTAATGAAACGAAATAGAATTAGCATAGTTCGGTGGCGGCGTGCGGCTTGCTTCGCTACCCATTTTCTAAGCTCTTCACCTGCTGGAAAATATTAATATATCCACGCCTCGAGCAGCATAGGCCAAGATGAATGCCGTCTAGACGTTTGCCCCGGAACCATCGGATGCAATCGTTTTGGGCTTTGGCGCAGACACACAGCTGCTTACCGGCTACATACGGACGGACACACACACACTGTATTATTACTGCACAGACCGTTTTCCATTGCCCAAAAACTTGTAAATCAAGCATTTCTAATCACATTTTGGGCTGTGTAAAGCTGAGACAAAGCAGTGGCCCATTGGCTTCGAGGGGGGGATGCGAATGATTATACCCTAATGCTCCCCCTATTTTCAAATTCGTTTTCGACAGGGCAGATGGTAGACAGAAAAATACTTTTCAAGGCAAAGTGGGGTTTTCATAATTGAAGATTAGAAAATTACGTCCACACGACTCTGCAGCGTTGTGTGTAATTTTGGAAAATTATTTTTTTGCACTATCGGAACGATTTATTTGCAGATGGTGCATGTTCCATTCAACTACCTTCACGGCTATTTTAAAAACATAGTGGCTGTTTATTATTCCTCTGCAATGAAACCATACAATCACAGGCACGACACTTATCGCCATGTAATTATCACACCGTAAGCTTGCTATAAAAAATACCCTTTTTTATTAATCGCTATCAATCCCACCTGTTTGTGGTGCACAAAACGCCCACAACAGTGTTCCATTTACCCCTCCTGCACAAACTCACACTATCGCAAACCACTCAATGACGGTGCAGCTTCCGTTCGTCGTTTGACGCTTCTTGTGCATTAACGTGTCCCATTTGTGCATCAAGGTCTTTTTTACTTTTTTTTTGAATCCCCCGATTCCGTCTGCGCAATCACACCCTATCGTCCCAACTCACCATTCCATCGACGCGTTTCAAGTGCTGGAAAAGAGAAGCAAGGGAAACGATGGGGAATGGTGGGTTGCAAATAAACGTTTATGAACCATTACCACCCCATATATTCTTGGGATAGGTTCGCGAGCGCAATTGCACACGCTGCATAAAGTACATCCCCGACCTACGACAAGCCAAATTATTATGTCTCCCTTTCCCACTCCCCCCGTCCCCTTTCTTCCTCAACCGCTGCTTCTTTTCGTGACGTTAAAGTGTCGTAAAAAATGCAAACAGCATGTACGAGAGCAAAGCACACCATGCAGCAGCAGGCCATGCACCTTTTGTGCCATCCAGCTGGAACTGTGGCACTTAAAAAGCAATTAGAACACACGTTTGCCCATTGACCGATAAACCTGGCGGGCCTTGAGGAGGATGGTTTATGCTTTGTGCTTTGAGGATGGTTCTTTGTGCACACCAAACATTTCTGGAGCGAATGAGTGAGAAGTTGAATTTTTGTTTTGTAAAAATGTGTCCTGATTCAAAGATCTAAAAACCATTTGAAAGCATTCACCTCACTAAAGTGAACAAGTTGCGTCCAACAAACACTCCCTCTCCATATTTATTATTTATCATCAGCAAAGGAGGTCATTAGACCCCAACAAACCACCACATACCCCTCCAGCCATGAATCATGTTTTGGAGAAAACAGAAAAAAACGTCCCCGACCTACCCGACGACACAAAGAGACAGACACCTTCTGATAACGACACAGCTAACGCTCTTCGAATTTGGCCAAAAGACGTGCGTCACACGAGAAGGACATACACACTGCATTGCGTGTGTGCGTGTATGTGTTCTCTTTGCTGGATAAGAAAAGGTCATTAAAACTGCATCACTGTACTGCACGTATGAGTTGGTGGCAGTTATCGATGCGCAAGGTACGACGGACCTCCTCAACAATCCCGCAACACGCAACAAGCAAACAGAACTGCTCACCTACTGCTCACCTACTGCTGCCGTTGCTTCTGCCAGTTGAATGGAACCTGTTCCGGAGTGACTAATACGCTGGGTGGGGTTGGATTGCTTGTGGAGGTACTGTTTGCGTGTCTGGTGGATGTTTGTTTTAAGGAGAGTCAAACATCTTCCAGCTCTGGCTGCTCGGTGCTGTTTTGTTGTTGCCAACACCTCGTTCTTGCACGATATTTTGCAACCCGTAATGTGTTGTCTGCTCATCCAAATTCGATCGATGTAATGACATATCGCTTGGTGAAGGAACTGGTGGGGATGTGCTAAACCATAAGAGCTATACACACATGATCTTTATAATATTTTAGATTAATATAAATTCATGAATCCATTTTTATAGAAGCTATCATAAATCTCAAGCTATAGCTATGGCTTTTGCTTTTAAAGGTAATTTTGGAGCTGTATAGTCGAGCAGCATGGTGGTCTAGTGTTAACTGATTTGGTCTGCTAAAGAGCCGAAAGTGGATCGAATCCCAATCTAAAAATAATATTATCTGCTACAGTATAAGACTTCTTCATATTCTTGCTATGAGGTGTAAACTACGTTGAGGCGCAAAGGGAGATATTGGAACAAAATAATATGATATTTGAGAAAAATAAGACAAAAATATTGCTTATTTATTATTATTATTACTCTAAACCAGCTACTGTTTCAACATAAATAAACCTTACTGCTGAACCCTTCAGTAATCTTTCTAAAATTAAAGCAAATTATTCTTCCATTAAACAGGGCAACTTCACACGCTTTTGTCACAAACATGTGTGTACCTTTGAACATGCATAGCATTGTCATTATTTTGCACTTCCACCATGCTGCTATCCATTACCATCACGGTGCCGTGATTACGCATCTCGAAACTGAAACTGATACATCATCATGGCGTTAGAGAGTGAGTGTGGTTGTGCACGTTTGCAATGGATGCATCGGTGCAATACCTTCCATTTTCACAAACCCAACCCCCTATCTGTCCGTGAAAGCGAGACCAAGCACCCTTATGCTCCTATGCTCGTCACAGCTAGGTCATGGATCATTTTCATTTCCACTTTTTCACAAGCCCCCCATTTCTCCCCCTTCCCCTGAACACGGGCTTTATCCCGTGTTGGGTAATTATATTGCAATTGTCGCGAGCCCTGAAACGTGACGTCCGGGCATGCAACACCGTCGACAAAACTGGGGTAGCAGGCGGGAGGCGTCCATCGAAAGGCACTCACAATCCATACAAGTGTCTCCCGGGCCGTTTGTTGAGGCAGGTTCGGGAAAATTTGTCGCGTCTTGGCGGGCGGGAGGGGACAGGTGCGGACACCAGACAACTGGCAGCCATGGACTGGAGTCGGAAAATTTTCGAAACAACCTCCAACCCCAAAACCAGCAGCAGACGAGAGTCGCGCGTCAGTATCGATCGGGCGAGCCCGACAGCAAACGGCAAATAATTCAACGCACAGTCGACAATGGATCCGGTGCTGCTATTTTGGCACCGTGTCCGTTCTTCTGTCTGCCTCGTATCGAATTCCAGCCCCACCTACACACACTCAGCAAGAGGGAAAGGGACTAGCCCTTGCATGACGAAACGGTAGACACGGCTCGGTGAAAAAGAAAGACACAGTGGAAATGGATAACACAATTCACCCTCGGTTGGCGCAGGTCAGTGTCAGCCCGTTTCCGGCCCTTGTCTGAATTCCCTAAGGCCAAAGGCCACTGTGAAATATAAAGTAGACTAACATATTTTATATGTTGTATGTGTGTATGTTCAAAAAGAACAGATTTAACAGAAATGAAATATAAATTATTTCCGGAACAGATTTTGTTATTATTTCTACTTTCATTTTCTATTCATCGAACTAGACTGTTCAGCAAAAGCAGAAAGTTTTGCATAACGTTAGCATATCAAACAACTTTGCACAATGCTAAAAGTCGATTCTTTATTGTTCGCATCGTTACAAAGGCACGATTCTTTCCGGCCCTTTTGTGACCATTTATTTCTGTCCACCTCAACCGGTCTTCGTTGCTAGGGGCTGTAGCCAGATAAAATGGGCCGCATGATGTTCCCACAAACTTCCCACTCCCTCCCTTGTGCCTTCCTTCCTTCCCGATATCCCACACCAAGGGCCCACACCGGAGGGAAAGAACGGGAGCAAGCGCAACAGAACCGTCGCACCGGCGGTTGAGTGACCTTTTGAAGGTTACAGCATACAAACCCACCCCAGCCCAACGGTGCCAGTGCACCGTCTCTGGTGGTACCGTCAGGGCAGGGATGCCACCGCCCGGTACCGCCGTGTGTAAAAGGTGTTGCGCTGGAGCGCACGAAGGTTGCATCGCAGGAAACCCCAAACGGGCGGGGAAAAGGTGAGGCGGTTATTTGTATCGGTTCTGGTTTTTTGTTTGGAACCCTTTTTTCATCCCTCTCCCATTTGCAAAATCCCCAACAAGGGTGTGTTGGGGGTAGTAGTGGGGTGTTCTTTGGCTTGTAAATAATTCGCCACCAGCAGCCCCTAGTCGCATGGGACGACGGTGATGCGCGTGCTCGGTGGTTTTCGCCGTTTCCTTCTTGCGTCTTGGTTTTACTCCTTTCGCAAAACACTCACTTTCGAGCGGCGGGTTTGCGAAATCCTCCTTCCCTAGAAACGGACCGTTTTGCGCAACGGTTTGCCGTATACAAGACCTAGGACACGGTCCCCTCGGTTGAACCTTGTAGCTGGCCAGGTTTTGTGGGGTGGATCGATCGGAAAAGGCAAAGGATCCCAACGAAGACGCTAGCATAGACAACCGGGTGTTGGTGGAGAAATTTGAGCTTGCCCGAACACATCAAACGACCGTTTTTCTCTTGCGAATTTGTACTTTTACTTGCTAACGTGCCAGTGCGAGAAGGAAAGGGAAAGGGAGGATGAACGAATTTCATAAACCCCTGCTGCCCTGTGCAGTGTTTTGCGCGCAGAGTGAAATGAACTCGAATGTCCTTGGAAAGCTCGGGAAGGACGACCGCTTCTTCTGGTTGCGAAGGTATAAGTTTTCCTTCGGTGATCATCATGCTGCTGCTCTCTGGGCACGGTAATAAGGAAGGAGCGATGGAATGGCGGAGTGAACCCATTTTGCGCAAAGTATATAACATTAAATATAGCTGCAGGATAAAAGTTTGATAAGAAGTGAATTACAGCAATAAAGTAGAGCAGCGTGCAAAGGGAGTTACATTTAAACGTAATAAGTTATCGCATCACTTACATGGATTGAAACTTTGGAAGAATACGTTTAACATTTTATGTAGCGAAACGGAATTTCCCACACAGCAGAAGTTCTAAACCTTCTTTTCATGGAAACGGACTAGATCAAAGACGCTTAATCGCTTTCTGAGATCTGAGAACACTGTTTCCAAACAATTTACAACCGTCTCCTCCCTCTCCCTCCCAGCGCTTTTCCACTGTTTTGCCTCACTACAAGAAAAGGAAAAGAAAACCTTCTCTCAGGCATCCAACTACACCGGATTAGAAATGGAAAATGCAAGCGCGAACTCATGGAAAGGGCAGAGAAAAAATGGCAAGGAAAAAAGTAGTTTTCTAGGTGAAGTGCAGCGTGATCGAAGATCGAGCACACGGCCACACCCCACAACCGCTCTGTGCAGAAGGCTGCATTTTGCACCGTACGCTACACGAATGGAAAAAGGGAAAAGAGGAAAAAGTGAAACAAGTCCATACCACTGCCTCCACCCATTCACCGCCCCCGCTCTTAGCCGGTTTAATTGTTAATGAAGATCTTGCCGCTTCGGAACCGACCGGTGGCTTAGACTTGACGGATCTAATACCCTTTGTATGTGTGTGTTAATTAGCCCCCCTTCCTGCCTCCCTTCCCTTCTTACCTCCCGAGTAGGAACTGGAGCAACCGACATCTAATGAGACGGTGGTGCTGCTCACCGCTAAACCGCACCACCGGTCATTAGAAGCGCAAGAAATGGAAATGGCGATCCAGGTAGCGAAGAGGAGAGGAGAAAACATGTCTTACAACCCGAAACCGGGTTTTCCACATTTTCTTTTTGCCATTACCCTGCATGCCCCTCACACACACACACACACACGCCCTGAATGTTTAGCAGAGATAAATAGTGGCCGGGTTTTAATTGGAGTAGAAAATGTTTCGTCTTCCCTCACAGCACCTCTAAAGCGCATTCATTCGGCCAGCTTTATTGTCTCTTGTGGGGTTGGATCGGATTGTGGGAGAGTAAATTACTACATCAAGTACCACCTCTCCCTACCCCTTTCTCACCAATCACCCTGCACCCCACTTGAAACATGCAAAAAGTGAAAGAAAACTTGATGCTTCCAACGCACACTCTGGTGATGTACGAAATTTTGCTTTTTATTCCATATCCCATCGATTAGCAAATAGCGTGGACGTGAGCTCCTCCGTCTAATGTTTGCCTTTTCCGATAGCCACGAGCGTGTAATTCATCACTTTCTACAATGGAAAGTAAGTCATGCTCGATAAACGGTGCGGCACCGAAGTGCATAACGAGTGGTGGAAATTTCTGACACTGCAAACTGAAAGGAAAAATGCTGCCACAGCAGAACCGTTTAACCTTCAATTGTTGTAAACCTTCATTCCGGCCGGTTGCAATAAAGTTCAAGGCTGCTGTTTGCATTGCCAAAGGCCATGGGCTGCTGCTCCTCTTCGTTAAGCCGCGAAGCATGCAGCTGATTGAACGAAATCGTGACTTCGATGCGATTGGGATGATTAATGCACTGTGCATCTTCCACAATAACTCCAACCCCGAAGGAAGATAGACAACAGGGACATTCATTACTTTGTGCAAGATGTACAAAGATTGCGCACACAGCAGCAAGCATTAAAATGTTCCAATCAAGTTTTAATTAGAGCATCGCTGTCTTCATTCTAATTAAAATATAAAATGAATATGATGCTCTGTCCTGTCTGTCCTTTTAACGAAACCATACCATCCTCAAACGTCTTCATTCTTCAAGAAATTTACGTTTGCAATTTACTTTCCTGCTCCACATAGAACAAGGTTGCCGCACATCGCAACATTCGTTGATTGATGATGGAAAATGCATTCTAAAATTAGGACCCCCCCTCACCACCATCAGGCGCTCGTGACACGCTCTTTACCGCATAAAATGTTGCCACAAGTTACACACACACGCGCGCGCAACAAAAGGACCTCGCGAGCAACCTATTCGCCACCCGAAACCCACAGAACGATAAAAAAACAATCTTTCCCCGTGTTTAATTGCAAATTATTTCCATATGCAATTTATGACACGCTTCATTAGCGCGTCGGCCGTGGGCGGGGGACGCTTCTGCGTAACGCAAAAAACGACACGCAAAGCTTCACGCACCACTGAAAATAGCATCACGATTCGTTGACGATAGATTAACATTGTTGCGCTGCACTCATTAAACGGGGCAGAAAAGGGCGAGAGAGAGAGTGAGAGTAGGCCGGTACGAACCAAAGTCCCTAACGAACCAAAGGACACACGCGCGCGCGGGTTCAACGGGCAAAAAGGGCTTAAACTGTTGCACGTTGCATCCGTGGCAAAGGAATAAGATGTCATTTTACTTTGTTGCCTTTTTCTGGGGCGCAAAAAAAAGCAAAAAAGATGAGAGTATAAATTATGCAAATAAATGATGGCAATAAATCCAATAACCTGGTAGTGTGGCTACCGACCACCAGGGGGACACGTGTGGTCGTCTTGATTGACACGATTAATGGCCGTCGGAGGTTTTGCGACTTTATTTTGCAAAGTAGCTATCCACTTACCCATTTTTCCATTTGGACTGTACGGATCATAGCTGCCGCTGGACAGCGGTGAGGAGTACCCGTTCGACATCGTGTTGGTGTAGGTGTGGCTTTGCGAGCCAGGCGAAGGGCTCAGCGGCGGTGCCGATCCTTGCACGCTCCCGGGACTAGGTGAGGATATCCATTCTTCGTTGCTGCAAACATAACAAAGAGATTTCGTAAGGTTAGTGCGAGGTGAAATAGGTCATCAAAACCAAACCTAAAATGCTCCGACGTCACATCGACGTCAAAAAAACATAAAGTCTGTGTAACCCCTTTAAACAAAGAAACGCTCGCAAATCACCATTTAACGAGGCCTTGAGAAGCATCCAGACATCGACAAAAAATGCAAAGAAAAACAAATAAAAATCGATGCAAACGAGACACACACACACACACACCTCGCGTAATTTGCCGCCAGTCTCGTTCAGACCGGGTTGCAGACTCACGACGCATTCACAACACAACACGGCCCAGCAGAAAAGAGGTGAGAAAGCATGGCCCAAATTGCGCCATGTCAGGAGAGCTCGTCTGCATAGAATGACACACACACACCCACGCAATACTGCTCCCTCCCCAGCCACATTAGCTTTCATTTCAGCCATCTGATAATAGATCCCTGGCGGTCTGTACCATTTCACAGGCCCCCGTGTGCATGTGGCGCTCGTTGATAGCGAGACTCTCCTTCCGTCTGCAGCTTTTTTGTTGTTTTGCAGCCCCCATCCGCTGCACGTCAGTTTTCCAGACCGGGACAGGGCATGATTCACCCCAGTCCGTCCAGACGCCGACGTACGCCAGACGTTTGGTAAGCAGAGTTTTAACGGACAAATAATAATACCATCACCAGTCCCGCCATCGTCACGCCATCCATCGGCGCGGCGGACGAGATACAGACCGATGTGGCCGATGTTCACGACCTTTCCCAAGGTAATTTCCAGTACACCGAGCGTATTGGCTGACGAGCGTCGCAGCGATGGGAGTCGGCGTAGGGAAACAACCGAGAGAAAGTTGTGGGTGCTATTTTCTGCACCATTTTCCGTAAGCTCTTGTTAGTAAACGGCTGAGTGTGTGTGAGGAGCGGAATTAGCTGAGCTCATTTCGGAGGTTTCATCACTCTGCCGGGCTGCAGTGTTTTGCTGGATGTGCTTTTTTTACTGCTGAGCTGTCAATCTCAATCAACATCTTGTTTGCATGTAGTGCTTGAGAGCTTCATATTTTATCTCTCCATCACCGTTCACTCATTCCCACTGCAAAGCTGTGCAGCAGCAGAACAAACGACCCATAAAACCGCTTGCAACGCAGTTGCAAAATGCTTCTTTTTTTTATGTGCCAACCGGCTACAGAACTGCACAACTTGCAGACGAGATAACGCGCAACAAAGAATGAGGGGAAACCAATAGTGCTTTAACCAAATCACACCGGCGCACCTTTACGGGCATCCCTTTTCCGTTATCAGCCAGACGACGTGACCTTGAGAAATGCGTCGAGCTGCAACGTTATCACGCAATGAACTTTTGCTTGCGTACGGTATTGATTCACGAAAGAAAGTCTTGTCCTCGAGAACATGTCCAACCTGTCGAGTGCAATGGAATGGGTGCGACATTTTTCTCCGGGGGAGCTGAAGCCATCCCGTAGCTAATTGGAAGAACCTAAATTGGATTTCCCCATTGCCCGCCAGTGACTGTTTACAGTGAGGCCAGACACATACAGCCGATTCCTGCCGGCGGAGCGAATAGAGGCTGAAACGATGCACATAGTGAACGTTTTGCGCTCCTAACCGAAATAGGTCAACTTGCCCCATGGTCGGGACATACGTGCATGTGAATGTGTGTGGGTAAATAAAAACCAACAAGAGACAACAAAGTTGCCAGACGGCGGTATGCACCGCTGTGACGCATTTCCGGCTTTCTAGCCCTTCCCGTTCAGCGCACTCTGTTCACGTCTGCTGTCAAGTTGTCCGTGGTTAGGATTGTGATTACAAACGTTCGAAATCGAAACCCGAAAGCCGTCTGGGTTTATCGCTTCGGCTAATTAAATTTGTCTCTTGACTGTAACAGTTTACCTAAAACGAGTTAAACACAATTAAAGGCAAAATTTACTTCCCCCTGAGGATTTAAGTTAAGTTCGTACCTTTCATGCCTCCGCTTGCCACCAAAGACGACATGTCCGCCACCGTTCGCTGGCGGGATTGTCGTCACGGTAACGGTGTTGGCAGGGACGCTGGTGCTACTTCCGGTAGGCGTTGCCGCTACTCCTCCACCGCCCGTGTCGCTGGGCAGAGGTTCCACTTTCACCGCCTTCAGCATGATGTCATCACCGATCTTCAGGATGCTGATGCTGTTGTTGTTGCCGGCGGCCACCTTCAGCAGCTGGTTGGCGACCACCGTCGCACCACCGGCCCCACCACTGCCGGCCGCCACCGGGGTGATTGTCGCTCCGCCGCTCGCTATCGTGGCTCCACCACCCGCACCGACCGCCGTTGCCGCATTCAGGGCGCTGAGCGTACTGGCACTCAAGCCGATGATCGTTGCTGTGGCGGTGGACGCGGACGCCGCAATCGGCTGCTGGGACTGCGCCTGGGGCTGAGACTGCTGTATGCTGACTATCGTGCCGATGGGCAGGGCCGTTGTCGTGCCCGCCTGTCCCGCCAGGATCGTACTGCCACCGGCGATTCCCAGGATTTGCGGCGCTTGCTGAAGGATCACGTTCCCTGCACTGCCAACAATGCTGGCAACACTGGTTCCACTGCTGCTACTGCTGCTGTTGCTGCTGCTACTACTGCTGCTCGCTGACACACTCGGATTGGCGCTGACAATGTTTACACGGTACATGACCAACCGGGAGGGGCAAGGAAGGAAAGGACTGTTAAAACTGGTGTTGACTGGTGCTTCTCAACGGCTTGGTTGAGATTCGGCGTATGTTCTGTTTTTCGATCTAGCGCGATCTTCGATTCGATTCAAAGAGATTCTACCTTTTATCGATGTGACACGCTTACCAACGCTCTCTCGAAGGACGGCGTGCCTTAATACATTACAGTATTGGTAGAGATTCAAGGTCCGATCTTACATATGGTGTCCACTTCTTCCGTTCTTTCTTACTCTACGTTTCTTACTCTAGCTTGATTGCGAATTAAATAGTTACAACGGTTCTGGAAGCTACGGCTGGAACACGTCCCTCTATTGCACTTCGGTAAGGCTCTCGCCCGCCTTTACAGTAAATCTTTGCGCGATGTATGCTTATACTATAGCAATTGTCTCACTGCTCCAGAGACGTTCATATGCAGTCCGGATTGAGGACACGGTCGAGCCGCAAGCTGACCAACGTGCTGCTTCTATAGGCGTGTACATTCGCGACACATCTCATCGGGATCATCGTTACGCGGGACATGACACCGTCGTGTGGAAGAAGATTCGATGAGATTCACGGAAGAATATCTGCAAATGGGAGAGAAAAAGATGACAAAAACGGTTAGAACTTTTCTAAACGTATCAACTGAGCTACATTATTTGAACGAGAAAATAAGAGGCGTCTTGTAGAGCTGTCCAAATCCAATTTGTATGACAAGAAGTGTTTTGAACCAGGCATGAACTATACAGTGAATTCCCAGCAGTAATAAAATATCTTCCAATTATTCTCGCCATCACTAGAGATTTGCTTATCCACTAGATTAATTTCTATTAAATGATTTGTTCCCAACGGACAGTCGTGTTGCTCTTCCTTCGAGGCCCCGTAAACACGGAACATTCCAGCAAACAGAGGAAACAATTCCAAGCCACATCCAAAAACAGGGCTGCAAAAATCGATCCACCAGCTCCATTGCGCTCACCGCCTGGGAACGTCGTGGATTTCGAAACAAAAAGTTCGAATAAACAAAACCATCTCCAACGCACAAACACACGGACTCACTCCAACCCGCCCACCACCCAAAACGGGAAAAAGCAACGTTCACATTGAAAATCCATGCACAATACCATGGAGCCCTTGTACAGGGCGCTATCAAGTGCAAGGTGCTTGCCTCTGCCTCCTTTCCAAGGTTTGCACGATGAGACAAGCAGCGGCTTATTGGCGTAGGTCGGCCAGAATCAATGGACCATTATGCAGCCACACACACACAAACACTTCGTTGGAGTGGGTGGCACTCACTCAGTGTGGCGACCGTGGTGAGAAGTTTCCTTCTACCCTCCAACTTTTCTCAACTCACTTTCCATCACTTCCAGCGTACGACGGTGTGAGAAAAATCGATCGCTTTTCTGAGTGCTTTTCTCACACACCCCTGCCAGCGTATGGGTGAGATCTCGCGCAGTGCCGGCGCATAGTGAAAAGCGTGGAAATAAACACTCAGACGAGCAGGCCATTAAACCTAAACAAAATAATACATAGCTTGTTTCCACTCCCAGGCTCCCCACTGGACGGCACCACAGAAGGGCCGGGAAGCGTGGAAAAGATGGCGGAAAATCGTGTCGCCACTCACTTTCCTCGTCGCTTACTCTCGCTCGCGAGTCTGCGACGGTGGCACGACGAACGGCGTTTGCAGACAAAGGCCGGTCGTGGTTTTCCTTTTCGATGCAATGGGGTTCCTTGTATTGTGAACTGCAAAATCGCCGCGTCCTTTCCTAACAAGAAGCGAGTCGGTATTAACATCTGCCAACAGTCGCGTGATTATTTTCATAATATTTAACTGCTAGCATTCAACTGCTTAACGGAAGGTTCGCTATGTTATATGTTCTGCAAATTATAGTTAACACTTCAAAGACTTTGAAAAAATAATATTAAAAACAATATCTAGCTGAAATGATTTAATATGATTTTGTGATACGGCCACTTGCAATATTTTGCATCCATCAAAGCTTGCACAGCAGGGATGGGACAATGGCCAGCAAGGAATGCATGAATGCATCAGTAACAGACGTTTCCCCACTTTTTTGCCTACCCATAGAAGCTAAACAAACACAACGTCCACAAGTCAACATCAAAGAATTGATTAAACGTTGGAAAGTGATTGACTTCGACATGACAGCACAGCAAGCGACAGGACGGGCGTTTTCCACCAGACCATTTTCATTTTCCTTTCAAACCAATCGAAGCGTAAAGCGAGTGCAACTGCCTTGACCATGGGATGGATGGAGAGCGCAGGATAATGGTGATTATACCAACTTGGTGAGTATTTTCTTCATTTGATAGGACAGGCTTCAATTCTTCTAGCTTTACGACTTTGTTAAAAAACAGTATAAAATATTCGTATTATTTCCACAACTACAACTAAAGATTATGCTGCCACCATTTTCTCATCAACAAAAACACCATCATTTCGTCTTACATCTCCAATGCAAACGGTTTTATTACGCTTCTGCACACAAGAGCGCAATTTTCAAATGGAAATATATTCTGCACCACTGAAAGGAAAGCGAAAATCGTTTTCCCACCACCTAGATACACATAGCTAACAAGCGTAGCAAGATCCTTTTTGAGTGTTGAAAGAACTTGCCCCAACCCGGAGACGTTCCCACCGCGGGCAAGGAGAAACATAATCATCATCCGTCCATGCAAACGAACGAACGAACAAACATCCTTTTGTGTCGGTCTACATATTTATGTCTTGTAGAGAGAGGCGAAAACGGAAGCACCCCTCCCGCGTCTTGTCGCCTAATGAATACTCATAAAAAATGTATTACCAAGCATCTTTTTCGCTTCCCGGCAGAAAACCAACCTTTCGTTTGCTTTCCATTCGTTAAATCGACCTTTCTCAATGTCCTAGGGGCCAACCCGGCATGGGCGATGGGAGACAGGATCCGCTATTTTATGTTTCTTCCTACCATCCACATGCTCCGGGTCCATGCTGGGTGGAAAGCGCTGAGACACGGCCATCGAAAATACATAAGAATTTAGGTCAATGCAGTACTTTGAACACATAAACGGCAACCGCGACTACAGCGCACCACGGCTGTGTGGGCTAGACCTTCGCACACCCAGAAGGACAACGTCGAGAATCGTCTGGCAATGCGCCGTGTCTCCCACGAGGAAACCGGTGAGAGCGAGAAAGAGAGAGAAAGTCGAAAATGGAAAACGCTAACGCTTAATCGAAAAGTCGAAAAGAAAAGCGCTTCACCGTCCCGCTATGACCTACCCTAAGGTAAATTCCATTTCCCACCGAAAGCGATCGTTACGAATTGTTTCCTCTGGGTGGAAACGTGAGTGTATGTGTTGATGTTCAAATATGTACTTTTCAGAATACATAAATATAAAATTACGTTTTTCGCTCTTTCTGTCTTGTTGCCATTTTCGTACATAAGGCATATCCATTACGCGACAAATAATAGTCAAAAATAGGAAAGCCTTAGAACAAACGGAAACCGTCCTTTCAAGACAAACACAGGTGGGTGATTTTGGGATATGATACAACATTTAAATTATAAACTTCATCTTTCAGGCGTCCCGACATGATCCACCGCAAGGGAAACGGGCGCTGGAAGGTTGTTGCTGGAAGCTCCAACGCCGGCAGGGAAAGTCAAGCTCAAGGAGAACTGCGTCCAACGACTCCATTCTGGGTAACATGGTCTGGTACATAACTGTCCCACCGAGTGTGTTGCGTTTTCCCTTTATGTCGTGCTTCTATTTACTGACCGACACCTGCAGGAAGGCAAGCATCGCCTGGTATTGTGCAATCGCTACACGCAAGGATCAAGGCACAGGGTTAGGTGGGAGGGGCCAGCATGACTCCCTGCATCCTGTCTGCTTCCTCCATGTAATATCACTGTCCCCCACGTGAATGCTGGAGTATTCAAGTGCCAGACTCACCGCATACACACGTAGACGAGCTGGTGAAGCGGTGGATGAGCCGTTGTTTCCGCCCGGAGTCTGGCATTCCCGACGCCGCAACCGAGACCTGCGCACTGCGCACGGCCATTCCAACCGGGGCAAACCAAAATTCGGGGTCATAGGTCATGGTTTCGGTGCAGATCCTTGGTTTTTGCGCTCGGTGTGTGCTCTATGTAACAAGTCCTGCATTATGTTACCACATTTCAGCGCGGAGGCCTTGCGGGTGGAGCCGCATCTCGTTGCCGTCGACGGTGCATTCCGTGGTAGAGGGTGGAGATGAAGTTACAACGTAATTTGCAAAAAAAAAAGGCGGAGATTATTGTCAATGTCGACCGGGTTGGGTTAAGGTTATTTCAAGGACTTTCCATTTCGAAACGGTGAGCTTCCGCTGCACAGCAGCCCTTGGTTGCGTTGTTTTAAGGATTTTACTTTCAGTGAATGGAATGCCACTGAATCGGTTGCATTAAATGGCGCTGGAATTGTACGACTATTAAAATGATCTAGGAAAAGCCTTTCGAGCGAAGCAGAAGTGTCATTCTGGGATTTTAGAATACAACAGAGGCACCTTAGGTGGCATGATTTGGTGGTTCAAATAGAATATTGCATTCATGTGTCCAATAAAACGTAATAACAATAATAGTAGAAGGATATGGAAACACTAACGCGAATAACCAACTTCATCAAATTTGAAATCAACAAACCATCCCAACAAACTCAATCCACTTTACATGGTACTCTTATATGTGCTTATTGAAAACAAAAATTATTTTGTTTGGAAAAGGCTTTAATTTAATAAAATTTTAATGCAAAAAACTTCTCAAAATAAAATAAATGAAGATTGTACAGATACAAAAGCAAAATCGTACTAGAGCTTCCTTCATTTCTTTGATAGATGGCGCTGAAATCTTTCATTTCATGTCGGCGAAATAATTCACTGTTTCTTTGTGACGAAACATTTCAACACAGCTTTCAGCTGTGCTACGTTCAACCACAGTCGACATAGTCGCTAATGTCGACAGTCCAGTCGACAGCCGTCATGCAGCGCCCTCTACAGATGAGTTGGTGATACTTGTTAGAAAATACCTGCAACATTTTAAATTTCCCAAAGACAATCAGGACAGCAGAAAACACTGGCACACATTTTTCGTTTTATTGACTAACGCTCCTACTACGAAATCAATAGGGAAGAGGACTTATTTGGATGACTTGAGCAGAAACCGGGGCCAAAATAGGGACATTTGATGGCAAACTGACAGATGTTGCGTGTGCTCTAACTTATGATCACCTCGAAACTATATTATCTAAAGTAAAACAGTTCGTCCTTTTCACTACACTTTCGTTGACTTGCATCATCATCATAAAGAAATTAAGACGACGCTACTTATCGCTAAAGAAAAACTCGCGAAACACGACTAATTTCAAATGAACACGCTTCCGCTTATCATTTCTCTTCATTCCCACGCTGTCACGTGCCTGCCACAGACGGAACGGAAGTAACTTTCAAACTTATTCGCCAAAACTGTCTCTAACAACAAAACCGCGAGACAGATTCCTTTGCAACTGGCCATGAAAATCATTACTATAAATCTTGGCCACCTACGACGCCTGGGCTCGCGGGTAAGCGAAAACCTCGAGTCGGTGGAAAAATGGGTCATCATTTTTCTTCATAAAAGCGCCTTCCGATAGGTTGGATAATAATGTCAGCCCGCGCTGTCTAGTGGATAGGCGAAGTAGTTCGTTGACTTTGCTGTGTTTCATCGTGTGTTACCCACTACAAACACCCACGACTGTTTGATTTTCCTTAAAGACATGACACACGTTTTTACCACACACACATACAAAATGCTGTGCTGCGTAGAAGATCCATACTTGTTAGAAAATAGCTGCAACATTTTAAATTTCCCAAAGACAATCAGGACAGCAGAAAACACTGGCACACATTTTTCGTTTTATTGACTAACGCTCCTACTACGAAATCAATAGGGATGAGGACTTATTTGGATGACTTGAGCAGAAACCGGGGCCAAAATAGGGACATTTAATGGCAAACTGACAGATGTTGCGTGTGCTCTAACTTATGATCACCTCGAAACTATATTATCTAAAGTAAAACAATTCGTCCTTTTCACTACACTTTCGTTGACTTGCATCATCATCATAAAGAAATTAAGACGACGCTACTTATCGCTAAAGAAAAACTCGCGAAACACGACTAATTTCAAATGAACACGCTTCCGCTTATCATTTCTCTTCATTCCCACGCTGTCACGTGCCTGCCACAGACGGAACGGAAGTAACTTTCAAACTTATTCGCCAAAACTGTCTCTAACAACAAAACCGCGAGACAGATTCCTTTGCAACTGGCCATGAAAATCATTACTATAAATCTTGGCCACCTACGACGCCTGGGCTCGTAGGTTGGTCAGCATTCGATAGCGTTGTCATTTTTACCATACAAAAAAAACATACGGACGAGCCATTTATCCCTACAACGCATGTTTGAGGGTGGAAAACTTTTTTATTTCATAAAATGCTTGGATTTTCCGGTACGGCTCACAAAAAGCAACAAAAATTTTACTTAAAAATTGATATCGTCTCAGACCCATACAACGCGAGTGACTAGCATAACATAGGCAATCTAAACAAGAATAAACGTCAATAAGACTTTGCTTGTTACTTCTACAAAACGAACGAGAAAACCTCAAAAGCCACCATCAGATCTACAGCACCAATTAACATTTTATGTCTTAAAATTAATAAAACTACCAAAAATAACAGAAGAGAGATTCGTGAGACATCAACTCCCCCAGCTGCTTCGGCAGACCCCCTGCCAGCCGCTACGGGCCGTCAAGCATGGAAGCACACTTCACATAAAACCGAAACCATTCATTCAATTAATTTCGGACCAGCCCAGACTGCTAGCCGGCCATCCTTGCCAGAGCTTTCGGAGAGGGGTGGGGGGGATTACGCTAACCGTTTGCGTGACACTGCTCGAGAAGGACGGGGCTAGAGGGAAAAGCTTCAAGTGCGTGAGGACACCCGAGAGGACGAGGACGACGTGCAAAAGAAACACACACAGCGAGGCTCGCCTGCTTAAATGTTAGACCTTTACAACCCCAAAAAACCTCACCGATCGATAAAGGCCAGACAGATGCGCGACGAGATGGTTCGCTTTTTCTAGGGTTGCGGTGGAGAGGTGCGACTGTGGTGGTTGGATGGCCATGAGGGGAGTATTTGTGTGAATTTTCCACCCCTCGAGCCAGAAGAACAATTCGCACACGCAAAAAAGAAACACTGTACGATGGGGAAAAAAGGCGGCAGCGTGTAAAATAGGTTCATCGCTTCGAGAGCCTTCAATGTGTCTCTTCCGCCGACTCCGAGTGGGTGGCGTAGGGGGGGAGGGGCGGGAGGGGGTAGATGAAGCTGAGCAGAAGCTTTTCCGAGTTCGGCAACCACTTGAATGAAAGCACGCTCCTACTAAGTGTTGAATGAGCGGAATAGGACCGGAATAAATATTACGCACACAAGAATGTGTGACTGTTATTTATTGCGACCATTCTTTCACGGCGTTGAAGAGTGTTGCTCAAATAAAACGGCAAAATTGGAATCCAATAAAGCCTGGCCGGTGCACAGCTGATTGGGCCACTCGAAGTCGCTAATGAAAGCCAATTTTTACTGCGTTTGAACGGAAAACGGGACGAAGCCAACAGAAAGTGGAATAATGGATTAACTTCGGATAAACTCAGTGGCCTTGCGCAGTAAAAGTGAAGTGATGAAATGTGTTCATCCTCTATTGAACTTCCTGTAACAAAAACAACCATTTCAGAACAACCATAACAAGTTGGGATAACACCATCAGTGTGAAAAAACGAGGATCTTTCGGGCGGTTAATGAACTTTCCTGCTAAAAACAGGACCTCCCACTTTATGGACCTATTACTTTGATTCCTTAAGACATTTTAAGTACATAGTAACTGAAATTGCTTTCCAAAGTAAGGGATTTTAGCATCCACTGGTCATAGCACCCATCATTTTCCATATCCTATCATATCCTTTTCGGCCTACACAGCAAACTTCAAAATGTTGATTGAGCTTCTCCGAATTTCCTTACAAACTCAGCAAACAAACGTTCGCCCTTTCTTCTCTCACAAACAATTTATAAGCAGACATCAAACTAACAGCGTGTGGCTCATCACTCCCTTCGAAATCGACGTCGAAACCAAGCGACGTGACGAAGCAAGGCGCCTCCATCGCTACAAACATCCATCCTTCTTCTTTAACCGCCCTCTCATCACCTTCCAACTGGACGTAGGCGTTCATGCTCCCAAAGTGGCACACCACATCCCGTCCAATTTCTGGTCCAAATATTATTTAAGATTTTTTTATTTATTTCTTTCCTCACTTTGCCTTCCATTCAGGTTCGCCGACGTCGCCGGTTTCCTTATCGATGGCGACACGGTACACATCATAGCAGGGGAGCACGTGAAAGTAATGAGGGCACCTTCTTCTTTGCGGCTTGTTCATCCCGTTCGCTTTTCCATCGAACCTTGCGTGAACCCACCGAAAGGACCCGCACCGAAACAGACACGGACGACGTCAGCGGCGTGCTGGGCCGCGCGTGAACCACATCGGGTTCGTTGGCTGCTGCCACTAAATTACGGTCCGCAAACTACACCGGGGCCGAGTTTGTAACGTACTTCCCGTCCGCTCGCTCCCCCTTCCGGTCCGACGTCCATTTTCCGGCTTTAAAACATCGTCCAACATTCGCCCAAATTCAGACACGGCCTTCTCGTGCGCGATCTGGGCATCAGCGTTACACACAAAAGGGGCGGACTCCGTCTGGTCTGATTTGGTGTGTTGTTGTTGTTTCCCCTCACCCCCCCCCCCCCCCCCCCCCCCCCCCCCCCCCCCCCCCCCCCCCCTCCCCTCCATTTGTTCCTTCGGCCCAGCGAGGCTTACCAGGTTTATGGTTTGTATCCTTTTTGCCGTCCCTTTCGTAACAAATAAAACCGCCACCACCAACAGCACCGCCATAACACGCGTCTGTTAATGGGGTGGCTGAACTTTATTCGGGTCTCTGGTGTATATACCACACGGGTTGCAAAAGGGTAACCAGACGCTGAGGACACGGGGATATTATCCTCTGTTTTTCCTCTCAACCGCATTAGAAATGGATTAAAACCCAGGATCCAATATAATCCACTACGGCCGTGGGGAACCCGGTGCGGTCACAGTTATTAAGCGACCCACGAGTTGAGATATGATGTCTGGGCCAGGAGGAGTTTTGTTTTAGTCACCCTCAAAAGTGTAATGAACTATGAAGCTCTCGACGTTCTATGCCGCTCAAACTTGATGTAAAAATCGTCAAAGGGTTTTGTCTCGACCGCTCGGACATCCATCACTGGTCGGGATAGGCCTTTGCCGTGCACAAGACCAACGTGTCCAGACATATGCTTTTCACAAACTCACACACACGGTTGGAGCTTTCACAACAATGGCTAGATCCGGGTCAGACACTGGACATTGTGTTGTTTTGACACGGGTGCATGTTGAAGTTTTGTCATCGTTCCAGTGGTGTTCCCGTCAAGCTTGTGATGAAAGGCTGTTGGAGAACGTGTCACGTGTGTCGTGATTTGTTGTGAAAAATTGGACTGAAATACGAAACAAAAGCATTGGAGTGTTGTATAGACCAACTTTGACGGAAAACGGCATAGAAATTGATGCTGTGAAAACTCCTGAAAACTCCTCATTCACACAACTCTCCTATCGAGCTCCAAACACTTCTTGCACAAAGCTGTCTACAGTAGATTTGAACATACGACCTGTGCTTTGTCAGGCCAACAGCTTGACAATTGACTACGAGACGCTTCTCCGCCTGCAATCATTTAAAGGAACGAATATATTAATACTTTAAATGGCTACATACTTTTTACATCTTTAATGAGAATTTTGCGCTGAAAAAACTCTCTCAACTTTATACCCTTTCAATTTCCAATTCATCTCCAAATATGCCATAAACACTAACCCTAGTATATTCTCTTATGGCATCCTAACAACCTCTCTCCAAAAACTGATTGGTTCCTCCCCTAAAAGATTTTTGCCACAAGGGAGCAGAATATTGTAATTGCATAAATTCCACTCACATACACACTCACACACATGTCTCTGTGGAACAGGAAATTAACGCCACATGTGTCCTTAATCGATCGATCAGTTGCTTTCCTAATTGAATTGTATCTCAAACGGGATGCCTTCCTCCCTACGGCTTCTTTTGTACGCAGCAAGAGCATTAAGAACACAAATATGTTCGCAAAAAGAGTAAAGAAAAATACGACACACACACATGGAGCGGGTTTTAATTTGAATCTTCTATCCGTCTCGCTTATCGCACGTTTCTCGACGACCTTTTGCCTTTTTTCTCGCATGAAAACGTTTCTCCGTAAAAAAGGAGTTTTTGAATTGAATTGTATAATCATTACCATCGGAGTAACATATCGAAATCGACCCATCCTAACGCGCTCGAGATAGTTCGCAAATTTCTTATTGATTTATGCAAAAGCAGCTGTAAAAAAAACGGAGCTCATTGAAGGGCCATTTGCCACAACGTTTAGGCTTGATTCTAATCGTTGCCTGTTCTGTGTGTCTCCACTTTTGTCTGATGAAAGGAAACACTTTTACTTATCTGTTGAACCCAACCAGCTTACCTTCCGACTCATTCAAAATTCATTCCATCCAAAAAACCACGAAAGGGAAAAACATACACCAAAAACGAAAACAACTCCCTTCTAAACCTTCTGCATAAAGAACACTTGCACTAAAAAGGCTCCCAACCATCGCTTTTGGCACCGAAAGTGAACGAAGCGGGACAGCGCACTCTCTCACTCGCATATGCAACAAAGCTCGAAAAGCCAACACGAAACAACACAGCAACAGAAAGCAGCTATCCGATGACTTTCACCTTGAATTTACAGCGCAATGTCAATCAGCCACTGTCTGGGTTGCCGCTTCCGGAGGTGGCCGCCCTCCCGGGTCCGGTTTTCCAGCACCAGCTGCAACTGATGCACCCGAAAATGCACCTCCTCCTGCTGCACCGTTAGTGAATTTCGAAGGATGTTTTGCGAACCCTCCCACGGGGAGGAAATGTGTTAAAGCTTCCAGAAGGACTCGCGGGTGGGAGGGACAGAGCAAAGCTAAGCGTTGCAGCAACAAGAAGCGAACGCAGCAAAGGGAGGGTTAGCACAGGGAGGGAAAAATATGTATATGCACACCACAATTCAGCAAACGCGCGTTCTCGAAACCGGGCGCGCGAATGAATTATTAATGGTGCGAGATAAAACGGTTGACTTTGAGATTTTCATGCACTTTTTTGCCAAAGAAGGAAGGAGAAGAGAAGCAGCGGCGGATGGAAGACGAAGGAACGTTACATCAAAAAGCAGTCGGAATAACTGTCAAAAGAAACTACGGTGCAGTGAGAAAACCAGCCCGAGAAGAAAACGAAAACTCAACACGACCGTTTAGATGGATACCTTCCTTAGTGCATTTGCTGCAATTTAACGTTGAATTTTTGCTTTCTTTTTCCCACTTCAACGTCTACATCATTCGGTCGCTTAACGATGCTGTCCGTCCGGATGAGTTTGACATGTTTGAATAAATATTTTCGCCATTAAAAATGACAACCGTTTTCTGTCTTCACGAAAAAAACCCCGAAACCATGCAATTCACCTTGAACCGTTAATGGCAAAGTGTGTAAATACTTAATTTTATTAAATCCCTTAAATCACCCACTGCACAAAACGGTTCACTGCGAGACGACCGAAATTGCTACAAATTATCCCAACAACGATTTATTACCATCCCAAACAACCTGATAACCCCGATGACAGCGTGAGCGACAACTGCACACGATGCACTCGTCGCCCCTTACGTCGGGTGACGATGACGAACCACGAACGTTGCCGATGCAGTGCAGTGAAGTGCATCCGTTTGCGTGCAGACACAGCGCCAGAATGCACCAGAGAAATAACCCAGTGCAAAGGGCTATGGCTGCAGCACCGTCGCCCGACGGTAGGGCGGCACTGCAGCCACTGCACTTTCTGTTGGGGTAGTCCTGTCCTGGTGCACTCACTGTTTCCATTTCTGTCACTTTCTCTGCCTCAAAGACCTTACACAATCAAAGGGGAAAAAAGATCTTGAGATAAGATTTATTTTTTAAAAACAGAATAGTGTATCTTGTTCACTATTTACTAAACGATAGTTGTAAGAATTTATGGTTCAGGTTAATACACATCAAATCGTCACTCATTTTCGCACTTCGGTGCATCAGCACAATAAATGCAGAAAGCTTTCGAGGCTGAGTACTGCATACCTTAATATTCTAATCGAATGCAACATTCATAAGCAAACGGAATAAATATATCAATTCCGCCAAATGAGGTCATCGTCGATAAATCAACCAAACAGCAGACAAACGCTTGAAAATACTCCTCACACCGCACCACACCACACCTTCCCTACACACGTACCGCGGCGATGCAACTGCAACTCCCATCCCTTGCCTCCCTCCATTCCCAACCAATCATTGATGGAATCGCACTGCAAGCAACGCAAAAAAAACACATATTGTCAGCATGCAATGCGAAATCACATTCGCCGAAACAATCATGCATAAATGATCGATCCATGCACCACTTCCACCGCGCCCCGCAGGGCAAAAGACACCTCCCCGGAGGCTCACACCAATCAAATGACGGGGCAAGGTCATTTTCATTCCGATTTTTGGCTGCTTTATGGCACAATTTCATGTGTGTTTCGGCTTCCCCCCCCCCCTCTTTTTTGCACAAGATGCACATGCACCGTACAGACACCGCTTGGTGTGCGGCGGGAAGAGGACGGTGGTGCATAAGTGGGCCGTGCCGGTGGCGCTCTCTGCCCAAATTTCTTTCATTGTTTCTGCCGCACCGTGTTGCTGCATTTGCATCGCTTCCCGTGCTTGCTCCGGCCGGCTGGGGGAAAGAACACGGACAATCACGGAATGGCGAACACGACAAAAAGCGATGCAAACGATTACCGGGGCCATTTTCATTAGTGTCATATGGTGGTTTGTCTCACTTTCACCGACTTCTTTTCGCTGGACAAATCACAGCTACAGACATGGATGGGACCGGACAGCAGGAGCACTGTTTTAAAAGCGATGGAGACATAGTATATTCAAATTTTATTTGCAATTGTAAGACTCTTCATTTCATTCACCAAAACACTGTTCACCATCCCAAGATAAGAGCAGCACAGGGGAAAACGCTAAGTAAATCCAACAAAGAAAACGATCATCACGTTACCGGGGAGGTCAGGTTGTGCAACACATATTACGTGCAGGGACTATGCAATCGTGGTCTGCAAAGGTAAAGAAGCCCCAACGCAATCGCAACACGCAAAGAATAAGCAACCGAAATTCGCGAAGCAAGATGAATTAAGCGGAAATGAAATTCGAAGATCGTTAAGGCTGACACTGGGCAAAAACACAACACAAAACAAATTCTTCGCCTCCCGAGGAACCGCTTGTCGTGCGTTTCATTATCGCTTCCCGAGTGGGGCTGTAAATTCGGGGCAGTGTTCCGAAAATCAAACAAATTTTCGTTCTCAAAACATGCTCGCAAATAAACTGCATGACAGCATAGAATGCAACCGCACCGAATAGGGGAGGATGGAGGAGGGGAGGGGCACAGTTGCAACCAAACAGACACGGGGAGAAAAGCAAAATGTAGTCGCCGGCGCGAAAAAGATTTGTCCTTCACCCCAGCGAACGGTACCCGCCAGTGGCTTAGTACGTCGTATTTCAAACCGATGCAGCCGTAATCTTGGTCGAGTGTTGTTGCCTTTTTTATTCTTGTTTCCATTTCAAAAAAAAAAAGAAAAGCACACACAGGATAAACACAAAGTGGCAAATGGGAGGGAGTGCAAAGGAAGAAGAAGAACCCAACTCGACATAAACCACCCAGCACATCCGACGCCGTTAGAAAGCCATATGTGTTGCATTTATGACGCAGCGTCGTGGATGGGACGTTCAGTTGCGAATGCGAAAACAATTCTTCATCCTGATCAACAGATGATTTTGCGCTGCGTTTTTTTTTTTCTACTTTTCTACTCGCACTCACCACCTTTTGCATGGGCGAGCCGAAGCGTGGATTAAGTCATCCGCAGACAGCAGAAGAGCAGCGCAGCAGGTCAGCAGGTGACCTTAACCTCAGCCTGCAAAAGTGAAACTGTAATCAAATTTCTCATTTTTATTTTTATCTCACTATTCACCATTCCTTTCGCGGCGCTGCTGATGTGCATTCCGCATGCAATAGAAACCGTTTTCGGCGGCTAGGGGGAAGATGGAGAAGGGTGAGGAGGGTGAGGAGGGCACCGAAAAGAGATGTGCGCACATTCGCACATTCTAACCTCGTGCGGCGCGCGCTCTGTAACGATAATCCATCGTTGGACGAGCGCACACAAAAAATAAACAAATGAAACTGCCCCAGCAAACTGCAAACAGCGCAAATGCAGGCAGACACGCTCATCAAAACCGTTGACACCCGCTGCTATGCCGCATACGCACACACGACACGGTCACCTGCACCGGTCCGCCCTCGCGTCACACTGCGCGTCACTCATCATCAGCGAAATCTAAATACAAAACGCTAGAGCAATGAACTTAGCCCGTGCGGCTAACCACCACCCCGCGAATGCGCCACCCCCCTCAGCGAAGGGGGTGCAAAAAAGCCTCCCCACCGGGAGCTGCATTAGAGACACATGCACACACACACACACACACCCGCAAAAGACACATGCAAACTGCACACACCGAGCGCACTGCCCCCGGTATCAAATAGACAAATAAAATGGCTCCCCGCGCACTCACACACGGCGTGTCGTTTTACAAGCGAAACAAGCAAACAGAGCAACACCAGCAAAAAAAAAAACCGGCCGCGTCATAGGTCGAGGGAATGCAAATTGTTCGTATGTTTCTCTCGTGCTGTATTCCGGATGCACTCACACACACAGGAGAAGCAGAAGCAGCAGCAAGAGAGACGAACCATTGTAGCAACACATCACACACATCGTCTAAGCCCCATCCGTGGTCAGTGGAACTGCAGCGAGTGCAATAAATCAACATACATCGTCCATACCGCGCGGCCCACCGACTTCAGAGATAGATGCCTTTATTTCCGGCCTCCATCTCGGGGAGTGATGGAGCGGCGAGCTTCGTTCGAAGAGTGAGAGTGAGTTCCCGTCGCTCCGGAGTCATATGTGAGTGTCTCTAATCCGATCTATTGCAGTTGAATCTCATCTTGGAGGAGCTTTATTTCACTGATGTCTGAGACTGTTACTGAACCCAGACAAAACTGCACGAGAATTCTTGAGGTATTTTGAAAATTTTATTTCAAGTTTCTCTCCATCAGATTCAACACATAGTTTAAATCATACAAGCCCTCGTGTACTAAAAGCTGCCATAAAAGGTCATTAATTTCACTCACGCCTCATTTTGACGGTCATGTATGATATCATGCTTAATAGAGTGTACGGCACACGACTCCTCAAACAATTGCACACACAACGCTGGACCATCGGTCGGGCCCATTCTTACACGAGCACAAATTACGCCACGGCATGCCATCCGCCAGTGCCACGATCACTGACCCACGCTGGCCCACATAGATTAGAGCAAATTTGCTAGCGGCAGTGATGATATGATGACCCAGCGCGAGGGAATGCAGGCACCGTGCGAAAGAGTGCGCAATAAGTAGAGCAAAAGAGGGCCAAGCTAATTGCTAGAGAATTGAACGCAAATGGTAGCAACTATGTCTTCTCCCTACCAGCTACTGTGCCAGCGAACTGTGCCTTTTAAAATTATAGCTATTAATTATAGCACTTGCTATAAAAAATATCGCTCCTTTTAATGACACTTTATGCAAATGAATGTTCTCAAAAGGTTGTAAGAGTATTTTTTGTGCATAAAATAAAGCAACACTAACTTTTCATTCTTGTTCAACAACACAAAAAAGAATATTCTGAAACGGATACAACAAAAAAACGACTATGGTCTAACAGTTGCAGTTGCTACATTCCCTCTAATGTCTAAGCATTCACCTTGAAGAAACATGACCACTATTGTTTTCACTCATGCGATGCTTTCCTAGCACACACACAGCGTCTACCCACCCAAACACCTCCACTTCTCACCCTTCAAACAGACTTCCTTTAAATGGTTGCTTTCATTAAAAATGCACCGACCACTTTGGCCCCCGCCGACACGGCGAGAGTCACACAGTAGTAAACGGGGTCAAATGCGCCCGTGGATGAGCGCACCAACATAACCAGCCAGCTACAAGCACAGGCACATACACACGCAAAAAAAAAAACGAATCGGCAGACGGGCTTTGCTTTTCCCCGAGCATCGTGCGCGTCGTGCAGCTAAAAAGCCATTGCATGACCGAACGCCGGCACAAGCGAAACAGCTGTACTAACAACCGATGTCTGCATTGTGTAGTATCGCGATGGCACTGGTTCCTGTTTGCTGAAGGTGGTGGTGGTGGTGTTGGTGGCTTTGGTGGTAGTGTTGATGTTGTACAGCAATTCATACATAATTACGCATGCATGCATGCTGATTGAACGTGCGTGGCGGCGGAGTTCGATGGCGAAGAGGAACGCTGGATGAGAACGGCTGAAGGCCAGAGAGTTCCATGTTCATTCGTTTTTCGATCCTCTTTGCGGTAGGTTAGGGTCATCAGCAGTCTTGAAAGTTGGCCGTTTCCGCGTGGCCACCGGCCGATCGGGGGCAAATCTAATTATGTCTGTCACACTGCCCCACGTGCCCCATCAGGCAGTTTGCAGGCATAACGCACGCAACGACCTATTGAACTCACCCGTCATGGTCTTTAAATGTCAAACCTAGCTTTATAGTCTGCCAGCGGAACAGTGCCGTTTGCTCTTCTTGGGTATGTTTTGGTCTCGTTTTACATCGAAGATGACACACCTTTACGCTCGTGAATGCATAAAGCCGGAATGTAGGTCATCGCTAAAGCCTCTAGACAGAAGAGACACTAGCGCCACTACTATGGCATCAACCAGTGGGCTGACATTTCGCTGAGTGAGTAGTAGCTGTGATGAGCAGAAAATGCTGCACTGAATCATGCTAGAAAAATGACTGTTAATCACGCAACACCATACTGTGCCAATGGGAAGTTCCAGACCTCTTCACCTTTTCTTTGTAGCAGATCATCTTTTCTTCGCCAATCACGACCATACTCTGAATTTTTTATTTGCTATAAACTGTTATACACTGTATTATACTAAACTGTTCGGGGTTATTTAAAGCTGATTTGTTTACGTCTATATTCTGGTGGAAGCCTTTCACAGCCCAGACGCATAAAAATGTCAATACAGCTCAACTCAACTCAACTCAACTCAACTCAACGTTTTCCGCCCAATGCAATCCAATCAGTGCAAAGGCGTCTGCGACCGAACGAGGTCAATTAATCGAAGTTGTGGTGGGGGAGAGGGGGGGAGGCGTAAGAGCAGTCGCTGGGACAGGATGAACAATGTCCGGCCTCTTAAACATATCAAACAAGACGAGGCCGACAACTCGTCTCAAGAGGGAGGGAAAAGCTAATAAAATGCAAGCTAGACACGAGAGCACGTCCTAGAAAAAGGATTGGACCGTTGCCCAGGATGGAATGGTTCTAGGTGGCGCGTTGTGCCGCGCCAAAACGTGAATACCCAACAGAGATTGGCATTTGTCTCTGTTTCAGATTCATTCCGTAGGCTGATTTCGAATATGACGAGAGTGTCCACGTTCTTATCATAGAGAATACAACGGGCGAAATATATGCAATCTGACCAAATATTTTAGTTTCAATTTAAAAGCATTCAGAACATTTTAAAGTTTCATTAACCACATTGGAGAAAGCTTGATGTAGATCACGAATACACAAATTATCAAACCACTCTATGTCTACGTCAAGATGCTGAACCTAGAAGAACAATAGCAAAGGGGAAATGCAAAGTGCTATCAAGGGACTGAATAGAAGAAAAGTAGGAAGCAAATGTTCCACAAATATTTTGATTCAACTGTCTACATGTAGCGAATAGTGGGCACTGCTGGAATCAATCGATAAGCAAAGCGTTATTAAATTCGTTTTCCAACACCTTCAAACTTGACACCATTTGTTGGTCGTTGTCTAGGCGATATGACAGTGAAATATTCTTTTAACAAACTTCGTGCCACAAACCGAGCCTTGGACCCCTTACCTTCGCTGGAGTTTCAAAGGAATATTGCATTATAAGCAGTGACTATAACTATTTTTTGGTTTACTGCTGTCTTCTACTGTTATTGTTATAAATTGAATCTAAAAACCATGAAACGATAACTATTCCATTTCTTGTTGTTTATTCTGTTGTTGTTTATTCTGTCTTGTTTATTCTGATTTTGCTACGAAAGCTTGCTACTTCCTTTCACTGTACGATGCAACATACGAATCTGAAAACTTTTGCCATAAAACGTTCAACACTTGGCACCGCTCCAGAACAATATTTTAAACTCTAGCTCAACTCTAGCTGACTCTGTCTAGACGCGGTTCCGATGCCAAAGCTTTCGGAAGAAAATCCAACCCAAGCGTTGATAATTCTCCAAAATGCAGAGTAAAACCAAAGCGTACACTATCTGCATATTACTGAATCCATGCACACATCCCGCAGGATAGAGGAGGGCCTGCTTACCGATTCAAAAATCACTAGCGGAAGAGCGAGACCTTGAACATCCGTGAACCAAAACCAACGAAAAAGAAAACACGACACTGTTCGTCAAACACCTCTGCGCGCTTGGCCTTGAGCCTGAGCGTACTGTGTACTGTGTTTTGTGCTAAAATGCACATAAGTTAGCAAGCGTTAGCGCCAAACCCGTACTTCTGCCACTCCCGGAACGGGGATCAGCACGGTCACTTCCCGCTTCTGCAGGAAGCAGGGATGAGACGCTGCTGCAATCACGGCGACCAGTCACACACAAGCACGGCACATTTTGGGGACGACGGTAAGGGTGAGTTTCGGCAGCATACTGACGCCATTTCGAGAGCGGTGGCTCCTGTCCTCTACTGCATAAACCATTATTCGGTTCAGGGAAGTCCGCGCAGAATGCTTTAAACATTATCAAGGAGATTGGAATTATTTTACATTAACGTACACAGCTGACCTTTTTTGTCGAAATGAAAACGAAAGGTTACATTGGATACAAATGCAAATGGAAAGTAAATGAACGGCTCACTCAAAGATGTTTCTGGGATTCTTAAGCAAAAATTACTTCAAATTATTCGCCAAAATGTAACTATTTACAGAAAACATTAAAAAAACGGTCCGAACGTTGACCTGCTCGTCAATACCACCCACCATCGGTCCCATCTCAATCATCAAAAACATTTAAAAGCAAAATAATTAGCGAAATTATAAAGCAACCCTCGCCAACAACGGCGACATTCGCAAAATCACTTAACGATTATCGTCGTTAGGACAGAAATAAAAATGATATAGAACGAGGGTCAGTCGGGGCGCACTCTTTGGTCAAGCGACCTGACAATGCAAGCGCAAACGATAATTCAAACCTTTAGCTTCATTTGGAGGGGCTCTTTTCTCGAAAAAGTGAGCAAAAAAGGAACATTCATTTTGTTCTATTATTGAGATGATGTGGCTTAAATAGGAGATCAAAGAAGATTTCGGCTTCTTAATGTGTTCTACAGAAAATAACGTCACAATGTCACCTGAACGTTGCGCTATTCTCGTTTTCTGCGGCGAAAATATGATTTTTTCAACTGACAGACGGAATGTCTACGTACACCTGGGTCAACAGAACCATCTGCAAAGCGTTACTACGCGCACACGTTGTCTGTTGCAGATATGGAATAGTATGATGATAGTACGCCTAATCGGGTACATTAGGTTGATCCCTTTCAATTTACGTTAAATGTCTGACTCATACATATTCATAAAAAACTTACAATAATATTTTTTTTGTCACTCAAAGTCTTTCGAGATGGGGGTCAACAAAACCACGCATCGCATACCTGTAAGCAAACAAAAAAAAACTTTATGAATATTATGAACGATAAATTATTTAATTTTATTTATTTATTTTTTCCTATTTTCTATCAATAGCTCCTAAAAAACCTAACAACATCACTTGCACTGGGTCACTGTAAAGTAGAAGAACATTTCAACAACATACGACGAAACGAGCGCCATTCACAAACACATCTCTAAGTGTAAATGGATAACGAAACACAAAATTTAAAGTTTCGTAATGGCTAGTTGCATAAATGTGTACTTGATATTGCCATCTAATTCTTCCTACTGTACAAACTGCTAAAGCGGCAGATACTTCATTAATTATGCATTAGGAGGAGGTAGACTTCCAGCTCTTTCCGTAACACTCCAGTTGAGGCTGAATACGAATCGTATCCAAAAAATAGGCTTCAACAGTTGTAGTCATGTATTACAGAGAGATCAGTGAAGTTGCATCATACGATAAACACATAATTTTTAATCATCAAATACCAATTTTAGCGTAGCTTAAAGAGTACTTCACATATACACAACCCTTTCAAAATATCGTGTAAATACTCCAGCAACAATGTCCAACTACACTTGCGTCACGAAACCCCCTCCGGCATCATGTACAACTAGGCCCCTTCCGAAAGGCCGATGATCAAGATACGAATCAGCGTCTTCCCCTTTTTCGCACTCTACTGACAAATGCACTGTGGCAGTAACAGCAACAACAGCAGCAGCAGCCACTTGAACGATACCTCTTTGCCGTACACCATTCGAGTTGAAATATAATCCTTCTGCTATCGAGCTTTTCCATTAGCACACACACGGACTGGCGTTCGGGGTAGGATGGGGAGGCAAAGGAAGAGCCAGGTTGACCTCGTGGAAGGGAAAAGATTGCCTTCGAGGTGCATTTGCACTCTGTGCCCCTCTTTTCTCGCCGCTCAACGCGTCCCACTTATCGATCGACACGCCAGATATTGCTAATTAAATCTTAGCATTAATATTATTTCTGCTTGTTCATTCAGGAACCGTGGCAGACTGAGGGAACCCACGACCTGGCGCACTGTTCGCTCTACCAGCTGGCTTTTGCGTCGACTGCGGAAAGCGAGAAACGCTAATTGTATAATGATTTGATTGATCAGCCGAGTCGATCGATGACATTCGCGCGCACCGTGGATTGCCGCGAAAATACAGCACGCCGTGTTCGGCTTATCGCGCCCACCGAGCCTTGCACACTCTTCGGGGACCTCGGGGAGGTTTGGGAAATCATCTGTCATACTCGTAAGCATCGTAGCCTGCCTGCCTGCCTGCTCGCCTTCCCAGAGCCCCGCTGCGCACTCCAGCAACCGTACTAAAAAGGACTCCACTCGAAACTCGAACGACCAGTTTCACTCCCGACTCCCGGGCACCGGAGGAACGGGTTTTCGGCGGTTCGGATCATACTTTTTTCAGTCAAGGTGAGCTCAGCGGCAGCAAGTCGAGTTTTTCTCAACCGGCCAAGACTACCCCTTGTACTTTTGCTACCTCCACGGTTTACGGTCGACCCTGAAAAAGTGGTGGCTGCGCAACAAGCCGGCACGATTTCGCAAAACCAAACACCTCACTGTAGATCATTTTTCATTCAGCCATTTGCCTGTATTGTCATGGCTTTCAGCTAAACGGACAGGATTTGTCACAGTTGCAATCAAAGCAAGGTGAAACGCTTTTCCCTCCTCCGCGAAACACGCAATCGCCACAAGAGACTTTTGTAGCTTTGCTTACATATTGCATTGAAATTGAATTTGCCTTAATCGAGCGGGCGCGCTCACAGCTTTAGCGACGTTCAATTACGCATACACACGGTAGCCAGCCAGCGCGATCGTCAAGGTTGATGGGAAGCTCTCAAGCCGGCACAAGACAATGTTCGGCACGGGTTTGGCCTTGAGCCGGTTGGGAAATTAGAATACATTTCCATCTAGATCCATCGCATCTAACGCCCCAAAACGCGGAGTTGCACACCATGGTAAACGAACGCGGATAAGTCCGCAGAGAAGTTGGGTGCATACTAACCAATGAACACGAGGAAGTACACACCGATATGTGAAAAGATGACGAAATCCTTGAAATCAGATAAGTGTAGCTTTTTCTTCGTGTACAAACACTACCAACGCTCCAACAGTTACAGTAGCCGAACGGCAATGGCGAAAGACTTGCACTCTAATGGTCACATGATCGAGTCCTCATTATTTGTTGCAGTAAAAACTTTGTTCGAATGGATCGCTCAAGAGTAACGCGGGCCTCAGGCCCTAGCGCTTTGATATAATAATGTCTCTTTGGTTCAAACAACCGTATTCGTATTCAAAACACTCTCGTCGAATTAACGTATTTTGTTTCCCATCGTACAATCAATTAAGCATGCAAAGCACACACCGCAATCAATGGTGCTGCTACAGGTAGCGATTAGACGTTAGATTTATTTCTTCTCCTTCTCTTCAGCCCCATCGTGTCAATATCCGCATACACACAAACACACCCCATCAGAGTCAGTGAAACCGTGGACATATTTCTTCAACCACCGAACATCAATATCCGATATGTTGGAAGGAAGTCCTTTTTAGATCACTATCACGAGTCGTCTTGCGTACATCAGGGTGGTCTCCGCAGGAAACACTTGTATAGAAACATGATCAATCCAAAACACATTTCAACCAGTAGCAAGCATGCTGGTGAAGAAGATCCGATAGCGTTCTATTAGATCGCTATCGATCTCATACGAGTGTCGGATGTTCAAAAAATCTTTAAACAAACTCTTTCCTGCTTTTTAGCTTCAACAACTCGAGAGCATATGTATAGATGGGTATACATCACTGTCATTGTCGAAAAGATCTTGTCAGACGGCACTGTTACTAGTGAAACTCCAGTTATAAACTCAAGTTGTCAAACATAACAGCACACCCGAACACTATTTCTTCTGCAAAGTGCATCAGATCGATTGCTTGAAACTCAGCGGTTAAAGTATTTTTTCTTCATTGGTGTAGATGAGCAAAAAAAAAACCTACGACTCCTCATCGACACGATTCCGTGCACGCATTCACGGTGAATGTCACAGTGTAGGTCAACAGATACAGCAGACGCACGCACTTTGCCGCCCGGATGGACCCGGGGAACCGGTTTCACTCTGCGTTACCACTACCACCACCATTGCCTCCAGAAAACCGGTCCACCGGTCGGTGTGGCCGATGGAATTGGCCAAAGGAAAACATAACGATGCCCAACAACAACGACAACAGCAACAAAAACACACATACACGCTGCGCTGAAGGAGTAACGCAAACGAAACGACCCGTGGGACAGAAACGCTAAAGCAAGAGGTGGGATGAAACCTCCGGGACGCTGGTTCCAGTCCTCGGCTCTAACTTCTACACCACTGCTTAGCCGGCGAGAAGTTCTGCTTTAAGACTTTCTTGCACACAGCTAAAACTGGTGAAAACTGGTTTCGATTTGCTGCGTGCTGCGTACACACACATGCCGCTATAGAGTTAGTGCCCACAGAAGACGGGTCACTGCCAAGAAGTTTGCAACTTCGATTTTCACCTCCAGCAACCCGTTCACTCCAGAGCCCAGAATGGTACACACGCAAGGAAATGCATCCAATGCGATGCACTCCTTCTCAACACTCTATCGATGCCTTGGAGGGAACATTCCTTGGAAGAATGGATCGAATGGCAGAGTACCCGGGCCTACAATGTTGCCTACACTCCAAGAAAGGGGAACGATGTGATATTTAAACATTTAATTAAAGATGGACCTGCTATCCAAAGAAGGATAATTGAACGATACGCCAACGACAATTACACATACCATGCCTATCACACTGCATCCGAAAGTACCGGAGAGCCTGTTCTCCTCCTGACTGGAAACAGCAAGCGTGATAAATTTCCTGCTAAATGGGGCAGAATTGATGTCAGGTGTACATTATCTGGAGAGTTCGTTTTCTAGAATGACGTCTTGATGCTTGACGTCCAACAACCTACAAAGCAAACAGTATCCCATACGCCTGAGATTGGCGTTGAGATATACCCCAACAATGTATCATTTCAACAAGTTATGTGCTGAAATTGAAAGTCACCTTACCCTGACAGGCTTTAAATTAAACCACATTCTTCCGCTGGCGATGAGATATCAGCTGCCTAAATGCCAATGTCCGAATAATACATATTCATCTCGAAAACTAAAAAGCGATTTAAACCAACCACATTTGTCAATCTGGTGGCCCTTAAGAAACGCCTATTCTATTGCATATTCCATTCTAACGCCGGGGCTTCCTTTTCCGGTTCGCCTGGCGGCTAGAGAGCCGTGCCAAAGCTTTACACACAAACCTCGCACAGCTTTTAATATGGATGACATTAATCACCTTCTCAAACCACTATCTAACTGCTCTCAACTTCCTGTGCCGGCCGTTAGCATTCGACAATAACTCAAACACTGCTCTAGTGTGCTAACGTGGCTTCATACTAGACGCGTCTAGTGCGCTAGTGGACACTTCTTCCTGCGGTGCCGCTCCGCGCAAAGGTATGCACGTTCGTCAGTTGTCCAAAAAGGCGTGACACCGATCAACGGACCAAGCGCTCCGCTTGCCAGCCTGCGCACGCTCTGAGGATACATTGGTCTGTTTGCCTAAAGTTAATGGCGTGTGCAAATGATTGATAATCTTCTTTGCGCGACTTTTGCGCGCGCACTCTACGGCCTCCCGCCAAAGTAAAGACACTTGGACACTTGTAGATATGGTATATTGGAGGGAATGCGGGGTGGAAAAAAAATGCGATGGAAAACAAACAAATGGAAAAACAGGAAAAACCAACCGACCACCTACCAGTGATGTTGTTTTAGGTGAGGCCATTATCTTTAAAGCGCGCACACATTGCAATCAATGTACGACCTGGCTAGACTTTACAGTCGTACAACCAGCCGTAATACCAAACGAACAAACCATAACAGAACTGCGCTGATTGGTTTGGGTTTATTAGAATAGTTTCATCAATTTATTCAATCGCAATAAAACTAAAAAGTTATTTAACTCCGGGCCTATGAATTGAGTTAAGTAATAGAAATAGCTTGCTGTTGTTCTATAAAGTCCTGAATTAATACTCTCTTTATCAATAAGTGCTGTCGCTTTATCTGCTGCACTAAAAACATACTCACTACCTATGCTGAAAGCTCGCCCAATATCCTACATTGCCCCCCTATAATGAAGGCAACATTCTAACGTCCACACGCGATCGAAACACTTTCTTCCAGGACGTGGACCTTGTGGGCTCACAGCTACACAATCTAATCGTTGACACATTTGCAGCAAATTAATCAATGTCCACCGAAAACTACAGCACGGCACGGTATAGTGAAGCACACATTTAAAGTTCCTTTGAACATATAGGCAGTGCTTTTGTATTTGATGTTCCTTTGTTGAATAAACAAAATAATGCAATGGTACAGAATTAAAATGGTTTAAATCGGGGAATAATAGCTCTCTCTCTCTCTCCTCCTTACAACCGATACTACTTCTTATCGCTTTGCGAGTTTTACGCATTATAGATCTACTCATAAAACATTTCAAATCCTACACAAATCGTACCAAACGCGCAAACCTTCCAGCAGCGATTTTTCGGCAGTTCACGTCAATCGGTTGATTAACGATAAATAATTTGATTGACAGGTTGGTCAGGGGGTGTAGAAACTAACCTGAAATAGAGACGAAGAAAGCAAATTCTTGCCGGGCAACCAATAACTCTCGCTGGCCGCTCTAGAACCTTACCCATTCATTGGCATATTGTTCTTCTATCGTGGCACGTTTACGTCCCAACTTTGCTGAAGATAGTGAGCCTTCCTTACCATACCTTACACACTTGGCCTCAGTCTCCATGAGTCAGCACGTTGTTGGGCAACATGGCGGCGGCAACAAGCGCTCCCCCGAGAGAGTGGGTGTGTATTCGTGCGTCCCAAACACTCCCTGACCGCGTCGCGCCATGTTCCCTTTCTCCCCTGCCCCCTACCTTAACCGATTTTCGCATCTTGATAGCCCATTAAAGCTTACCACCCGCGGTGCGGCCCCAATTGTAAGGTTATGTTGTTCGATGCCCCAAAACAGTGGGTACGGCCTGGAAGCACGGGGCGGTAAGGGCGGTTATTAAATGTGACGAACTAATCGCGCCCAGCTCTCCCCGTCCATTCTCGCCTCAAAATCCTGACTCCAGGGTCGATGACCTACACGATTCATTAGCACGATTCTGTCCGTGAATCTGTCCGCGAGCAGTGGTATACCCTCTCTCTCTCTTTCTCTCTTTCTCTCTCTATCTCTCTGGATAGGAACACTACGACCTTACAACCAGCAATAACAGCAAAAAAGTACGTTTAGACAGACGGTAACAAACATACCTGAACGGCTTGCAGTGCTTTATATCGGCGCCTCTGAACGCCCTCGGTGAGTCGTCGTGATCTGCCGTCAGCTCAAAAAGGCATGACCGGTCGATTTGACTTAGAAGATTCCGAGTAACACACGTGACACCGAGCGGGAACTACTTCGATTGCGAAACTCGACGAACGCGGGTTTGGAGATTTGATTGCAAACCACGTTCACACCTTCACCAGATCTCAACCCCCAGCACACGGCCACATCACCGAGACGATAAAGTTTGTCTACATTTTCTAGGAACTCACCGAAGATCTGTCAAACGTCAAACGAGAAGTACACGAGGCGGAACTTTTGGACACCGGCCGGTACACCTTGGAGGCTTTGCCATTTTTAGGATCGTCACTACCCAGCTGTGTTTGCTCGGCTTTGCTCATACATCTTTGAGGTACTTTTGATAGCTTTTGTTTGCAGAATGATGGCCAATCGACGTGCGGTGTGTTTAATGATCGAGCAAACCACTGTGGCGCTTTGGAGGTGGTATACAGAGAAAAGCAATTTACCAGTTCCAGGTGATCGGATTACTAACGCCACTAAAGCAGGTCGTGATCAGCATGCCAAAAGAGTGCGATCGAATGGATGATGCAATATCCAGAAGATCCTTTCCGATGGTGTTTAGCGTAACAACGATGAATTTTAAAATTCTCTCAAGATTTAATATTATCTATGGATTTACCAACCTTGATACAGTAGAAGGTCATTGGTGCTGATGGGCTTGCGAGTACAGACATCAGAGTGTGATATATCCACAACTCTGTAACACTTACATTGACTTCCACAACTCATTAAATCGATACTTCCACACACTACAAAAAAGGATGAAATAGACAAAAAACATTACACAGCAGCTAGCCCAACAATTCTCATTCACTCTCCACTATCTCCATGTTTTCTTTTTTGTGACTTCCGTTCGCGACCCTCCGTTCAACCTGCCTGATCTCCATTGTTTTTGATTCGCTTCTGCCTTCTCTTTTCTAAACGCTTCTGACCTGCTCCATCATCAAGAAACTCCTTTTCAACTCCACCAGATTCGTCACACTGTTACATCACCGTTCAGCTTTAATGATCACGCATTTCCACCATTGCGGAAACCGTGCCTTTGATGCAGTCACTAAAACCGGCGGTAACTACATCACAATGGTGTCCACAAGATGTGTATTGATAGTGGCAGCGAATTCTTTCAGAACGAGAACATCGATGCTACACAGTGGGGAAGCAAAGGAACCAAACACAAAGGTTGGCGGACACTCACACAGTGGCAGAGTTGTGTATCGCGTTACAACAATGAATCGACACTTTTCCTTCTACATTGTGCTCCTTCTAAGTCCCCGGATACGAGCAAACGCCATCGCATGCACCCGGGAGGCTCTGGGGTTTCATTTGTGACGATTCTTGTTAGGTAGTGCCATTTGCTTCACGCCGCGATTGTGTCCGCCAAGAGTGCTAGTCGAAGTTGACTACTTCCCAGTCTTACTTCCCTCATTCGCTCAAGCACAGAAAGAGTTACAGAAGTAAGCACGCAGGAATGATAGATAGCTGCGCAGCTTAACCTTGAACATTCGCTCGGTGGCATGTGCATGTGGCTATGTGGTTATGTGCAGGAAAAACACCCCCACCGCCCTATCTGTGTCGCTGTGAGAGGGTGGTGGTGGTTACGTTATTTCTTGTTTCCTTCCCATGATGCCCCAAGGGTGGGGAGCCTAGCCCGCACGCACAGCCGATTGTCTGACGCTGACGGGGTTAGATGCGTTGGAGAAATAGTGAGAGTTCGCTTACCGCCTGTCTACCGCGTACGGGTTTTGCGCTATCGAGAATGCGGTTGCGCATATGCTAATGAACTCTATCGCTCGAACGAGCTACGCAAACACACCACTTGCGCAGCCAAAGGGCACGAAGCGACCGGTGGGAGGTGGCGAACAGCGTTTTGATCTTCGTCCGGAAGACTGGTGAGCGCTGGTGGACTGAGCACGCAGCTTTAGCAAATAATCAACCCTATTTTCTGATTGTTTAAAACATCTAAACATTCCATAATCTGTCTTAAAAGACTTGTAGTGGCTTAAGTTTATTTCAAATAAACTCTTTCCTAAAACAACTTAGCCAGTGACCTAAATCCACCTCTTCAAACAGCATTGCCAAAGATTTGCTTAATTCTATCCTAATCGCTTCTGCCCCTAAGCCACAAACACCGATCTACTTAATCCCTCCGCCCATGCGAAAGGCGCCGACGCAATCCACCTTCAAACGGCGCAAACACTTGCCCTTTAAGAACGGTGCGTCGTTGCACACCCGGTCGTGCTGGTTTCGTTCTCACAACCTACACATGCCTGCATCTCGTTATGTCACACACGCCTAACGCCTACTCCCCCAGAAAAAAAAGGGAACCATCTTCCTTCTGCACCGCTAAAACAGCGACACCGACAAGTGTTTTCCTGCAGAAAGTCTTGCAATATAAGCAACGAACACACGAAACTCTCCCTCTCTGTCTGTCTCATACACATAGAATGACTAACTGCATCCGAAGAAACAAATACGCATGCACACACTCAGCGTGTATTAGCGAGCGAAGACGCAGCGTTGCCTTTTCGAATTCTCTAACACAATTTCAAAGCGGAACGCATCGCGCAAGAAAAGGGGATGCGAAGGGCTATTTTTAGCCGGACGCGTGAGATGCAGATGCCACTGCACTTGTCAAAGTTGTGCCGTGTAGGATGGTTGCTGGTTTCATTGAGGATAACATCTATTTTCTTAGATGAACAACATACAGAATAATTTGTATTTTAATACTTATCTAAAACTCTCTACAGTAAGGAGAGAAAAGCATCAGCTAAAACAGAAAGTGTGGCTCCTTAAAATGAAACTTTCCTTTCGTTTGCCAAAACAAAAAACACACACACTTTGCCCAACACCCATGAACCCGAAAACGAAACCGAGCGCGTTTTGTGTTGACCTACTAAAACCGGCACCAAGAGCTGCGTACAACACGGGGACACGCGACGACGCATCTGCATGTGCGCCGGTTGTGAAACGTCTCCGCTCGCTGCGCTGAGAAACGTGTTTGAGTGCGTTAGAAAGATGCCGAATATCTGTCACTCGTGAACGAGACGCACATGCGTAAGGGAAAACGTAAATATGTTTAACTGTGAAGTTAAAAGCATTTTAGTTTGTATAATATTGATGCTTTGAATATTAATTGAATTAAACTAACTATCCTAGTACTGATTGGACCTAGAACTGGAGGTGCTCCTTGGACTGGTTGGACCTAGAACTGGAGGTGCTCCTTTTAACGACAAACATTTACAATTTATTGCTAAAACTCCAACCGTTAGGTGAGAAGTTTGGTTTTATCAAACGATTTTCATTTTCTAAAGTTACCACAACATACCATCACACAAAGCAAAGACAATTGCTCGGCCGCAAAACATTACCACCCCATTCTCTTTCCGTTGCATTTTAATTGCACGCCATAAAACAAAACCTTCGCCCAACCAAAAAAAAAAAGGAAAAGTTAATGCTTTTGCGGGGAAAACATTGAAGAAAATACGTAACGCAAAAACCATTTGCAGAAACCGCTCTGGGAGGAAAACGTCCCAAAGGGGTAACAAATCAAAAGAATCAGAAAACAAACCAAAACCAAACAACAAACGAACAAGATAAAAAGAGAGAGTAAAAAACCTACACACACATCCACATAATGATGGTCATAACGACGGCAAACAACAACGACCACATCCACACAACCGGAAGACGTTTCGCTTTTATTTCCCTCGGTCACAGAGACCGGCGGTGGCGATGGCCATAAATCTGCTTCACAAATTTGACCGAAATGTTCTCTCATCTGTTGCCAACATCACGAGGCGCGTCGCTAGAGTTTGAAGGTTTTCCTATGGACAGCAAAGAAGGAAAAACAGCCACTCCAAATCGCGCTCGCGCGCTCACACACAGCCACACACCTGTGCTACGTGTGTATGCGTTTCAGGGGGAGGTTTTTTTTTTTGGTTGCTGTTGCTTGCCTACCACCGAGAGATGGAGTCGCACACACGTCATGTGTGAAATTTCGGTCATCTATATTCGGCGGTTAATAAGCCGCGACCGTTGGTGGTTGCTTGGTTCAAGGCGTCCCCTGCAGAGAGACCTAGCATGCATTTGAAATGTACATTTTAAAAACTAGCCCCAAAAAAGCGAGGCAACACACATACCTGTCTTTGTAGTTGTTCTGATGCGCGGTACCGGTGCCCACGAAGTAATTAGAAATATTATTCAGCTCAAACAGAATTGTCTTGAAGAATTGCTTTTCGAGTTGATGGTTTGCTGCTGCGACTACCGCGGCCGCTACCAAACGAACACAAACGATGATTATCTGTTTTGCTTACTCTATTGTACACTCTTCCCCACTTACTTTTGTATGTTTTCGCACTTTAATCACTTTTTTGTAAATTTTACTCCTTTCTTACGCTTAGTATACAACCTTCACTACCACTTTCAGGTATATCTAACACTAAGGAATCATTTACTTTCACACTTTAAAGAAAATATATTTCACAACACACACTCGTAGAGATATATGCACACATAAAACCGCGGGGGGACAAAACCGAAACGTCGCTGCAGTCGCGTCACTTCACTTTCTTTCCGATTTCACTACTTTCGAGTCGAACCGAACAACCCGGACCTTTATTTACACACACATAAACACACACTCGGCCAACCACACCAGAAGCACTCGACGACGACTCGGCCACCAAGGTTAGGCGCGTCTGCTGTAACAATTTTGTTTCGCTCTTTGCGCTGTATTTGTTGTTTTGGGGGATTATATTTGAAGCACACCGCACTCACTGCACCCTCCAAACGCGATGCAAGTACGCAGCACTTTCTCGCTCACTCGCGTCTCGCACGAGATCGGCATCTTCGGTCGGTGGAGTCGCAAAAGATCACTGCTAGCTCCATCTGCCGCAGTAGTGCTAGGACTCGCCGTCCGGATCCCAAATCTTGACGACTTTTCTCCGACTTTGATGAGATGTTTTCTATTTTTCCTCGTATTTCACCACGTTTTTGGGCTCGGTTTGGGTACGATTGGTTGAACGATTTGGGAGCAGCAGCATGCTGATGGTTTCACTTTCTTACACTTTTCACTTTTCTTCTTTCGCCTGCCCGGTACCAACCTTTTGCTTTGCGTTTTTTCTTTGCTGCTCTCCAGCGGGCTTGTCAACACTGCTCCGATTTCTCCAACGTTATTTTGAATTTTCACATTTTGCACATTTACCGTGTATTGCTTTTTCGCGACACTTTTGATCAGGGAGAGAAAAACTGGTGCCTCACTTTGCTGTTGGGAAATTAAAATGAAGGAAATACACAATGGTTATTTGATGCAAAGGGTAAGTGATATGATGTCAATTTCATGAGAATTATGTAATATATCAAGAAGTCTTTCGTCCAGAAACAACACAATCCACACTTTCATTAAACCTTATTTTTGAAAACAAAATCGTCTTTTCACAGATCAAGAAAACGTTCCAGAAATTTCCAACACGTCCATTCATTAAACGCGGCATCTGCGGTCATACACGGAATTTTCTGTAAATAAAATAGAAAAGATTTGAATTAGTCTCATTAGTTTAGCAAAACATTGGATATGTAATACCAGCCATAAGTAAATTTTGGTTTGCGTCACGTCAAATCCTACACCTGACCTTGAATTGATCTAAATCTCCTTTGTAAGGACCTCTCACACTCACTCAATTTTAAACCAATTTCCAATCAGCTGCTGTAATCCAAGCAAGATATCTTTTACAATTAATCGTATTACGCCGATCACTCCCCCCAGATTCGATACTGCTCAATTGCACAAACTTAAAATGTTTAATCAAGAAAATCTCATCCCCACACCGCTCTTCCTCCGCGCCATCTGTAGCGACCGATTTTCAACCTTGCAGTCCAGCAACGACACACTTTCGTTATCAAGGTCGCCCTGTGCAGCATTTCTCTGCTAACTTTACGGGCAATAAGCATCGTGAGGGGAAGAGTGGCGATCGTTTTATCAAAATCGAGGACAACTACCTCCACGTCTTACGATGCATACCCCCTTCTCTTCCGCCCTAAACGATAAAACCGATTGCATACCATTCCAACAAGAAAAAAAAAACTAAAAACAAAAGACAGAAGCTCCGAGTATCCTCGAGAGAAGGCAAAAGGAGTTGCTTGATTCAATTTCAGTTCCGGCGAGATGTTCTAACGCTTTACCGACGCACAGTGCTAACAAACCAGCCGTCCATGGATAGACGAGCTTTGCACGACGACTCTATTCAACCTCACACACTAGCCGCGAGAACATTCTGGTAGAGATTCTTTATCTTAACTAAAATCCCCCAGCTCCCTTCGTCAGAATCGAAATAATTTCATCACACACTTATGTGAGCTTTTCCCTCTTTCGCTCTCTCTCTCATCATCCCATCTGACGAACGTCTTTCCCTCGCCTTTATTCAGGAATAAAAGTAAAATATGCTAGCCCCCGACGACATCGTAACGTTAAACGTGAACGTAAACCGAAGCAGATTACTCGATTGCATGATGAAGTAAGTTTTATGCTCTCCGATCCCTTTCCTTCCCTCCGTCCCACCCCAAAAACCACTCACACACACACACAGCCAACCTCACCGAGAATGCTTTAAAGCTACACCGTCCACCGAGCGCGCGAAACACAAAAGGTGCTAAAATTTTACGTTCATTTACATATAAATTTTTAATTCACTGTCAGTTCACGAGCCGTGCTGGGGAGCGTTCGAGCGGCTGGCGGCCTTTTTTGTTAAGGAGTTGGCAAACACCAGCCGGAATAAACGGACCCGAAAAAACCATAGCCTCTCCTCGTTGGCGAGCACGCTTCCTCTCCAGTGCCGGAGACACTCATTTAAATACATTTTTAATGTGTAAAAGAACACCAACAGACAATTAAAAACGCGGCAGCTAATTCGCGGATTGAATAATGTGCTTCCAGCGATGCATGCGGGAGGGCAAATAGTTTGAATCCGAAAGCGAGATAATTAGCTTTTCCTGCCCGAAGGGAGGGAGAGAGTGCTAATTGGAATGTTCTTGTCTCTTTACTGTAATTTGCTGGTTTTAAGCCCAAACTATAAACCTACGCGCAAAAGCTTAACAAACAACGGCAAATAACATTGTCTCAATCAAACATCCCAGTGAATTCTAGGCTCTATTGGCAGCTGCTTCATTAGCTTGGGTAGATATTGAAAAACAATTTCCAAATCAAGATACCTCCATCAAACAAATATGACAAACATTTAGGAAGCTCCTGCAAACAAGCAGACAAAAACCAGCAAAACACTCTTCCAATAACTCATAAAAACTCTTCGGGCAGATGCATTCCGAAAAGGTGCCAATTTTTCTCCAAACGAAACCCACGGTGGGTTCAAACATTAGAACTTTGCAACAGCCGCAGAAAAAAGCAGCTCCCAAGACTCCCAAGAGATAAGACCTGGAAGCTATAGCGAAAAAAGCCGTTGTTCGCGTCCAAGACGTTCAGCTCAGACTTCCATGCTCCAAGGCACTCCGGCATCCCAACACCAACACCACTGCAGACAGACCACGCACGTGCGAATCGAGTGACGGTCGGCTAACTGGTCGGATGGTTGGGCTTCTTCCACCTTCTGGGCATCTCAAAGCTCCGGCTCCGTGACTCTTGGCGGACCCGTTGGACGTTCCGCAGCGAAAAGGGAGTGGGAGGGATCGCAGAGATAGCTGGACGGACGGCAAAAAACCGGTTTCCGCCAGTCTTTTCTTCTACCGATCGCGTACCGGAGTGCTTCCCTCGTAGGTCTCTGCTCCTCTTGCTGCCGTGCCGCCCTCGATGGATGCGAGCCAATTTTTGGCCACCGGCCACAGAAGAGCAGCAAGTACACAGTTTCTTTGCAGTTCTGCCCAACATCCCCCAGGCCGGCAGGAAAACACGCTAAACATTCGCAAACGAAATTCGCCACAGATTGCGCCAACTGGCTGTGCCTGGGTTTTTTGTTTCTCGCGCGTTTCAATCGATTCCTCGCCATCCGTTCCGCGGGAGGAAGGAAAGTTATTCTGTAACGTTTTCTTATCCCTTCTCCTTGCGCTTGTTGGAGCCTTTTTTTTTCGCCAAATTGACCATTCTTGGCCATTCTTTTGTGGCCTTTCTATTCTTCCATCCGTGAGCATCCAAAAAGCGCATACCGACGGGTTTGCCTAACGAAAAAAAAAACACCAGATTGAAAGTTTGAAATGTTGCTCAGAAGAAAAAAAACCCTTCGTCACGAGACACCACCACCAAACGTTGCAAGAGCTGCAAGAAAGTGAAATGGATGGCAGATGATCGAGCTCCAAAAACGGGTTCTTCCCCATCACGCTGGGTCGCTTCGCGGAATTTGATGCTTCTCGTTGTGATAATTTTTTGGGATGGCCCTTTTTTGCGCCTGCCACTTGGATTGCATTTTTAGACCGCACTCTGATAACTTCAAGAAATTGAGAAGACTTCATTCAGAAATTGCCAACAGCATCTCTTCCTAACGAGGTTGATCGATTCCTAGAAACGTAAACGATTTTGGGGCGTTACATTCTTTAGGTTGAAGGACTGCAGACATCCCTTTTGCTTTCTACAAATCTACACCGTTCTACAAATCTACAAATCGTTCAATGAACCTAATGCAACTAATACCTAACATGAACCCAATACCAGCCTCGCAAGCTATTTTCTATGTCCACAGCTTAGACAGATGTCAAATCCCCTGCGACAAATGCATATCGTGTCGAGTGTGTCATTCTACACACGTTTTATGACGTAATTATCCCAATAAAACAGGAACACATTTGTTGCTCGCTGGCCCGCCTAAAATTTCATCAAAACGAGGCAGGTTGAATGACTTCTTTAATCATAAAATCTCGCAAACGGTGCTGCTCTCTTTCCGTTTCCCTTCACTCTGCTTTCACGTGCGTCCCATCCCTAGGAACGTTATGCATACTCTCGCCTTACCCCCGGTCGGGAACCGACTCCATTTTGGGGCTTTATCCCATTTGTCATTTCCAACACGCTCAAACGATCGCAGCCACAAACCCGAATATCCGTTTAATGATTTTAATGTTGTTGTCCCCCCCCCTGTTCGGTTCGTTTCCGTATCCATGGTCATGCTGCTCCACGCCGGATGGTACACTGAGGCACACGCTTTGGTGGTGAATGAAATGAAATAGTTTCAACCATTTCTGTCCGCACGCTTTCGTGGTTCTTTTTGTGTGGTGTGCATCCCACCCGTTGAGCGGCTCCATTTACCGAGCTCCAGGTGAGGGTGGCAAATGGTCGCAATACTTACGCAGATGGTGTGACAACAACCATCCACCAAAAAAAGAGACGCTAGCGCCCAAATTGAAATAATGAACCGTGCGTACAGGGGAAAAAAAGGTTGCACGTCCATACCGTCACTGTGCAAGTTGAGAACTTCCATCGAAATCACCGGAGAGTGACGAATGGAGAGTCATTGACATAATTAAAAAAATAACACCATCTCTTTGCCTGTCCATACCAGTGAGACAGAGCGTAAGAAGCATCACGAACAGAGGCCGCCCTAATTCTCGGCTTGCTGATGAGATTTTAGAGTAGAAGGAGTAATGAACGCTGATCTTTCACAAATATCCTCTGGCACGTAATCAAGAGGTGATGAAGGAAGAAGCATTAATCATCTGAATAATTGAGACACAAAATGTCCTCAATCAATCACTCGTCCTAGCTCATGAACAAGCACCCATAGGAAGCCCTACAATATCTTCGTGACTACCTGGAATTAAGAAACAAGCACCAAAAAACACAATTACAATTGTACGACTCAAAACAACGGCACCAACACTTCTCAACGGTAGATAATATCGGTACATCGGTTTGACCGATTGGTCCAGTTTTCCCGACCTCTACTTCTCTCTCCCAAATACACAAGCGCCCAGAAACAGCATCGAAAATTGGAACGTTTTTCCAACCCGATACACCTCGTTGCGCCGCTTCCCAAGCTTGCCATCAGAATAACACAGCGATTAAGCGTACCAAAGCCCCACATACAAGGATCTACCCGAGTCCATAAATCGGAACATCCGATTCCACATCTTTCGACCGCAGCACTCGTACTCTTTGATTGATGTAATGAGTGGAAGAGGTGAAAGAGAAGCAGCCACATCCCTCCCGAGCACTGTTCTAATTCCGAGGTGATAATGATACGCTCAGCAAATGTGATAATTACTCTCACGAGGGGTCTTTCGGTACGGTTCATAGCTCCGGAGTTCCATTTCTTCCTCACTGTGCGTAATTGCTTCCAACCAGCAGTTGAAAGTTACACAATGCTTTGCAGTAGTAGCACGGCAAGCTCGGTTTAGATGCATCAGTTCCACGTACGCTCAATGTATGTGGTGGGTGTTAGGAAACGGGCCGAATCGTTTAGTACCTTGGATATCATCACACTTGTTACAAAGGTAACGGATGTGATGCATGATTCTATCAACTCAACTCTACAAACTCAACTCTATCAACTCCCTAAAAGTTTGGAAAATTTGCAATTACTCAATCATCCGACTATCATGCCTAATCGCTCTGGGTCTTCATCATTTCCAAGATATCGAGCCTATGTACCTCCTCACCAAAAACTTCAAAAAGCTCCAAGCCTGATCCAAATCCTACACTTCTAAGGCCGTTTTCTCTATCCCACCTTCTAATCGGAAAACTCCCACGTGTTCCAATTGCCCAGCATGCAATTATCGATCTTTTGCTACCTCTCGTATTCACCTTGCCCCAGCCTTACCGGCCGTTATTCTTTCCCGAACTTTGAACCAATTTCGATCCTAAGCAGCTAGTAGATCAAAATTGATGCCTACTTTTTCCAGTTGATGAGCTTCTATGTGTAAGCGATTCTACCTCCCGCCCACAAACCAGCCCAGCCGATTACCGCTACGGAAGTGGTGCTGGGAAGCTACCTAGTCTCAGCCTAGAAGATGCAGTTATTCAACTGTAAACAACATTCAGCAAAATTGTGTTACAAGTGCTGACTGTTATCTCGCTCCCTCCCTCTATGCGGGTTTATGGCGTGGAAACCACGGGTGCACACGATCGAACGATTGTGTGAAGAAAGTGAAGGCGGACGGGAGCTTACCGTAATTCCTTCATCGCTTTTAAGACATTCTTTGAGACGGCTACTACACTAACAGCTACAGTAACAACCACAAAAAAAACTACTCAGAGGGCTCTTCTATTAAATACGACGCAGACACTAGCGCCCCCACTCGGGACAAGGCCACGGAAGGTGGTGTCGAATGTAAGCTGTCGGCGGCAAAAAGCGCACGCCCCGATGCATGTCGCAATCGCTTGCAGCTCCGCACCACAGACACACAATGAAGCATGCAAAGCTGTTTGATCGTGCTGGTTGGTTGCGAATGTTCGCGAGATTGCACCCCCCCTCCCTGTTTGCCCTTTACCCACGCCAGACAACTTAAGGGTTAACAACTTTGTAAAGGTTGCCCCAACCGGACGTGGAAAGGACCGGGGGCCGCAATGCGAGCTGGCGAGGTGGCCGTAATGCAACTCACCTGCCTGCAGCCCCAAAGGTCAGTGTGAAGCGTTAGTCAATCACAATGTGTGTGAGGTTAAAGTATATGCACAAAACGACGATACAATACTTCAGCTCAGACGTTCATTCACATTAGGGAGTTAAACAAACAAACACTCCAGTGCAAACTTAAAAAGTCATACCCCTTGCATTACTTGGCACACTACATGATACTCACAAGATGCTGCCGTATTCCAAATTCTGCCTGGACTGTACCAATATTCACCATCTAAGGTCCAGTGCGTACTAAGAAACAAAGTAATCTCAACAGATACTCCACTCAGCACTGCAGTTGGCTTCAAACTGTAAAGTCAAAGTTCTACAATCAATCTTTAGCTTCAGGTTCTAGCGTCATTTCCTCTGGTCTTCTCACAATACGTGCTAAAAACCTGCAGTAGAACATCTAATCAAAGCAGCAGCACAAATCTTCCTTCAGATAGCGCCGTAAGTTTGTTGTGTCTACAGCCGTTGCTTCATGAACGAACTAATTCGCTAGCTTCGATACACGATAAAGGCTCAGTTTATCAGACGCGTGCCACCGATTACTTTGCGACATCTTCCCCGGTCGAGCAGAGCACCAACCTTCAATTCGCCGGGCCGTGCTGCTGAAGCGTGTCCTATCGCCACCAGTTTTCCACCGAAACCGATGCACGATCGCAATCGAAACCCGGTGGAAGGAACGCATTCCTTCGATGAGCTGCAAGTCCCATCTACAGTGCGTCGTTCCCCCTTCTTCTGGTCGCACCGCCTAGGTAAAAAGGTTTTATCAGCACACTTACGAAAGGTACCACACCACGTCATTATGTAACGGTCACAATTGGCCTGGCGGAGGAGCGAACGATAGGAAGTGGTCCAACCATTAGCCGAACGGTGCGACAAGTGGGGTACGTGACTGCGTATACACTATATGCCCCGATGCACTAGCCATTGCCTCCAAAGCCACCGGAACTTGAGGGTCTTGATTGAGTGGTGGAGGCATCAAACAAAAGCAACAAACTTTGAGATATCTCAACTATTCCTTAAGCACTTTACAAAACCTACCATGCTAGTGTGGCAAAGAGTTTGCTTCTAGGATGTTGAAGTTTGTCACCGTTTTTTTTTCTTGAAGTGCAGGAGATACCCCACGGGACCGAGAATAAAAACGGACAGTGTGACATTGAAAACTGACAACCACTTAGCCAGCGGTACATCACTGTAAATACTTGACACTGTTTGTCCCAGCAACCACAACCGGTTCAACGGAACGGATGTGAGTATGAAAGATCCACATTCACGCAGCAAGGGCTGTGTGTGCTGCTCCGGCACCGACAGTAGTATCACCCTTTGCACAATACTCTGCCGATAGTTTCGGTTGAAGTGAGACTACAACCTCTACCCAACCTCTGAACGGCTTCTATATCAGTCTTCCATCAGCTGCAAATATCTCGCGCCCATCAGAGCAAACAGACGCAGTCTTTATGACAAATTGGAATAAATACCGCCAGAAGCACGTAGCTCGATGCCGATCATTATTAGTCGCTATTTCAAGCCGTACGCCATGCTTTCATGCAAATCAAGACCGACAGATGCGTCACGGAGTGAACTTGAACATGAAGACTGTATGGTGTGCAATCTAAAGCACGAGTTTGGATGGAGAAAAAGAAGCTCTTAGCTACATTCTAGAACAAATTCTGACATTTCAAACATCCAACTATAGGAAGTCATTAAGACGCGCTCATCTGCCTACAGCTACCTTCTTAATTAGCAGGACCAACAGCTCTCTTCTCGTAGATACGCTCGAGCGTTGTTTCTATTCCCGCTGACCTCATTCTCAGCCCAAATGTAACATCTTTCACATCCCAAACATACTCTCAGTGCGCCTTTACACAGCCAACGTATTATACAGCCATTAGAGCAACGTAGCAGCACGTCGGGCAGAAATCTACCGGCAGACAAAACAGTCACCAGGCGTGACGACGCTCGCTTGGTCTCCTGCACGGATGCAGCTCCAGACGGAAAAATTGATTTTACTGGTAGCCTGCGACCGCTACCAGCCGTCTGCCGCCCCGGGCAGACGCAGCACACCAAGAACAACACAAAAATCAATCATCATCTCGCGCATGCTGCCGCGCTGCTGGCCTCATTTCACTAATGAGATACTATGGGCGGCTATTTTTACGCCGAATTTGGACGCTTCTATCTTTTTTCCCCGTTCGCCTCGATGCACCCGTGCTCCGGGATTTGCTCTGTGCTCACAAATGGCAAGCCTTGCAAGACTCGAAAGAAATTAGGTCTAGTCCGTTTAATAGCAGTATCATTGCCGAGTCATTAAGTGAGTTTGTTTGCTGTTTTTTTTTTGTATCTCTCGGAGGTTCGGTCGCTTGGGCTGATGAGTAAGCTTCTTGATGGATAAATAAATGGTGGGTCTATGCGGGTGTCATTTGTTTGCATTTGTCTGATGCGGGTGTAGGTGTAGATTAACTAGCCCCGACGGACCTTCCCATGCAGCATCAAAAGTCATCAACTAAATAAGCAATTATTAGCAGTCCAAGAAGGCATGGGCCTAATGCGAGAGGGATTACAAGATTAATGAATCTTGCTCCGAATGTCTCCCGTTTCAAAATATTCGTGTCCGAAAATTGCTTGCAGACGGCACCAAATAAACCTTGCCTTGTCATCCATTGCGCTTACCACTTCTTAAATCACGCGCAAAGCTCCTATTATCCAAATTCCAAACATGCATTTACCTGTAAGTAGAAAAAAGAACACAATATTCGTTAACATAAATCTTAAGCGCCTGTACACCATAAATTCAACAGCTTCTTCAGGTCCAAAATTGTCCCACAAATAAGCCCACGGAGCGGACACTTTTCCGCAAAACAGAACAGAGATGCGTTAGGCCAGAAGTCAGCCGGCTCGCTCATACATTACACCCTTTTTCGGTCAGCCGAAACGTCGAACGTCTCGAACCGGATCGGCTACCGGCACTGCACGGAATTGTTCCGGAACTGTCCGCCTTTTGTTACCAACCGCACAGGAAAGCGAAACCCTCGCTCGACGACTAGCATTGGAAATTTATTCTTCCCCGCACTGCTTCAAGTGCACTCGCAGCAGCAGCAGCAACCGGACCTCTGTAAGGAAAAGTGCAACGAGGTCTTTTTCTTGTTGCCGATGTCGCCGCCGTCTGGGACATGGGACGGCGGCGTTCGGTAATGTCGCCGTATTATTTAGGCTTGGTCCCGTTTTTGGAGAGTAAGCTTTTGGCAGTTTGGCACACTGATTGTACGTGCCGTTTTTGTCGTCTATTGTGCTTTTCCTTGCGATGACTGTTTTATTTTGACGCGGGCAGAGCGAGTATGTGCTTCTTCTTTGCCACTCTCTCGTTTCGCTGTCCCACTGCGTCCATTCGCGTCATGTTTCGTATTCGACGGCTCGGAATGTTGCCAATCGGTTTGGTTAGATTTGTTATGTTATTTTGCCTGTTCTCCATTTCAAACACCGGCGGGTGGCGGGCGGTTGGCCATCTCCTGTTACACCCCTTCGACCGGCCGCCTCTGATTGTCCTGGTTCTTTAGCTTTTGCGTTTTTCCGTTTCTGTAAGTCACTCTCTTTTTTTTTTGGGATGAGTGCACGGTTAAGGTGAACGAAAACGAAACTTATCGACGATCGACGGGCGACAATCGGCATCGTTGCCGTCGCCGAGGGGCGCTGATATTGCAATATTTTATTTATTTTCTTATTTACTCATTTCTCGCCCCACCTTGCTTCGCTGCCTCACTGGCTTTGAAGCTCAGGGCGTTTGTGGACGCTGGCAAACGAGCAAAACATACACTGAAGAAGAAACATAAAACGCAAACAACAAAACAAAAAACTGCCCACAACGTCGACGACAAGCGACAACGACCATAATGTTTTGGGCCAATAAATTCGAGGCAATACTGCTTTTGTGCCACAGTGCGCTGAAGGAGCTAACAGTATGAGCGAACAGAAAATAACACAAAAAATACCAATCGTCCAGACACGCGGAAGACACCACAGAGAGCTTAAGTAAACTGATACAAACGTTTACAAACTCAAAAAAAAGAAAGAAAACTAAAGGATAAGAAACATCCAACAAAACGACTATTTTCTTGATTGGATGCAATTTAAAAGGAGTCAGTACCAATCCGTAAGGATATGTAGCTCTTATTTCGTCGCGATAACTGTCGACGGCGTTAAACCGAATGGCAAGCCGCACCAATATTGCGCACATATGTGAGTTTTTTGCAAGCGTAAGCATTTTCCCTCCCATTATTCATCTAATTTCCTTTAAGCGGTCGCTGGTGGGCTCGAGCCGCGCAACAAACGCAATCGATTCTGGTGTATCTGATTTCTCTAGCTCGATCGAAAATGTCACACAGCGGGATTGGCACTTGGAACGGTGTGATGGCCCGGCGGTTTTGCCCTTATCCAGCGAGTGAGCGACACGGATTCAAGTTTCAAGATCTCCTGCAAGCCAATGGAACACGGCACACGGTACAGAACGCGCATCTCGCTCATTTTAACGATGAGAGGAGGGGGGGGGGGGAGGGGAGATTGCTTTAGAAATACAATTAGCATAAAACCGGCTGGGGCGTGATTGTTTGACTTGGTGCTATTATTTATTTTAGGTTGAACACTTAAATCAAACGGCTACCTTGCTCTACCTCCACTGTGCGGGACCGAACCTTTTACGGAGTTTGCAAAACAAGCTACAAAGCCCGTGGTATGTCATTATTTCAAAGGCTCTTCTCTTCTTAAGCGTGAGAAATTCTTTACAGACTGTGCAGACGGGCAGACGATCTTAAAATCGCATGAAAAACTTAAGACTGTTTAAACGGAAATCAATTACTCCCGGAGTGCCTCTTATATTGCACTAATAGCGGACTTCATACACCAGTATCTTCATAGTGTCATGAGTAAGCCCAGAGTTTCACAAAGCACAGGTAAGGGTTCGACATCTCGATTCGACCGAGGTTTTTGTCAAAACGGTTTGCAATTTAAACCTAAACCTAGTATTATCGTACGCGCCTGTTAACGAATTTTGTGGGAGCCCACATCACACGCCTTCATTAGATATTCGATTATGCTCTCTCTCTCTGTCCGCTTATGCAACGATCTTCTTTCTATGCTGTGTTGACAGTGTTTTCCCACTATGAATAAACCACACAACTCTTCCGTTCATGAATATGTGGAGCGCGCAAAACAGCTCCAAAACAAGAGAGCGGGGCATTATCTTCACATTATTGCGGCCGAAGCTCTTCTACAACGTCACCCGCTCCTCCTTCCTTGCGCCTACTATAACACACCTATGACTTCTAGGCGCACCTATTCGCGAAGCAGTGTAGAGCCTCATCAGCAAAAGCATATTAGGCGAGTACGAACCGGCACCGCTGTACTCACCCTCTCATGGGGCCCGCTAGGTCCCCGGTCGTCCGTAATACGCATACGAATGAGTTTAATTAGCATGCGCTGACATTCATGCTTCAAACGAACACACCGAAACGCACACCGAAATTCCTGCGCACACTCCCCGCTGAAAGTTTCACTATCATCGCCCGGGACATGCTTCCTCCCTTCGCCCGCGCAACCCGAGAGACCGTGGGGTTCGTTGAACCGTTTTCGGTTAGGAAACCTTCAACAGCACTATTGTGAGTGTGTGTGTGTGTGTGTATGCGCTTGGAGGGAGATTTTTTTTTTCATCGTTTCACCCACCCAGGTGGTAGCATCCTATTTGCTCTTTTGTCTATGCTGGTAAGAGACCCCCAAACTCCAGCAACCCCAACACATCGACGCTCGGGACGAAAGGGAAGGGGTAGAAGGAGCGTCATGCACGCGAAAAGCTCACACCGTCGTCTTGCATACGCAAGCAGTATATACGCCATCGGTTTCGATTTCTTGCCCACAACACATTATCGTGAAGCCCGGCACACACACGAACGTACGCACTGGCCTCACCCTTAAGCGAAGCAATGCCGCGCACAAATTAGCCAATTGACAGTAAGGGCTAGGGCAAGCCGCCGGGGGCAACGAAAGCGCGACTACACAATTAGACAAAGAAACAACGGCTGTGGGCGTGCGTGAGTGGACGGAAAGTGAGTGGAAAATGCACACACCGAAAGGGTAACGAAAATGCAACACACACCAAACGCAACGCAACCGCGTCAAACGCGACGTCATCCGGCGTGGCGTTGCAAGCGAACGCTTTTGAGCGGGTCGTGCGCGCGCGCGCTCCTTCTCAAGCACCTGCTAATGGTGAACACACTTTTGGGTCAAGGTTAGGAGTGTGGCACCCGATGCACACACCACATGTCATCTGGGGAGGGGTTGGTTTGAGCGAGAGTGAGCGTGAAAAGCGGCGGAAAACTTTATTTGGCAAGACAAAAAAAAAACGCCAGAGATGGAAAAACTGTCACCGGCAGCTATTTTTGTGCCGCCTGCAGGTTATCGACCGTTGTCCGCTTGTGCCCCCCGAGAGGCGGTTTGAGTGAAAGAGAAAATTGGGAGGAAAGTGCAGTTATTGGTGGAAAAACTTGACTGGCAGTTCTTGGCTAGGCGTTTGTGGGTAGGAACATTATTTCAGAAACTTTAACAACCATCCTCTGAGAAGCTCTAAATCAGTTGGATGAGACAGGCAGTTCAAAGTGTACTTGTTTTAGAAACACTTGCAAAATAACTTACTCACATTTAGGTGCCCTCACCACTGCTGTCCTCAAGCTATTATTTGTTTCATTAAGCCTTTTGTACCTAAATGTCACCATTAACACGCTGCCGTTTCGTTTCAATTTACGTGAAAAAGCCCCAGCATTGCAATTTCTGCGTTCACCACTGAGTGCAAGGGCACCGGGCGTACCTGCGAATGTCCCACAGGGGAATGGCCAAAGTGCATTACCTGTCCATTGCTGGCCGGCACATTATGACCATCTGGTCCGCTAGCTGTACCGATGAGCTAATCAGAGCTAACCACCTCGCCATCGGACACAGTTTTGTGTGAAATCCAAAGCAACACATTCCCACTCTGCACGGTCGAGTCTTGGAATGGACTGTGAAAAACCACACACAAGCGCACACACACACACAATCGACCACTGACCACTGTTGCTGGCCGTCCATTTTCGCGATTTTTCTCTGACCATTTTGTAATCGAGCACGCCGTTCGCTTTTAATTGTTTGTGCAGCGCGTGGTCAAACTGCGCGACGAAACTGAAACCACCCAAAGCCTTCCTCTCCCCCTCCACCCATCCCTTTCTACTCCTTCCCATGGACGCGAAAACGGCAACGAAGAAAATGGACGCACTCGTTTTTCACTCTGCTTCATCGCCGACGGGGGACGTAACACAGCGCAGCACACAAAGGCTGGTGCTATCTCGGATGGTGCGTTTGCCATTTCGAGCCAGATTAAGCTTCCCCGCGGCTCTTTCTTAAGGCCACGACGAATTAGACGGGGCCAAACAATTGTCACCGGATGGGAAGGGGCGGACGTTTACATCCGTGGCTAGCATATTTTAATTGCTTACCTTGCGTGGCAGTGGTGGAAAATTGAGGAAAATTGTTTCTTCGAACACGGGCCCGTGAGAGGCAAATTAGTCGATTGGTAGTTCATTTGCTGCGCTAACTATGAGTGAGGCTTGCGCTACAATTCCAAATGCACTTAAAACTTTAAAAAAATCAAATAATACGCGCGTATAGGTACAAAACCCATCGATGGCTACCCTTTCTCAAAGGTTTTTTTTATTCTAGTTCAACAAAGACTGCACCCCCCAGAGCGCTGGCACTGCGAACAAATGGTGAACCATTGCACTGCGTTGCGTTATAATGCAGTACACATCTTGCGTTTCCTTCCTGCATGCGGCACACTAAAGGCTTTTATTTATTGAAGCTAACAGCACGTACTCGCATCTTCGACGTCAGTCATGTCGTCTCAAGCATGTTTCGCGAGACACACACAGCTCGCTTATTGAAATCGGAAATCCAATCAATCACTCAATAATGGCACTTTGGGATACCAAGGTTGCACACAAATGTTCGCACACTCCTTCCGTGGTGATGTTTCGCTTTTAAAAGGAACCAATTTTATCAGTCAAAGAAGCTTCTAGGGTTAGAGTTTTCAGGATATTTATACCTAAAGTAAATCTATATCAACCAATATAAGTTAGCAATCATTTGTATGGGCATTTGTGCCATCAAAACAACACACCAAGTCAGCGAAACGGACACCGGATGGAGTAACGGATATTTAAATCCGGCGGCAGTAAGTAACCAGGAACACAGCAAGCGCCAGGAATAGCCAAACACACACACACTGCCTCCAGGAGCACCAACGTTCAAGGACAAGGCATTAGATTTGCATATTTTCCTTCTTCCTGCCTCGCATTCTTCCCCCAGCACACTCCCACCTTTTTTGCATCGATTTCATGAATATATATCCTCCCACTTAATCCATCGATTTTTTTCGCTCGTCCTTTTTTATTGTGTTTCAAGCTAGCAACGTAAATGTTGATAAAGGAGGCTAGAGCTCTTGAGGTTACAGCATGACACACATCCTCCTGCTTCAAGCGGTTCAACAAATTTAGAGGAAATACTTTCGGCCTGATTGAATATTTCTAAACAACTACGCTTGAAATCAATCAAATAAAACCTCCTTGTCATACTTTTCAGTAATTCATCAAACTTTTCTGTTATTCTGTTGTTGCGCATCAAAAGTTGTACGCAATGCATACAGAAATAAATATGCATAAACGCGAATCTACACACAAAACACGGCCCACCTAGCCCGATACGTCAGCGAGACGGCAAAGGCTCCGTAGGTTTGTAAAAGAAGTGGCTGAGGACGTGGAGGGAAGAAAGTGAGGCGGCAAGATGTCCTCCTTGCCACGAACGTCCACTTATAGGCGGTTCCCATACCCGTATGGGCTGTAGTGCATTTCAAAATGAAAAATAGCCACAACCTTCCCAATACAGGAAGCACTTCTTCAGCCCGCACGGAATAGGAAAGCCCACCCTCTCTCCCTCTCACTCTCTCTCTCTCTCTCTCTCTCCCCCCCTCCACCTTTCGACACTTAGGCTAATGCCCTCACCCACGTCACTGCACTTTCTTTGCGTCGCCCTTCGCACGACCTCCAGGCGTGGCGCACGCAGCACGCTGATTGGGCTTCACCAGTGCGCAGACGGACGGCAAACAGCACTGCACCGAAGAATGCAACGCAGGCCCTCCACTGCTGGGGCTGCACAATCCTTGGCTGGGTTGGGCACTGCCCTCCGGTACGACCAAGCCGAAAGGTCCTTCGAGAGCTGGACCGAGTGGTGGGTATTTTCTTTTTCGCGTTTCGGTTGCATGCAGTGCGCAGCGAAACGCAGCCGCAGTTGCATTCATAATGAATGAAAAATTATTGACCACACCGTTGCGACAAAAAAAAACCGGGAAGGAAAGAAAAGGGAGAAAAAGGATGGAACAGGGCATGTTCTTCTCGCGCTTCTTCCCCAAGCACACCTCGCCAGCTCGCGAGAGTGACCCATCGGTGCACATTAATAAAACATCTTCATCAGTGCTGGAATTTACTTTATGCAAATACTTTGCAAAACCGTCGCTTCTCTTCGTTCTCGACTCTCAGCTTTGCCTCCCCACAAACACGCACACACAGTTCGGAAGCGTAAATGTAAGGGCATACGTTATCGTGCACTTTCGGGGCCCAGAAACGGGATGAGTGCAGATGTAACAAATTGTAAAACGGTGGCTCACCGCCAGCTAACGAGCGGTTGAAATAATTTATCGGCTTATAAACATATCGTCGCATAAGTCCTGTTCAATTAACAGCTATTTTTCAAACCCAATCATACACACGTGATATATCAAATCTCGGAGAAGTTGGTGAAGTTACAATTGTAAAGGCAGTGCATCCACTACTGCTGCTCTCGATGCGTAGAATGCGCAATTTGCTGAATGCATCGAATGCAGCTGAAATGGGGATCATCCTCGGCTCGAAAGTACATGCTGATCGTATGCAGAATTTGAGTGCATTGACTATGCAAGGAGAGGAAAAGGAAGCCATCAGGATTATGGTACGCTCGGTCGAGTGCGATTCTAGTGAGTTGGAGCAACAGTCACTTGGCTCTAGTATTTTAAGATTAGAAAAGAGTTTTGCAAATCGTCGTTCCAACATTTCTAAACGACTGACTGTTTGTTGAAGAAATATTTTCAATATTGCAACTAAATTTTGCAACTCTTATTCTGTTGCGTAAGCTCTCGTTGAATAAATTACTCTGAAAGTAAAGTTATATTTTGTTCGGTAGCACAATTGTTTATTCCCTTGCTGGGTGAGGTCCAACACAACCGAAAATGCACCCAATCGCGCCGTTCGACTCTGTGTACTTAAAACGTTTTCACTTGCAGTAAAAAAACGGGGGAAACCCATCGGAGCGAACCGAAAAAAGGAAAAAGAAAGAAAAGTAGAACACAACCATTTTCAACACGATACACACACACGCTCTGGGCACCATCTGTGAACAAGAGGGCACACGTTTGTGGCGGTCTCTAAACACTGACTTAGAATGCGTTGCATTAGAAGCGCTCACGAAAAAAAACAGGGGAACAAGCCGCAGGGGGAGGAAATGGACTACACACAGCAACAATGCTAATACATGCACGGCCCGACGACCACGATGACGACAAAAAAAAACGACAACGACAACGGAAGGGTTTCCGGCCGGTCCGGACGGTCCGGAGGAGCGGTTCTAGAAGAAACGAACACGCTTTTCATGTACCAAGGGAAATAGGGCCAAGGTGGTACCGCTCGCGTCTCTCATTTGAATGCAGTCAACCGACGGAAGCAAACTCCAATTTGGGTTCCTGGTTCGGGACTGTTTTTCTCTTATGCTATTGCTACTCCCAGTTGCCTCAATGTGCATAAAAAATAAAAACTTTTTGGGGGTTTTAAATGGTTCCCGTGGTGGTCAAAAGTTGTTGAAATGTGCAAGATTTCCAAATTCAATGTTCTCCCGAAACATTCCCTCAATCTAGTAACAGTTCCAAAATGAGCAAACTGTTTATATATACTTTGCAATTACCAAACTAATGACTGAAATGGAAAACTCCGTCCCAAACCAGGCGTGAACAAAATCGAAAACTAAACGCTAATATTATGTTGGCGGCTCACTGCTACCGAGAAGCGGGAAGCAGTGCGCTCGAAAGCGAACGAAAGAGAGCAGAAAATACATAAAACGCTCACTACTGCTCCAAATACACCAAAGCGAAGCTGCTATTTCCCTTTTATTCACCCGCCCGCCTGAAGTGCGAGTTTTCATCTGCTTTTTCGAAGCCATCTTTCCAGCGCTTTGGCTTCCCTGGGCCGGTCCCAGCTGTTCTATCGGGCTTCATGAGCTACCGAGTACAATATATCGCGGCCCGAGCCTACACAAGCCAACCACACCGCACCCTCTCCCTCCCACCACGGGCCCAACCCAAAGCACGTAAACAATACCGTTAACCGATCATGCGTTTTCCCACATTTTTCCTGCACAGACGCACAGACCCATCGTACCACGCACAGTGCCGGAATCGAAAGGAATTTTTCTAGCGTAATATTTACGTTAACAAAAAAAAACGGCCAATCATTTATTTAGCGGCCATCTTTCTCCCTCACACATGCACAGAGGCGCCTTTCTTCACCGCTTCTCTATTTACAATTTTCTCGCATTTCCATCCCCACCTTCGGGCGTAGTTCACCCTACCTACCTGTCATGTAGCATGTAGCGGCAGATTTGTAGTAATAGTGACCTAAAACCGACCGGGCCTGAGCTTTCGGGCAGCAGGCGGTTAATTGGAAATCAGACCAGCAAAACCGGAAGCAACCCTCCAGCACACGCACAATGAATGACATTTTCCGCATACGATCTCTGGCGTAATGTTATGCGTCACACTGGTTGTTTAGAAGATGTTTTACACAAATGTTGTCTGGCTAGAGGCCACACTTTCAACTGTTGTTGAGTTGTTCAACTTTTATGCACTAACGAAACAACGAGTAACAACTTGAGCAATAAATAAACTCTACTACAAAAACAGAACCATAGCTGGAACCGATACACGACTCGAAAGCACATCAAAAAGAGGGAAAAACGGATTTTCCCTCTCGCCTAACGCCGTTTTGATTCCGTCAAAAGCGACACGAACGCGGGACCAACTACACACACAACCGGGATCTCTAAACACGCACAAACACACACACACACACTACACACACAACCGGGATCTCTAAACACGCACAAACACACACACACAAACTCAAGACAGCCCTCTGGTAGGCAACCCCAAGACACACAGAACCGTATCCGGCCGTTGAAATTAGGGGAGCTCTGATTTTCGGGACTTGGGAATGGAGAGAAATGAGAGAAGAGAAGAAAAAAAAACACAAACAAACCCGAAAACACCACACCAACGCACGCACACACACACACACTAAAACGGGGGTTGCAAGGGAAAGGAAATCGCGTGGTTTTCCCACCATTCCACTTACACCATCAACTACATTCACACACAGCGACACACCAGCGGCCCAGACGCAAGAAAGCGCTAAGTTTACACTCGCGGTATCGCGGTTGAGATTTACCTACACTAGCACAGGGCGGCGCGCGACTGCAGCAACACTGCTGGTGGCTAACGGGGTAGCAGAGCCTTCGCCGCGTGGTAAGGTGCATCTGGCAAGTTGCACTCAGCAATCGAAACCCTCCTTATCATAGGTGGAACAGCAATTGGACTGATCGAAATAAATATGTGTCAAATAAACGCTGCACTTCAAAGATTTACGCTGCTCCGTTTCGTCGAACACCGCTCTACGAAAAAAAAATCCATTTGTAAGCTGTTTGAAGCGAAGATGGCTCCAATCACCTTCACCAGCTAGCACGCTACACCAGCAAGATGGGTATTTATAAAAATGCATTGATACACTCTACACACAGCGGTCGCGTCCCGGTAATCTTGTGCGTTTAAACATCGATCCGGCACCCACACCAAACAACAAACTAAACGATGGAAAATGAGGAGCTGCAGCAACAATCTTCTAACAACAAACCCCCCCTCCTTACACACGTCTATTTGGCGCAGGCCGAACGGACCGTTCCGTTCTGATGGTGGGCTGAAAACCGAACGCATCCGTGAATGGTGAGAAACTAACCGCTCGCAGTACGGCCGCAGCAGCCCCAAGCGAAAACAACCCTCGGCACGCGCGCGTACTGAGTGCTTGCGAGTGAGTATATGGCGCTGAGTGACGAGCCACCCTTCGAACAACCCCCAACAACAACAACAACACACACTGCACGCATTCGGTTTCTGGGGATGGGGGATGCAAACTCCTCCACCTGAGCTGCACACCCCTCTGTGTGCGTTGGAGCAGAGAGCACTCACGGCGACGCACCAGAAATGGGGTGAAATCACTCACTCACTCACTCTCTCTCTCTCTCTCTCTCTCTCTCTCCTCTCACCCTTAAACAGTTCGACCAGTTCCGGAGAACAGTGGAGTGATCTTTGCCATCACGGTGCACCGGGTTTGTGGGCCTGTGGGAAGCTGCACAGGGGTTTAATGCATTCGAATTTCTTCACGAAACGATCCCGTCGAGAGAAGAGTGTTTCGTTTCTAGAATACGGAAAAAGGCTGTTTCGGGTTTTGAGGTTCTCAATCGAGATGAGGTTGGAGAACACTGGGAGACCTTAGCACAGTCAGCTGTTGAAGTTTGTCCATTTGTATGCATTGACAAGCAGCTTAATATTTGTATCTCCAATAATTACTTCACTCGATGTTCAAGCAATTCTTCCAACACATTGAAGTAGGATAAGGAACTCCAATACCAATAACATTCAGTAAAGATCCCAAAGTTAATATTCTTTTGGTAATGTCTTTGTCACCTGTAGTCTAAGATGAATTTATTTCACTTCAAATGAAGCACTAATTTATGACTCATCCCAGGCAGTATTGGCGCGCGTCATCAAAAGAAAAGCTGCTGCTGGAAGGGAAACAATTTCTACTACTCCCTATCTACCACCGTGCGGTAAATGTGAAACGACTCGGTACAAGTCCAGCGTAACATCAAATCTCTCCACAGAACCGGTTCAAATCGCAATCGCATTCAGTGGACGAAGTTGCGATTTTTGTGCTTCTCTGTTTCTCTTATTCTCCACAAATGTTGGACGAGAACAAAAAGCAGCTCGTGTTCTTGCCTGGTTGTCTGTTGGGAAACGCGATGATCGCGTGGAACGGTATACTCTCACGAAGGTCTGAAACGGAAGACATGAGGTCTTTGGGAAGGGAGAAAAAATTGGAAAAACCAACAACAAACCCACGAAATGTCTTGCGGTGCAGGTATTTATCCACCACACACTGGCCATGCATTCTTGTTATCATATTAAACGATCGTGCGCGCTTCACCGTATAACAGGCGACAATTTAACTACATACCGACACGTGAATCAGCACGAACAATCGTAGCACACGAAATGGAAACGATTTAAACGAAGAAGGTTTTCTTGTACAATCGTCTCTCTTGGTTTAGTAAAATATTACTTAGGGTCTTTAAGATTAGATTTGAATCAAGATCATCGATAAAAAGCGTAGATCAGGCTTTGATTATCTTGAGCCACAATAATTCAATATTTCAGAATCTGTAGCTTAACTAATGCTCTTATGATTTCTAAATATGTTTCCAATACTTTTACAACCCTCCATTCCACGCCGTTCCGATCACTATCTCTGGGCAACCAGAAGCCATCCCCAGAAAAGTGGTTTCAGAGAGTCGCAGATTACGACAACATAAAACATCTTCGAGGTGAATCCTTGACCAGAAAGGGCAAAACCACACCTTCACCACACTCCACATGTGATCGTGGAGCTCAAGGGTGGTTAAACATCTCCCGTTAAAGCCGAACTCTGCGGACGGGTGGACGAACCTCGCGCGGCTTCGGTATCCATGGGCGACACAACGTCCCTCCCACCTTCACCAACTCCGTTTCGGGCACTAACTGGTTTCTAGCGCAATTCCGTACGATCTTCGACCTTTTGAGCGGAACGGTATGATTCATTGGCACTGACTATTGTTTCTTTTCCAGCCAACCCGCTCCTACCCGAATCACGAAGCTTCTGATGGTAAACCTCCAAGCTGCCCTCTAAAATGCAAACGGTTCGATCTTTTCGAAATTGAAGAAGCGAAGATCGAACAACGAGTGGGAACAACCAGTGCCACAAAAATGCAACTTCACGTACGGTAGGGGGAGGGGAGGGAGGGAGAAGCGAATTTATTACACCATACATCTTTTGCCCACCAACGGAACGGAGCTTGGGCGACAGTGTCTAGGGAAACACCAAAATAGCAGCGAATAATACACTCTCGATTGGAGGTTGAAGGTTTAGTTCCGCTTACGGTGTACGGTCAAATGACACGACAAACAAACAAAAAAGACGACAAACTGGGATGAGATTTATTTTTATGAACGTTTGCTACATAGCCTGAACACTGCGGGTGACCTGAGCTAGAGTCTTGCGATCGTTGTCCTCGTAGTATATGATGTGGACCTCCAAGCGCAGCGATCTCGAAGCCGATGGGTAAGAATTGCACACATCAACCTGATCCCTGTCAATAAAAAGGTGGAGGAGAACGGCGAGTTTATGAGTGCTCTTAATGGCCTAAACTGGTTGGAGCGCATATCTGTGAACGAACATGAAGTTGATTTTATAATCGCTCTCACTCCCTTACTCGATCGTGGAAATAGTATTTCGTTGCAGTTGTAGTTAAAAGGAAATATTCCATACAAATCATGAACATAACCTCTACACCAAGCATCAAACCGAGGAATTGCATTGAAAAATATACCTGCAACACAACACAAGCTCTCTACTCGCTAGCCTTTCTACCACTTACTTATCAGTTCTACATTAACCCATCTTACCCCCAACCACGGCTCTAATCATAAAAGACCAACCATTTCAAATCAGATTGTTACATGCATCAAGAAACACACCTTTTGCTCCTCTTCACACCAAAACGATGCCTGCAGGATGAAGCTGTAACCGAGCGCACAACCTAACTCCCCCTTCGTTTAGGAAAACTTGTATTTTTCCCGTGATTGCTTACGACTGACCTCAGGGGCGAACAGGCTAGCTGAACGAAGTGAAACATAAATTCTAAAGTTGTGCTTTTTCCTGCTCAACCGTTCGCCACGGTTTCAAAGCATTGATCGATCGGCTCAATCGCCCGTGCACAGAACCTTGCGCCGAGGAATTCGATTTTGAATTTTATGATTAAGTCGTAAAACTTCACAGCTGAACCTTGAGCTCGTGTCGCTGAGTCTGGGACTACTGGCCCGAGGTTTTCTCATCCCGTTCGGTTCCCTGTGAACATAATGAAGTGCACCTTCGGGAAGATGTTGCTGGTAATGAAGCTGGCGAACGATAAGTAAACGGGGAAAATTAAAAGAACTTTACTAGAAAAACTTTTATTCTTCTCCTTCTTCATCCTACATTTGCTAAGGATATTAAATAAAATCCATTAGCAACCGACATGTGCCATCGATTGGTGAAGGTGATTCAACTTCTATGATCTTGCGTGCGATTTATCTGACCATTGCAATTTCTAGTCATACTACGATAATCCCAAACTGCCAGTAGAATATTTCACCATAAGTTTGATCAACAAAGCACCGAATATCTGACCAATTTCAAATGATTCAAAACCATAACAGCACAGAGGTTACATATTCCCAACAATGACTAGAATCATGTACCTTCACGACTTCTTAACGTTCGTACGACTCCCCCGCGTACCCAACTCCCACAGAACATTAAAACTCTCGCTAAACACGACCCGACCATGTTCCGCTGAGAAAACAGAAGTCTTTTTTTTGGTAGCCTCTCCCAGCGCACACATTCCGAACCGGATTGGAAAATGAACCTTTCGCAAAAAAAAGGGCCGAAGCAATAAATTAGAAGCTTTATGTGTGCATCTTTGCAGGCGAAAACCATGGTAGCGAGAAGCGAGGCGTGGAGTATGGTGTAAGCGTTTGCTTCCGTTTGCCCTGTTTTAGCTCCTACAGGCATCGTGCATGGACGAGTGAGATGAGATCTGCTGCACTTGTTTGTGCATTCATGGGGGGTTTGTGCATTCGTGACGTCCTTCCTTCCTTCCCTGCTGCCACATATTTCGGTCGGAGCGCATCAGCGTTCAAGGATGAGATTTAACACTTCAGGGTTTTTAGTGTCCACAGCCCAACGGGTGGCCACTGTGTCGGTTCATTAGTTGGGCCATGAGTAAGAGGGCGAGCTTTACTTCTTTTCTACATCCCGTGTTAACGATTTGATTGCAGAGTTATTATATCGCATGCAACAGGGGATGCAACGACGCCACAGCACAGCCGTGTACCAATGTGTTTTAGAAATGGAAACTTTGTCGTTAGCTTTATCAACGTCATGGAGAGTTTTGTGCTGCTTGGAGAGTGCAGTAAACTTTCTTCATAAATTTTACATATTGAAACTAATTAGGGATAAAGTTGATGTTGCAGAGGATTATAAAAGATACTTGAAATTGTCGAAGGGGTATCTACTCTACAGTACAGCAAGGACACTTAAAAACATATTCAAGTAAAGCTCTGAATTTAATCTTCTGATGTCTTTATTCCAATTAAAAGTTTGCGTAATCTACGATTGCATTTGAATAATGATGTTTCCAAGAAGCATTTCTTAGCAATTCCTAACCTAACCCTAACCTAACCTCTAACAAGCAAAAAGGATTTATCAAATTTCTCAAGCAAACCTGAAATGTACCAGGACACTATTCCATGTTCATAATATTCAAAACCCTAAAAGCGCAAAGCACTCTTTATGCTACAAATATTCTTTTCACAATACAACTAATTTAATTTCGCTGTTAACGAAAAACTCCTCTCCCCGGACCGAATCCTTTCTCGAATGCACTTTGTGACACTGAGTAGCGCACTGCAGGATGTGCAATTCCAACCATCCCATCCTCCGCCCCGGATCCTCTCACCACACATACACAGAAAAACCGCATGACAAATAGGTCACATTGGCGCACCCTCTACTGCTGGTGGGCTGGACTTGTCCTAGATTGTGCGAAGCGAACACCACGTCCTGTCCAAGGTTAGGACATTTCCACAACACCGACATTGACTCTCTCTCTCTCTCTCTCTCTCTCGCTTGCTTTTCATTTTAGTGTGATGATGGTTCGTTTTTGTTACAACGTGCAAGCTCGCATACTGCCAGTGGGAAACCGTTTTTTCTGCTTTAAATACAGCCAGCCAGTTCGCACCGTAGGTGGGCGAGAGTGGTACTAAAAACACAGAACAACACAGTGACGCTGCTATCATGATCACGAAAATGCATCGAACAGTTACGACCCAAGGACGAACCGTCCATCATTGCTCGACTGCCTTTGTGTAAACACAAGCACTCGCTTGAAGATATTTTATAACCGCTTTGAGGTAAACTTTCCGTACGTGCTGCAATAACACCGTTTATCGTACTTTGTTCCTGACTGCACGGTTAATGTAATCCCTATGCATTCCATTATGTTCGAGGTAATCTAGTCATCTTAACGCTGTACTTTGGCTACGACCATCACGCCATTGAGACTCAATTAGTAGTTACCCATCGCGCTGTGAAGGAAATGACAGCAACGATGCGCTAATGTCACTAGCAAATGAGCTCGTATCCTGACACAACAAGGATGACAATCCAGATCAAACTAAACTTGCACGATCTTAATCTCACGAAATTAACAAGTTACAACTTACATCGGTATGCATTCAGGGCATCTTCTCCGTTTGTCCCTACCGCAACGCGTCCAAACAAACTGCAAAACCAACTGTCAATTCGTCCTTGACGCAACTGTCGATGCTGTCCTTGGGACGCACTTCACCAGCTACCGAACCAGAAGAGGGCGCGAAAAACGCAACCATTCTAATACACTACTTTGACACAAAACTTTCCCCATTCTAGCACCAAACCAACCATTAGCCTTGTTCCTGTTAGCTAACTAGTCGTTAACAGTTCCCTCCGTTTCAGTGCACTCTCCCGTGCCCGATGCGAGTAACGCACATTGCAGTGTGTCCATAAAATATCATCAAAGTTTAAGCCATCGCCCGTACCATCCTCCGCACCGTCCACCGTCCGTCGAGTTTCATTTTGCACGACTGGTTGCACTTTCCCATTTCTGCGGCACTGCACAGGACCTCGCGCCTTTTGTAGTTTTGCGGGTGGTGTCCCATTTATTGTGCACTGATTACCATCGGGATCAGGACGACGCTGTTGTTCCGCGGGCCAGCTTGGAATCGTGCGAAAATGGGAAATGTAGCACGACGGTTTGCTAAGTAGCTACACAAAGTGATAATGGGGACCCGGTTGATCCACCGACCATAAATCCAATCGACAACAGGGATCGGGATTCTCTTGCTAATGATGAAGTCGAAAGGATAGTCCTTGGGGATTGGTGCCGCTCAGACATTGAAACTTTGAAGAACAGTGCTGGATCACAATGTGTGCTCGACAGAAAGTGAATTTATTATACAACACGTAATTCGGTTTGCAATTTGAGTGTTTTAATGTTCTCCCAAAATATCTCAAAACAAAAACTTTATAAAAAAAAAACGTTAAAACAATTCGCCCCAAATTATTCATCGTCCAGTAAAATATTATTGTATTAAATCTATCGAGCATGATTAATCGTACTAGTCAAAGATACACATTTAACAAAGGTGCAAACGTTTAAAAACCGTCTCCCATTAACGAGGGTACGCTGGATGTTGGATTGAAGAAATTCGATCCACACTAAAATTCCGTCCACCACCCGAGACTAGGCCCAGACGAACAGAGATCGTGACGGGGAGTCCCGTGGAGAGGGAAGAGGGTAGTTTTTCTTTACGAGCGCCTTTTCGCCTTCCGTTCTCGAAAGCCCAATCAAATTCCAGACAGGCTTATGGCAGTCTTCGTCGTCCCATCGTCTCCTCCACAGACCTGGGGTCGCATCTCACGCAACCTCACCCCCTCTTTCTCTCTCACACGCAATACTTCTCTCTCTCTCCCTTTCTCTTCATCTCCCGTTGGGGCGGTTATCCTTTTAAATTGCCAATGACGACAACTCTCGACAGACAGGCCATTGCCCTTCGATGCAAAAACGACAAAAAAAACAAACACACGTAAATTCCCGCACAAGAACCAAGAAGCACGAACGGTAAGGATCGGTGTCGTATAATGACAGAAGCGCCGAAACATGTGTAGCAAGAATTAAGCTCTCCGGTAGCATTCTTTACCAATTTTGCTTCTTCCGTAAAACAGGTGTCGAAAATGTCTGTGCCTCAATTATTCGTTCGGAGACAAGTTCTTCCTCTGTACGATCTTCAAACAAATTCTTAGTAGATAATTATCCTTTCAAGGATTTTTGTCCTTTTTTACATTATGTGTATTAAACAGTTTTTAATTAGTAAAAGTAAAGTAAAAATACATTGAATTCAATTCACTCCGTACGCTACTCAGGCCGCACACATAAAAATATATGCACGCAAATTGTGCCCATTCGCACGACAGTAATAAAAATATCCAGCCACCGAAATCGAACAGAACTGCTACGACAAACAGTACTCACGCCCAGACGAATCAGGAAGAAGATTTTGCGGAAGCACGCCAACCGTACGACGCAGCGGGTAGGGAGGCAGGCAGTCCCCAAGATTCACAGTGACAAACGCGAGAGGCGGCCGGATGTGTGCTGAAGAGAGAGAGAGAGTGAGAGAGACAGCCAAGTGGAAAGAAAATATCGCCCAGTGTCTGCGGCCGAATTGGTCCAATGAACCTGCGACCTCTAGTCAAGGACGTCTTGGGCCAGACAAAGCAATCCTTAATAATAATAATAACAGCAGCGCACCGTACTTCCTTCCTGGATTCCACATCCCCCAAAACATTCCGTCCCTTCTTTTTGGCCGGAGCAGGGAGGGCGTTTAGTCTGAAAACGAAAGGAAGCGAGTTTGGTGCGTGAAAGCTTCCGTCTGAGGAAGAAAGAAGCAAGCTCATTCTCTTCCAATTGTTGGTTCTGTAGCTCCCACAGTAAGATGGTAGAAATCGAAAAGTCGTCATCGCCAGAAATGTGAGCTCTAACCTTCACTTTTGCTCAAACTTCCTGCGACATGTGCGAAAGCTCCAGCGAAAGCTCCATCGAGCAGGAGTTCTTGTGGGCAGGATTCTACACCGCGCAAGAACTCACCTGTCCTTTCGCAGAACCTCTTTTAATGAAGACAAATGAGTACTGACACTACTGAGGTTCGACACTGTGCCAAGGACGAAATGTGAGTGCTTTACTCCGTTATCCTTGTCGAAGGAGCATGAGTTCCGTCTGGGAGCTGTTGGGTCCTGCCATCGTCATGTTGTGACGCGGAGCAGAGATTCTGAGAACCGTGGCCAATCTCCGCCCACCCGGAGAAAGAAAAACAAATCCACGTATTCCACTCCTCGTGTGTTTCTGCCCGAACTACCCCACCCAATTACACCAGACAATCATTACACTCCCGTCAAGGATTCAAGGATTTATCTCCAACAATCGTGTACCACCGGTATTTCCGTGAACCGAGCATCATACGCAAGGGGTCAAGGACGTTTGAATAACAGACGATGGAAGTAAAGTGAGTACCAACCAGATGCGAGATGCTTTCTACGTCACCAACACACAATATAAATATTCCACACGTAATGAATACAAATAGACGTATTGGAGGCTTTGTTGGACATTTCAATATGATTCACAAAATAGACCTATTTCTCGGCGAGCCCTCACGACGAAGGCATGTTTCAAATAAAGAACCAAACACGTGTCCTTTATTTGTCAGTAGCATCCATCAAGATGCAACATCCTTCATACAATCAGTCCACTTATCATAACAAACAATCCCTTCAAAGTTCAAATGATAGGCATTTCGGATGTGTTGAGCGATGCTCCCAAGTTCGCCCTTTTCACATTTTGTCCTTCGCCAATGACGCTTCAGCCAACGAAAAGAAGAGAAGACAAACATGCGTCAAAATAGGATGCCAACCATTTATCATACTCAACCCCATACACAACAGGCAACTCCGTACTCCAGATTACGCCATCCGGGGAAGAGTGGTAACGAACGGATGCTCAACCGGGTGAACAAAATTACGTTGAGTGTGCTAACTTTATGTAACTCCAGCTACCAGTGCTTTCCCCGAGCATTCGGCATCGGCAAAAACGGAACGTGGAAAAGCACTTTGCTAGAAAAACAGAATCCAAAGTTCTTGGCCAGTGCAAGAGATACTGACCTTACGGGGTGAGGATGAAAGTTTCAACCTAACTAACCACCAACAAAGTAAAAACAGTGTTAGGAGCTTGAAAATGGAGTTCTTACGGCAGGGGGAGCCATAAGTGGATGTAGGGGCAGGATAAAATAATTTACAATTTGGAATTACAAAGGATGTGTCTGTAACATTTTTCAACGTCTTCGATCTCTTTTCTACACGACATTCCAAAATAAACGATCATGAGAAATCGATGTACAGCGATGATGGATGATGAATCTACATCTGATAGTATAGAAATTCCTGCACTTATTATAATGCCTTTACATTATAAACAATTCGTAATCCAATTTTTGTGGTCCGCCAACCTGAGCACGTAAACAATTGGATGTTAGTCTAAATTCTGCATTAAAGCACCAAAACTAATTAAAAGGATATGAAGGGAAAGCTAACACTCCCATAGAACGGAAATCCCGCGGTCGAAGCGTGATGGGGGCAAATATGGGCAACATGCTACGGCCCCGACCTACGCCAACATTCATTTCGAACCATTTTTAGCATTTATATTGTTTATCGTTCCTTCGTTCTCTCTGCACCCGCGGCTTCTCTCGCCCGCACCATTCGTTGGGCCTTTCTCGCAATCCCGGCACGGTCAAGCAAGAATGGCGAATTATTATTACACTTGTTTTCCTTCTTCAACATTGCCTGCATTCTTTCGTACATTTTGCTCCATTTAGCACTTTTCGGGGTTCCTCGTTTGAGCTCATTTGCTGCCTACGATGCTTTACCCCTTTTTCTTCTTGACCCGAAACGGTGCTGTTCCGAGAACTCCCGCCCGCGGCCTTTGCCATTTGCCAGCATTTGTTTACGATCTAATTCTAGCATTTATTCTCACGATAAACACTCCTGCACATTGGAAGAAAGAACAGTGGCTTTGATAAGATTAGCTTTGTTGTATAGAGCGCTAATGTAGCTTTAGTGTTTAACGTCATTCACAAGGCGGTAAACAGTACGTAGAATGGATAACTAACATTATCCACCCCCACAACGCTCCCAATTGACCCCTGCAAAGTAAGCGAGTACACAAATAACGTTATTTCACATAAGCTCGTTCCTTCCCATATACCGTGAATTGTAGGTAAAAGTAGAAATTGCACTGATTGCAGTAGTGTGTTTCTTCCTTTGCCGGTTGCAAGTGTCGTCCATTGCCCTACGATGTGTGCCGAGAAAATGCATTCCCACACACTCTTGCTTGCACACATACATATCTAAATCCCATTTAGGCATCGCCGTGCATGACCTCCAAAGTGTTCAAAGACTACATAACGCTACCCCTATGTACTGCACCGCTATGACGCACATTCTAGCTCTGCCGCGTGCCGTTACTGACTAAAACTAAAGGATAAGGAAGTCCAGAAAGACCAGGTGACTCCATCAAAATTATATTTTGAAACTTTCGTCACACAACATGAAAAGCATATAGTGAAGCAAGAAAAACTGCTTTATGTGGTACCTAACGAACAAAGATAAAGATAAGAAACCTACGCTTTTCATCGATTTCATCGCATCCCCAGTTGTCGTAGGTTCGGCTCTATGTACTCAATACTTTTCGTCGTCGTAATGGTTTGCGTTGCAAAACTCAACCAGCTTTCCTCCATTCACCGGCGTCATTCTTTGAAGTTAAGGCACAGCAGCATTAGCCTCCGCGAAATGCTCCGCCAGCTTCGAACCAAGTTATGTTCATATTTGGTCTTTTTGTTTTGGGGGTTTCCTTTTGTTGGTTTTGTTGTTAATAAAAATTCTAACAACCCGTACCATAACCTGCCCAAAATCGATACTAACTTCACTTGGCGAGGCATCTTTAGACTACCGTAATAGGGTCAACAGTCGGGTCACCGATCCACCGTAACCGGGCTGCACCCGGCAAGCTGCACGTGTGGCGGGACGAGCCACGAACGACCTTGCCTACCGCGAGGACTCGCTCTCGCTCACGCTTACTCACTCACTCTGTTCCACACCGGCTCGCTGGTGCAATGAAATGCGCAAGGACATTCCACTGAAATCCGCCATCAACGCCCTGCCAGCAGGTGGTGAAATGAGCAAAACATGGAGGGAAAGTTCATTCCAGCGGTATCAACGTGAACTATGTTTTGGGCAATTCTGTTTTTTACTCGGTTCTTGTGCATGTTTTTGTTTTATATAGTACAGTAAAGGCACATACACAGGAAGGGCAAGGGCTAAATATGGGGGTGGGGTAGAAGATGACGGAAGGAGTAGATTTTGTGGGATTTCGGTGAATTTTTAGCTGGAAGGTTAATGCCGCTATTTGTGCGGTTCGCCCTGGAATAAACGAGTTCCAATCATTAGCTATCGTGCTGTGAGATAATGCAACCTTAATTCTAGGAATTCCTAACAGCTTGCCGGAGCTGGAACGATTTAGTGAAAATCTTATGTGTTAGCCAGGAACGTTTATTCTCCATCTTGTTGTGCTGTGCTCCAAAGTTCAACATCCGTCAACAGGACCCAATGGACCCGAAATTCCGATAACTTGTACCTCTCGTCCGTATGTTCGTTGATCTCCATTTGCAAAGATGAACTTCCACGAGGCATTGCCCTAGGTCAGGCACCGTAGGCAAATGTCATCGATCGATCCGCGCTCGGGCCGTTCAGGGCGTGGTGATGCAACCGAACCGATGTGCCCAAAAAGGAAAACATACCGAGATTGCATGTGTACATAGCACGAGGAGATGGAGAGAAACAATGCGGAAAGCAACGAACTTTGAGAAGCCAACGTAAGGATAACGTACGCCACAGGGCAGGCTTTCTTATCTATTGCAAGAACAAAAACGGTCGCAAGGAAACCCCTTACAGGACTGAACCATAAGAAGGTTATGATACATAATAAGAAATGCTGAAGCACAGGAAAAGGAAAATTCTAAAAATGCAAACACTCATTTTAGCACTTTTCTGCATTCTTTCCATTTTTGGAGAATGACAAGGAGGCAAGCATTCCATTCGCTCGAGAGAGAGAAAAAAAGGAACCAGAGAGTGCTGGTCCCTTTGAAAGCAGGAAATTGAAAGTGATTTTTTTGTGCATCACCCGCCCCATAACTGCAACTGCGCGTTTTCAATAATGCACAGCTCCATAGACTCACCTAAACAGCGATGGAGGTGCAAAAAGCGCCGCCACACATACACGGACACGAAGCATTTCATAATATTCGCTTGAAATACTGCAGAATGATAATGAATTTTCGTTTGCATTAGATAGAGGAAAAGGGAGCTCCCTTTTTCCCCTTTCCGTAGTAAAGGAATGCACCACCGGAAGAACACGGTATGTGTGTGTGTGTGTGTGCGAGAGGGTGTGTTGGTAGTGGTATGTGCCGTCGAGGTCGTGCACAAATCGATGATGATGCCATCGGGGCTAGGAACTGGACAGGATTCAAGTTCATTGCCTTTCCGGGATGAAAATAGAAAACTCGGAAAATGCATCACAGGGCGTCCCTCTCTCTCCCTCTCTTGCTCTCTCTCGCTCTGTCGCTCTTGTGCGCTCTTTTCGTCTGCCGGTTCCGAACGGAGGAAACGGGAAGCTCGACAGCGATTGAATGCGCGCCGGCGCGAGTCTGCCAAAATCCAACCACAGATGCATTTTTTCAGCAAAATCATTATCGCTGGTGCAATGTAAACCCTCCGGTTTTATTTCTGCAGCACATGCAGTAACACCGACAGGGGGAGAAAGTGAGAAAGTATAATTTGTGGGGATTCTTGGGTACTTAATACCTTGATATCACATTTGCAGATTGAAATCATACCCAACCAAACGCCCGATGCTCTTCAACCAGTTCTTACCGGACAGTCTGCACAACGAAGCAATCCCCAAAACAACAGCCGGCTCGTGGCGCTGCCATTATCTAATCAATTCAGGGCCGGTTCAGCCCTGTTCCGAGCTTCACTTCTCACGTGCGTACAATAAACGCAAACGCATCGTAGTATTTGGGGCTGGCTAGGGAGCGGTTTTGTTTACCTCATTATCTAATTATTGCCCATCGCTTATCGCACCGGTTCTTGAGAATGTAGTGAAGGTGTATGAAGATACTGAATGGGGCGGATGGTATTTGTAGGAATGGAACGATATGAAACGGTTTATACTTAACGGGGAAGCCCGGTGGGTTTAGTTAAGGATGGTTGGTGTTTATAAATAGAATGTCATAAATGCTGCCAACCTCTTCCGGAATGTGTGGGGGGATGGTATTTAAATTTTATATGTTTAAAAGAGCACCCGGAAATGATGAAGACACACTTAAATATACTGTAATTTTTACAAAAAAAACTTACCTGAAATCAGAAATACTGTAGATTCTCTTCTCTAAGCTTGAAACCCAAACATTACACTCTCTTCCTTGTTCAAACTAACGAATTTCAACACGCCTTTTAGGCTTGAAAAAATTCTGGAAGTTCGCTGCCAAACGAACGAATTTCAACACGCCTTTAGGGGCTGAAAAAAAAAAAATCTGGAAGTTCGCTGCCATTTCGTTTCCACCGATCGTTTTATCACGGGACTGAGGAGCCAGGATACACATTCACAAAATTTCCCTACCGTATACCGGAAGTAGATGGTTTACGCACGCACTGAACACACCGTCAGTACGGGTAAGAATATTGCCATGGAAACACCCCAGTCGCACCCTTTCCGCTCTACCAAAAAACGAAAAATGTGCTGACGCTATCACACACTTGGCTTCCTGCTGAATTGAAATTTAATCAAACTGTTTAGGCAATGGCCAGGCAATGGCACGCACTACACGAAAAAGCCTCTCCCCGGGTTGTAGCATAATTTCACGCGCTTCGTACACGACATGGAAGAACCGCACGTAAACAGCAGCACGCGCGTGTTATCAGTCGGGAAATGAAAGAAAAACACACACCCACACACATACGCACTTGCTTACACTTTCTCCATCTTAATTTGATACAACTATTTAAACCGAATCTAAGAAGGGCTTGTCTTCTTGGCACGGATTGCGTGGCCCTACAGAACGAGCGACATTTTTCCTCTGTGCTTACTTGGAACTGCAGGCTGTACCTTAGCGTACTTCGAAAAGCAACTGCTTCCAGCAGGGACTTTTATGGCTCACGATATGTTTTTATGCTTTTTAAGCGCATACAATCGCGCATTCTTTCCACAGAACGGTGGAAAGAGCGTGACCGAAGGGTGTGCGCACACACACAGGATATCGAGCGGTGAGTTGGGTTAGAGGGCGCAGAAGGGGGTGTAAATACTGATTTGACATTTCGGGTTTGTTGTTACACTGTGGCAGCGCGATTAAACTTTTTTCTGGCCCTTTAAAAAATCTCTGCATGCTCTTTGTGCTAGCAGGAAGAAAGTAAAGCGTACCACGGAAAAAAACAACTTCTCTAACAGCACGTACACACACACACTCACACGAACACACATGAATAGGCACGATGCTCGCGAGTTACGCGATCCCATTCATAGCCGCGTTTTTTTCTTCTCATCATTCGTCAAGGGGGAAGGCAACGAACGACGATGGCGACACATTCTCGATGAATCAAAGCTGAAGGAAACGGGAGCTTCGGCCATAAAGGGCCTTCCACTGCAGATCTGCTAATGTATACCCTACCAAAACACTGCACCACCGGGACACGGCACACGTACAGCGCCGACATACAGGCGCACACACACAACTGTAATGGCGGGACACATTCACACCACACGTCGGACACAAACACAGATCAGCGTTCAAAACAATTAAACACGCAGCTCCCGCTGTGGTTCCACAAACACGAATGGAATGTTTTGACAGGCAGCGCAAAAGTGGACCCGCTCGTGCACTGCACACGCACACACACTTGCAGCACCGAAATGCCCGTTTCGTTCTGAAAATGCAGGGATGGTCAACTCAGGGCGACTTTACGTTATTTTTTACAAATTATATTTTACCTTTAAAATAACAAAAGAGAGAGAGAGAGAGAGAGAGAGAGAGAGAGAGAGAGAAAGAATCTGAAATCAAAGTGTGAAAATAGGGTACTCACGTTCCACTAGCTTTTACACTAGGGAACGAAATCCTATATGATATGACCACATTTCAAAAGAAAATTTTTTTTTTTTACTTTAAATAAATTATACCTTTTATTAATGTTTCTCTTCCATCCACCGGCTTCTAGACAAGCATTTTAACCACTATTTTCGGGAAGGCGTGCGCCACTCCATAATAAGCAAATAAATAAACACTTTCAGAAAATCCTACATTACATGTTTCTTACAGCGAAATGTTTATTGTATTCAGAACAAATTCCATCTAAAAGGGAAACTGATACGAAGTGACATGGCATGTTTCAAAGTTGTCTCCTGCTTCGGCTTAGCTCCTAATATTATAAGGCACGTTTATATTATCGCAATTCAATTCATCTACGTTTCGAGTTTGAGTTGGTTCTATGGTTTTCTTTTTTTTGGTATCGATGCTACAGGACATTCACACTTGCCCATCGTCAGATATGTGACGTTTTGCCGTGGGTGCTCGCTATAGTTCGCTGCGCCTGCTTTTCGTCTCCAGATCATGTTCACCCTGCCCAATGCCCGATTCACTCAACAATGCAGCCGGTGCATTGGGCAACTGCTCCTTGTCACCCTTCTTTGGCTCACTGGATTGCGCTTGGCCAGCATCGCGCGTGTCATTGTGCACCGTTCCCGATCCACCCTTGCTCACCCCAACGGTCGGCAGTGTCCCATCGATACGAAGCGAATCCTCCGTGTCGGAAATGTATCCTTCGTCCCCGGTGTAGTGCGTAGGATACAGCAGCAACGGTGCTGCACTCCAAGCGTTCAGCGTACGCTCGCGGAAATGGCTGGCCCAGCTATCGTTCGGATGGTTATCGAACATGATCGGCAGATACTCGTCCACCGGAAGCAGTTTTCCAAGTGGTTTCTCACGCAGCAACTTCTTGGCTCCTTCCAGCGTGATAACGTACCCGAGCGTCCAGTAGGAATAGCCCGCCTTTACCAGGTACTCCGACCCTTCGATCCACTTTTCATCTTCCTCTTGTAGCCGCTTGCGCCCAAAGTAGATCAAATCCCAACCGCCGATACGGCGAGCATCAGCCAGCACACCGTACGCTCGGCGGCGGAAAAACGGCTCGAACCGTATGTCATCTTCCAGTACGAGCACTTCCTGCTGGTTTAGCCGAACCATTCGTTCCCAGATGTTGTAGTGGCTCAAAAAGCATCCGATTTCACCCATTGTCATCGGGCTAAAAGGAATACAAGAGTGCGTAAAATAGAAAATCGGATTACATAAAAAAAAACCCGCAACGCACCGCTTGTGGAATGGATCAGCATAACCGGGCAGGAAACGAATGCCCATATCGTGCACCTTCTTATCACTTAACTGCTTCCCATCCACGGCTGGGAAGTGTTCCACATCTAACCCGAGCAGATCGAAATGTTTCAACATTTTCGTACGCCGCTCCGAGCGCCTTTCGAGATTGATCATGTAGATGTGGGATAGGGACAGTTTGTCTCTGTGGAATAGGAAAGGAAGCAAAATTTCATTGTCCCGACTTTAGCCACTAACAAGTAAACCTCCAACATACTTGGGAACCTCTGGAACGAATCGACTCAAATCCTGCTTCAGCGTCAGTTCCCCATACTCGTTCACGATGTAGCTTAGGATGTTGGTTAACTGCTCCACATCTTTCCCCTGCACGGTTTCGCCTGCCTCTAGCGGCACCATAATATACCCGTAAAGAAGCTCATTGCACACGTACATCGGAATTCCTGAGTAGTTTGCGGACATGGCGAATATTATAATATCATCGACCGGTCCATCGTACCGACCGGCGGGGAGGTTTTTCCGCTCGAACGTTAGTTGACGGGTTTGGGCAATGTTAAGGCTAGCCAGCACAGCGGTATGCACCATCGGTACCGGCCACTGTCCGATCTGGTCGTAGTTGAGAATCTTTTTGTAATCATCCGTACGCTGGTAGTAGTAGTCCGACGTCATTCCGCACCAAAAATTTGAGTACAGTCCGTCGGAAACCAGCATGGGTGCAACGATCGGGAGCTTCCGATCGATCAGCTTGCGCAACGTGTTGCTATTCGTCAGGAAAACGTCAGCATCGAGGAACTGTGGAAGAGAGAGAGCGAGTGAGAGTCAAATTGTTACCATTTATTAACCGGAAATGAAGTCATTTGCTAATAACTCACAAAGATGTAATCAGCCCACATAGTACGAGCAGTTTGTAGAGCTTCTTGCTTCAAGCGAATCACATCGCTAAACCGTTCCTCGTTCCAGTGAGTGTTAGTCTTCTCACTTTCACGCTTCCGCTGCTCGCTGCGGTATTTAAAGTCTACGCTGTGATACAGTGAAGAAGTCCGTTTGAGCCACGCTTTGGTAATCTCAATGCTGCGATCTTCATTATGATCGGATCTTATCCTATGTGTTGTTATGTGAAATGAAATGTTCTGTTACAGTACGCCAAACATACACATGCACCTCTCTTAAGCACTTACCAAAGGGACATCCGATCCTTGGGATAGTCGAGATCTTCCAAGTACGAAAAGAAGAATGGCAACGTGTGCGCTTTATTGCGCACCAACACTGCCACCATTACAGTTGGGAGCTGCTCGAAGAGCTCTATCTGATCGCAGCTAACGATTGTCGTCGTCAGCAGCAGCATCATCATCATCATCACCACCTTCGTCATCTTTGCGGGCCTCGCAAATGCACCACCGCAATTGCATCGAACCAAAATGAAAGAACACATGTTGGTGCTTTTGTACGCGTAGTACAACAGTAACTAAAAACTTAACAATACCCCACACTAGCCGTTACTACACCAACGAGCGTTTTGTCTGACTCATATCAACTTCCGTTTCCGTCCGCTGGTCAGAAGAAACAGATGAGTTTTCCGTTCCGATCTGTATACGGTCGGGCACAAGCAAGCACGCACACACTGCCGCCGCGATATACGCGTACAAAACAATCTGCGGCAAATGTCAAATCGTACACCTCACATCGGCGCCTGCTGCGTTCTGCTTATTGTGCAGAGGGGATGATGTTTTATGCTGGTTTGTTTATGTTTTTCTTTCCCTTCCAAGACGCACACTCACACAAGCACAAAGTGGTGGAATGTAAAATAGAAACAAATATCGCACAGCAAATTTATTCTTCCCTACAATAGTTTGAAATCATTAACTTATGCTTAAAAAATATTTAACTTAATCGCTATTGCAAGTACATATGGTTTTGCTTTTGGTTTTTTCTTCATTTTCCTTCACGTAAGCCTGCAAGCCTTAACGCTCAATTCCATCACTAGGAAATCAAGAAGTGTTATCAATCGATCGTCATTGTACAATACACACTGGGGATGGGGATGAGGGTTACAATAATACAGCATTATTTGAGATACATCGACGGTATGTCCTACAGCTACTGTTTGGTGCGAGTTGAGCTCGGTATTAAAACTGCGGCAGGCACACCTTCTCCGCAAACAGCTCCGATATGACCGTGATCCATAGCGCCAGCACAAACATGATGTACGATATGCCAACCTGGTGCGAATGTGGCAGATGGTACGGTTGACCTCCGATCTCATCGATGTGAAATCCGAGTGGGAATATAACCGCCGCAAGACAAAACAGAACCACTGGAAAGGGATTAGAGATAAACTATACATTTTCGAACAAGAACGTAGTGCCGCCGATACTCACTTGCCGTAAAGCCGACCCACCGTGCATATGGAATCACGTTCCGGTCCCAGTTACTGGACGCGAGTAAAATGATGGTCGTGGTTATACAGATGCAGCCCACAAAAATGCATACTAACGCAATGAACCATTCCGGTTGCAGCTGCGGCGTAAAGCAAACTTGCGGCCGGTTGTAGAGCGTCATGCAGGTCCACATCAATCCCAAGCGTGTTTCACCTACAAGCGAGGAAAGGGAACGGTTATGCTTCTGTTCAGTCATTCCTTCCCGATTTTGCAACCTTCCATCATACCTCCAACACTGGTAACAATCCAATCGGGCATCGCTAAGCTGACGATAGCGCAAACGTCCGCCGCCATAAACAGACCGGCACTGATTGTAGTCAACTTATCCATACTTTATTTTATAGTACACAACTAGTGCGTTTTTCACAATTTTTAAAACTGTTCAAGAAAACATATCTCACACCTATTTTGCTCCAAGCTGTGTAGGCTGAAAAATAGGGGCAGAAATGGTATGTTTATGTTTTGAGTAAAATGACATTTACATGCTTTTTCACCTTTCTGTCATTCATGTTGTCACTGTTATAAGGCTCTCCTATTCATTATTTTAAGCTGCGCATTAATTCAATGAGAAAAAAATATTTGCGTTTTTATAAAAATTGTATATCTTTTGCTGTTAACATATAGAATGTACTGAAGAATGATACTAAAATTGTAATAAAACTTACGCCTTTCCGAGAACCATCTACAGTTTAGCACCACTTTTTGCAACGAAAAGTAAACAAACTGTCAAAATACCATCGGAATTTTCTTCCGATTTTCATTTCGTTTCGGTTTTTCGGCTTTCCTACCGAAATGAGTCCCGTTTTTGGGACGACCCAAGAATTCAACTTGCTGTAACAAAAATGGCCTATTGGTCCGTTGGGCGGTGCTGTGAAAGTGATAGTCTGTAGTAGCCTGTGTGATAATATCCGCGAGAAAAAAATACCATCCATCATGAGCGATTTAGATGATCCACTTTGTGGGCAGCAACAGCTGCAGCAACAACAGCAACAACAACCTCCAACCCAAACAACACCCCGCAGTTCCCTCGGCTCGGGTGCGCTGTCCTACAGCAATTCCTCCATCTCCCCGTCGACGAGTTCGAGCAGCTCGGGATCGGCCAAATCCGCCGTCAGCGAGTGCTTGGGAGCGTGGCTCAACTACCTCCAGATCATGAACAACCTATGTGCGGCCGGCTATCGTCTAGCGCAAACAATTGCCGCCCTTGAACCGTGGGCATACTTTGATCAACCGAACTCATCCGCCAGCGGTGTCGTTGGTCCATCGTCAGGAGGGAGCAATCCATCCGGCATTCCTTCACCCTCGCAGCAGCAACAGGCTGTCCCGCAGATTCCGCAATTACCCTTCACAACCTCGCAAATTCCCTCACACATGGCCTTCCAGTTTATAACGGCCTGGGATGAGCTGGCTCGAGCGTCCGTGATGGCAACGGGCACGGTAAAATCGCATATCGTGAGCGTGCTGCAGGACTTTAAAACGCAACCACTGGCCACGGTGGAGCAGGAAAGCGAACTGCTACATATCAAGGAGTACAATCAGCTGATTCTGCAGGATAACGCACAAACGATGATCAATCTGCAGCATCAGTTCTGTGTCGCTTCGTGTGATGCTTTCGCGCAGCTGATGTGCTGCTACCAGTGCCAGACGCAGGTGGGCTTCCCGCACGACCCGGACTGTCCGATGGTGCAGCATCCGATGTCAGCCGCTGCCACAATTGCACGGTCCGGTGGAGGCGGTGTTGGAGCGGATCAACGCTCTCAAACTCCTTCTCCCCACTTTGGCATGAAAATGCAGGAAAATGCACGGTTGTACGATCGCACCGGATCGATCTCGACGCAAGGATCCTCTTCGGACCATGGGACGACGGCGTACGAACAAACGCGAGGCCCTTCTCCGCACGACATCCGCGGACCGAGCCCGATACAGGGCTATTTGGACAACATACGCGGTCCACTGCCAAATCCCGGCCATCTTTCCGGCATGAAAGCACCTTTCTATCGAGGATCTCGATCGCCATTGAATTTTCCTCTCTTCACACTAAACGGACAGCGGCGTTGGTCAGAAGCCGCGGCAGGGGAAGTCAATTCTGAGGCGGCGCTGGACCCAGAAAGTCAAATGCGTCGATGGTCGATGCCGTGGGAAGCAAAAGCGGACAAATCAACGGTACACTGGAATCAGACGCGGTTAATGCCCATCTCGAAGCTTGCTGTACCAGCGTCCGGACCGGGACCGACGCCGAAATCTTCGTTGGGCGATCGTAGTCAGAGCACAACGCCAGATTCCACCTGGCACTCCTCAATCACCAGCCAGGACGGGCTGGTAGAAGCGATTCAGCTATTGTCCTGTCGACCGATACACCGGATGCAGCCGACGATGACGATGATGGCTCCACCCAACATTGGACCACCGTTTGTTGAGGAACCCTCCGGAATGGTACCTATTCCTTTTAAGCTGCAAATATAAAGACAAATTTAAAATATGTTCCGAAAATTATAATACAATGCTTTACCGTTTCAGCAACAGGAATCTCACAATGCGATGGGTAATCCACCCGGACTGTACGGTATCTGGACGCAGCAGAACCCGCCAAGTGCCATCTTGCGTCAGTCGTCCGTAGCCACGATGCAGCAGGAGCGCATGGTACCGCTGATGAACTACATTCGTGAGCAGGACTCATCGATCGACGAGAATCCACCTAATTAATTCGATCACTCACCACATTTTTACAATCTTGTCTCTTCTAGGAGAGGGCAAGGTAAAGTATTCCAGTTGGGGGGAGATCACATACCAAAGCATCATCGCAGCATCATACCAAACTCTTTTAGGGCGATATTGGAATTTTATACAACAAAAATATGTGGGGGGATAATATTTTGTGCCCCATTTTTCTCACTTTCTATGTAGTCGTAATGTTTAAAGTGTGTACTCATGATACATAGAGCAAAACAAATGATATTCTTTACACGAAACGCGATCGGGAAAGGAGAAACGATCGCATGACAAGAAAAAGGAACGATCATGCTCATACCGTTTTACACGCTGATATTTGAATGTTAGAACTGTAGCTTTGAAATTTGTACTGAATTCCTATTATACAAGAACAGCAGTATATTACCGTTTTACACACGTTTCCTTAGCTGTGTTTTTTCCAGGCAAGAAAGCAGACATTACTTAAAAGCGATACCCGTTCCTTGCGTTTTCACCTTCGTTATTTATGTGGACCATACCATTAAATTATTCATCTAAAACGGTCCTTAAAGGGGGGCACAAACATTGAAACAATTCGTTAGTGTTAAATGGAAGGTTTATTGGTTTTTTACTTCACACGATGTTTATGTGTACTAATATTCGACTAGTAACACAATTTAATAAATCTGGCTGTCTGAAAACCCTATGCCACTTTCGATGTTCTTAACCGAAAGTATCTTATTCTCTTAAAAATGCAACTCTGCTGAATTCATAGGTGAAAAAAGATAAAAGAAATCATAAAAGAAGTCGACGGTCGGTTCGGCATGTTAAATCTAAAAAATAGTACAATGCTTGGCAAACGAAACGGAAATGCCACTTACGAAGGTACGGGAAGGGTTGAGAATTCTACCTTTAGCTTATCATACAGTTCCTGATACTCGGGGTGCTCTCGAATCAACATCGCTACCGTGCCGCGCTTCACACCCATCGCAGCGCCAAGATCTTTCCGGCTGGGCATGTAACAGTAGGGGATGTTCTTTTCCTCGCACACTGCCGGCAGGTGGCACATGATTTCGATCGGTGTCACATCACCGGCGAATACAACCAATCTTAAAGGCAGGAAGGGAGCAATAAATAATCATTGCAATGCATCATTTCAACACAACCACGACAGAAGCACACACTTACCCAGTTTCACCCTTGCGCAGGCGAATCTGAACGTCCTTCAAACCGTTACGCAGGAAGGTTTTCTGTTTCGAGGCTGTAAAAGGCACACAAAAAGAGTGAATATAGTTGGGGTCTTGTAAGCGGGATAACATGCCAGCCATACCTTTTTCGATGAGCTTGTGAACCTTTTTGGTCAGCTTCTTGGACGCCATCGGCTGTGCTATTGCACTCGCATTGCGAACTTTATCCTCGTACGTATCTTCCTCTTTGACCACGACCGAAGTATCGATCTCCTCACCCTCTTCACCCTTTTCCGTCTTTACTTTACCCATTATTTGCTAGTTTTCGTAAAAAGTATTACAAATAAAATTTGGTTTTATACGACCCGGCGTATGCTTCGCACGTGTTGCAGCTTGCGATGATGCGTAGTTTGACAGGAAAACAAGCTCACGCTTTAACACACAAGGTGTTTATATTTAGAAGGTGAAGTCCAACGTGTGTTTCGTTTCGAAGTTAAAATCGAACAGAGTAAATAGATTTCTTAACTTGATATAACACTTCTAGGAGTTCTGGTGGTTGGTGAGAAACCAGAAAACTGTATGCGATTTTATTAAACAAAATTCAAAGGGGTCGCCAGGCGAAAGCGATAAAACTTCAACTAATAAATACATACACCTTGGTTAAATCCTCCTCAAGTCCTCACCCGATCTTGTTTCCTTAAAGCACCTTGTTCCTATCCCTCGTTAAACGTCAAATGAATGCCAATTGAGATGCTATTCGAAGAAGAAGAAGAAAATGCTATACATGTGCGTAGATTGACACAACGGAGTTCGTAAAACGTGTACCGTGAAGCAAATCAAAACATTGGCATCTTTTAGTTATTTTGTGAAAGTTTTACTTAGTACCACGTGCTAATTAACTTTCGCTAAATATGAGCGCAAGCGACTTGTTTCGTAAACTTTCATGTGGTGCCAAATTTTCACACAAAAATAAGCTTCCGAGCAAAAGAAAGGTAGGGTTAGATAGCGTGTTTTTAGCCTGTACTCTACAGCGTTATTTCGTTCATTCTCTAGCTTGAGAACGCCGATACAGTGAACCTTCCCAAATTAAAGGTATGCATCAAGGAAGAGACTGACTCAGAAGGTGATGCAAAGGAGCCTGTTTCGAAGTCACCAATGATGGTAGTAGAAAGCACGCAAATCAAAAGTGAAGATTCTTGCAGCGATGAATCGGACGTAGAAGAGAAAGCGAGCAACAAACCAGAACAAAAAAAAACTCCGTTTCATAAGAAAAATTTACCTCCCGAGAAAGCTGAACTGATCAACATGCTTCGTCTAAACCGACTGCGTAACCAGCACAATATACACGTGAAGAAAAATCGACACGGACCGAAAGTGCCCAACATTATCGAGACTTTCGAGCAGCTTAGTACTGAGTATGGAGTTTCCAACCGATTGGTATCGAACGTACTGGCCTGTTACAGCAAACCAACACCGGTACAGATGCAGGCAATACCAGTCCTGCTAAAAACCCACTCGCTCCATGCCTGCGCTCCGACAGGCTCGGGCAAAACGGCTGCATTTCTGATTCCCATTCTGCATCACTTGAAAAAACCGATGCAGTGTGGATTTCGGGCACTAATCATTTGTCCAACGCGCGAACTGGCCAAACAGACTCAGCGGGAAGCACTGCGACTCGGTGATGAAATGAACTTACGCACGCACGTCATACGATCGGTGGACGATCCGAAGAGAAGCGACTACAGTTTCAGCAGCGGACGCAACTACGATATTCTGGTGACGACGCCAAACCGAATCTGTTACCTGCTTTCACAAAACCCTCCTAAAATCGATCTAAGCAAGTAAGTACAATAATTTCTGCCGTATTGTTTTCCATACAACCGTTTCAGACGTTCGGAATGGCACGTCATTCGTGATGGTTAGTGTTGGGTCGCGAGCGAAAGAGTTACCTTAATCGCTCCGCTCACTTAAAGGGTTGTCCACTCCAAAGCACAACTGTCCACATGTTTTAAATAATGTGCGTTTTGAAAAAACACAAGTGTCTACCACTTGTACACAAGTCAAGCCGATTTCGGTACACTGTCCATTTCATTTAAACAATTGTCTGCTTCGATTGAATACAAACGTCAAACCCGGCACGGTTTGTTTTGGTTCCGGCGTCACTAAAACTTATTCTCTAAAAGCTAGCTTTACTGTATGTTTCGCACTATAAATATACTGTATTAGATACATATTTTGTAATAATTCGTGAATTCAAGACAAGTTTTCGTTTTTGATCAATTTCTGCCATCAAAACAAACCGTGCCGATTTGGACGTATGTGTTCAATCGACGTAGACAATTGTTTAAATGAAATGGACAGTGTACCGAAACCGGCTTGACTTGTGTACAAGTGGTAGACACTTGTGTTTTTCAAAACGCACATTGTTTAAAACATGTGGACAGTTGTGTTTTGGAATGGAAAACCCTGCAAGTGAGCGCGCATTGTGCGCTCTTCGCCTAAAATTAACCAGCTCAGCAGTGAGCGAAAAGAGCCCGGTGAGCACGTTAGCGAGCTAAACCCGCGAGCACATGGAGCGTGTCGAGCATGAAGCGCACTAATTCGCGATTCGCGATTCTTCTTCTTCGGTGGCACAACAACCCAGTAGGGTCAAGGCCTAACCAGAGCACTAACGTGCTTTGGCTCTTTCTGTGACTGAGTGTACCCATCCATATCAAGATTGTAAATCCTGAGTATGGGGGATTGTGTGATTAGTGTACCCATAGCAGGCTAGTCAATCCTGCGTATGGGGGGCGGCAGCGATCCGAATGAGATTCGAACCGTCGATGGGCCTTTTGACAGCCCTACGCCGTTACCACTCGACCACCGAGCCGGCCCAATTTCGCGATTCTGTCGTTCAAATTCTCTCTTGGGCACAAGATCGGCATAATATACAGAATGCTCGGCATAGTGTTGGTTTGCGCGGTATACGCCTGCTATGATCGCGGGCACGAGAACGATAGAAGATAAAGAATGCGTGGCGCGATGATCGAGGGCTCGCGGGCTCACCGGGTTCACCGGACTCTTGGAAGCGCAATTCCCTCGCAGTGGAGCTACGGCTCGCTCAGCGTTCACCGAGGTGAGCGTGAGCTGGTCGCTCCGCTCACTGAAAAGGTTTACTTGACCCAACACTAATGATGGTGAAATGTTGTTGGTATGAAGGGGAGCAAGCCGGCAGCCAAGAGTTAATGGCCTAGAGCCCCAACCATGGCCAAACGTTGTTTCGAAACCTACTCGGACTGAGTATTCCCTTATGGGTACACCAAATTCATTTAATTACAGGCCTTTGCAAGTAATGTTTGTTTTGCCAATTATAAAAGGATAAAACAAATATTATCCTGGTTTTCGATGGCTGTGAATATTAGAGGTTTCTTTCTTGTTTAACAACGACTGTCTGGATTTTATCGGCAATCTTTAGTTTGCTAAACTTATTTATACCACGCAGTTGTATAGTTAGGCGACCACTGCGCCGGATAAGAGTAAGGCAACATTTTCAAGGTCGATTAATTATGTTCCTCCTGTTTCTTAGCATTCAGTGGGTGGTGATCGATGAGGCGGATAAATTTTTCGAGGACTCCAAAAACTCTTTTCGGGAACAGCTCGCTACTGTGCTGAGTGCATGCAACAACCCCAGCAAAACGATAGCCCTATTTAGTGCAACCCAAACCCGCGACGTAAATGTGTGGGTTGCTAGAAATGTTCCCAATCGCATACGCTTTTCCATTGGTCTCGTCAACGGTGCAGTCGAAGCAGTGGACCAAAAGCTGCTCTTCACTGGTAACGAAGCAGGGAAACTGCTGGCTTTCCGTGAGATGGTAGCCCAAGGCCTGCATCCACCAGTACTAGTGTTTGTGCAGAGTAAGGATCGAGCACAGCAGTTGTTTACCGAACTGATCTACGACGGGCTCAACGTGGATGTCATACACTCTGATCGTGCACAACGCGAGCGGGACAACGTGGTGCGAGCCTTTCGGGAGGGTAAAATTTGGATCCTCATCTGTACCGAGCTAATGAGTCGTGGCATCGACTTCAAGGGCGTCAATTTGGTCGTCAACTACGATTTCCCACCGTCCACTATTTCGTACGTCCACCGTATTGGACGTACGGGACGTGCCGGACGACCCGGAAAAGCTGTCACCTTCTTCACCAAGGACGACACGGTCAATCTGAAAAGGTATGTGTTTTTGTGGATAAATGAATACATGCCACCACTCCCTAATTTGGTGTGTGTTCTTGATTCTCTTACAGCATTGCACAGCTGATTAAATCCGCGGGTGGTGAGGTGCCGGACTACATGCTTCAGTTGCATGGCAGCTCCAAAAAGGCACGAGATAATCTGCTTAAAAAGGCACCGAAGCGGGCCACCATCCGAACGCTTCCTGCGTTCGAGCAGCAACAGCTCCAGCGCAAGAAGCGGTTCGTCAGCAAAAGCAAAGGTAAAAATAAATCTTCCATAGTTAGTAGAAATAGTAAAAACCATTCGCAAACTGGGCAGCAAAAAAAAATTTCCAAGCTTCCAGCGAGCGAAAAATAAAAACAGCATGATATGTTTAGCAAAATTAAACTTGTTCATTGGATAATACAAATCCAAGTGAATGAGCTATTTTCACCAAAAAAGAAAGAACAAATTTACAAAGTAAAAGTTTTGCCGTTTTGAAGCATACTGGTAGCATGGATTTGCCACTTGGCTAAGCTCGTAATTCAAGGATCTGCAATATGACCACATGTAACCGTCGGCGCCTTTTTTGATAAAGGAAACAAACAACGATTGTGGAACGACTAACGGAGGTTATTAAGACTACAACATTCATCAATCCAAAAAGGACAAAGTACACATCAGTTAAAAACCTTGAAAACGGAAGGACCTCGCCGAAGAAGCAGCCAGAATTTTATCCACTAGAGTCCCGAATCTCGAATTCGTCGAGAGAGGAGCATGCTGCACTTATCGGGCATGTGAGAACCAAACATAAAACCTGATGATAATAATACCTTCTTCCTAGATCTCAAGCAAACAGTAATTGGACTATGGACGCGTAATTGAAATAATAAAAGGATCACCAGCAAAGATGATCATCCCAGCTCTTTATGAATTTAACAGCACCGTTTGCTTCCTTAAAATGGTTTATAATCATAATAATACAATACTAAACTATCCTCACAGTTAACTAAAACTACTAAACACATGTACCATTATCCTTTCACTGATGCTTAAACCGCTATCATTATGATTAATTATTTAATAATATGTTCATCAGTTGTTTGTCTGGGACAAACCACAAACCGTTTCGGTTCGATCTTCTGCAACACTCGTACGAATGGTGGAAAGTTATTCTGCAGAAAAAAAGAAGAAGAAATATATCAATATAAATTGGAAAATTAATACAGCAATTAAAAACACAATTACAAAACAAGTAAGACAAAATTATGCCTTGCTTGGTAATTGTCGAGGAATGCTTGCGTAGAAACAAGCAAAAACAACTTACCCGTGAACATCTAGTGTGGTAACACAACATTCTTTCAGGATGTTCTTCTGCCACGTGTTCCGTTATCGCCGCTGTAGCAATGGTGCCGTGGTCACAGTATATGCATTGAAATAAATACATATTGTGTAATTTTATGTGATCTATTATGCTTCTTGTTGGAGTTAACTGTCCGCAAATGTGGCACTCAGTGTAAATCTTCTTGTGTCCTTCTATGTGAGTTACAAATTCGTCTAAATCGGTGAATCTGCGCATACTGCAATCTGTAATCAAAAAGGAAAAATTACCTTATTTGAAACGAAAAAAAAAACCTAAATAACCTAACTTACGTGAACATTGTAGAGGTTTTACATTAATTCTCATTTCATTCATAATGGTATCGTCGTCCATAGAATTGTATGGCTTTTGTCGTCCGTAAAGGCAAAGAATTTTGGTGGAAGCAAAATGCTCGGTGTGATACTTGCGCTGATGCACGATTACGCTGTTGGAATCCCGACTTCGGTAACAACAACGGTTGCATTGATAACCACAGTATCTGTGCACAGAACATATGTGCTCCAATATTTCACTCACACTGTTTGCCACATATTTACAACACCAGCACTCTAACCACGGGCGGAGTTGCGATACGGAATACTTCACTCCGGTATTTTGATGGGTTTGGAAATGCAAATCGATTGCTGATGATGAATCTGTGTAGAACCCACAGTCATACACGGTGCATTTGAAATCCGCCATCAAATACGCCATCGTTAATTTTTCAACGCTCAACATGCCAGCGTTCCGTTTACCGTTCCAGGGCTTGAGATAGGCCATGGGTCGAGGTAGTGATGGCTGATTTTGTGTACGATACCCGTTTGATAATCTCGAAGAGCTTGAGTGATCAGGCCCGCAGACTGAGATCACTGTGCTGGACCTAGCTGTTAGTATTGTTGGACTCTCGTTAGTTTTGGGAACCGAGAAAAATGTGTTGGATCCATTTACTAATCTTTTTGAGGCCAACTCAGAGCTTGGGATCGAGACTAATGCCGTCTGTCCGTTTAATAATCTTGATGCGCCCAAGCTATATTTCGGGACCGAGATTAATGTGTGGTGCTCAGGTTCAGGACGATTCAAAGTTTGGAGCGATGTCTGGCCATTTAAAATCTTAACAGGTGGTCTGGCAGGTAGGATATTGTTCTCTTTGGGTATGGATAATATATCTCCCGGCAACTTTTTTATGCGTATTTTGCTCACGGTAGGACTAGGGCTTTTGTATTGTTCTTGTTCATTGCTGTTAACGGCGACGAAGGTTGTTTGGTCAGGTAAGATGACAGCGGGTTGCTCTACTGTTACCGGTTCCTTCTTAACAATTGGTACTGCTGGTTCACCGGTTGTGGGTTCTTGGATGCATTTCTCAAATTGCTCTGTTTTTTGTACTGGACATGCATCGTCCAACATGGCTTCCGTTTCACAGTTTAAATTTTCGTCACTAGTTGGTTTAGTATCATCTAAAATTGGTTCCAGTTTTACGATACCGCAGTCTAGATCAGGTTTAGTATCTTCCAGGCTGAAGTTAACCAAACTGAAGCGAACCATGTTGATTTTTTTCGTTTCAGCGTCTGGATGATCTTCCGTTATATGCCGAATCATATTTTCGTAAAGAATCTGCACAAAGTTACACTCGTCGCACAAATACCCATACAGGTGATTGTCCTGGAATGCATACGTTTGCCACAATTCTATCACAGGATTGCTGCAAGCCGAATGGTGCTTGACTCTCTCCATCGACGAGCGTGCAACCGTGGGGCATAGTACACATTTGTATCTGTATTCCCCTGTATGACTCGAAATATGATCCATCCACAATTCTTCGGTTTCACTAATAAACAAATCACAGAAGTAACAGCGAAATTTGATTACTTCCTGTTCACCAAATCGAAACCTGACAAACTTTGTTTTCTGACCACTAATACCTAATGGATCAGTTTTTATAATATCGGCCTGCTCAGGAGCGACTCTGCTAACGTATACAGCCTGATTTGGATGATTGTAGACGTAGTGTTGAACCATACTTTCACCTTTGTAAGAGCAAAGACAACATTCCTCCATGTAGTCACTGTGACAATGCACCTTGGGATCGTTGTTGTGCTTTGGATTTAATCTAGGTATAACAGATGACAAAACAATGCTCGTTTCTTCGTCTTCTGTCTCTTCATTTGATCTGCTTATCTTGTTCTCTGCGTTAGCTTTACTTGGAAGATTTTTTACTGTGCTTAAACGTGGTCTCTTCTCGCGAGAAGGACTTGGAGATCGGCTACTCCTTTTTCGTTTTTTAATCATTTTGTTGATTTTTTGTTCCTTTACGGCGGTCTCAGTATCTACCACAGGTTTCTTTTTCTCCGGCTTCTTACTGTGAGTTGTGGTTGATTTTCGAACATTATTATGCGCTTTGGACGAGGATTTGCGTGCAGTCTGTTTCAATGGTACTGATTTGACGGTACTGGCCGCTGGGGTAGTAGTTTTCTTTTTCTGATCTGGAGATTTCTTCTGCTTCTGATCGAGGTTTGTTTTATTTTTGGTTTCTACAAACTTCGCTGTGTCTATTGACTTACTGCGCGTTCGATGTGCAACTCCGGGATCTACCTTTTCCAGAACTATAACAACGTTTTTGGATATACCAAATTTTTTCAGAAGTTGGGCATTTGAAGTAGCTTCATTGGTAACACTTTTTCTTGGTTTCACAATTTTCGGCATAATTTCTGTTGTGTACGAAAGCAAATCATGCAGTTCACGAGAATGCCCTTTGCTTTTAGGCTTTGATGATTTTGCTGTTTCATTTTTATGGGTTACCTCTTTAGTGGATTTATGCTTTAAGTCATCCAGAGGATTTTCTGGCACATTTTTCGCAGTATCTTTCTTTTGATGCCCTGTGGATGGTGCCTCATTAATTATTTCCAGCAAGTTGGCTACTTCTTCTTCTTCTTCATCATTGTTGGTTGAAGACTCATCCGCTGCAGTGAGAAGAGTCTTATGAGCATTCTTATTATTCGATGTGATCAGTGCTGATCTTGAGAGGTTATTCGCAGGAGTTGTGAGCGACAGCTCACGAGAGTGACCCTTACTTTTAGTCTTTGATGAATTTGATATTTCACTTTTACCAGTAACCGAGTTAGCGGATTTTACTTTTCTTTTTGTATCATTATCATTCACAGGATTTTCGGGTTCTCTCTTCTCAATCTCCTTCTTTGGATGTTCCGTGGAGGGAGTCGTATCAATTGTTTGAAGTAAGTCGGTTGCAGCTTCATCTTCCTCGTTGGCATTTGAACGTTTATTTTCTGCAGTGATCGTAGGCTCATTGTTATTCGTATTCTTGGAAGAAGGCAATGCGTATTTGGTGAGAATATTTGCTGATGTTGGTTTTTCATCATTACGCTTTGAATTCTCGCCACTAACAAGCGATGGCAGATATTTGTTGATACCCTGGTTAGTTTTTACAGGAATGGAATCTGTGATTGGATTTGAAGCTGATTCTACAGTTATATTTGCGGTTGATTTGGCCTTTTCTACCTGTCCATTGTTATTAAAGGTAATTGAATCAGCTATGGGTGGGCTCAGCAACTGGCACTGTTGATTCTGCGAAATTCTTTTATGCTCAGCGTACGTGGCTGGAATTGGCTGGGTAGGAAATACTTCATGCCGTCGTCTAAATAATGGACTGGTTGCCCGATGTTCAATTTGGTTTGCGCCATCGGAAGTATTGAGATTTCCCGAAGAAGACCCGACTTTCCTTCTAGGATATTTTAAGGCAAGTCTTTCTTCAGTAGCCGTCGAGTTATGGTTCTGTGATGGGTGGGAACGATTGTTCAAGCTCAATAAATCAGATGATTCCAACATCGGTGCATTACTGTGCGGATTCAACTGCGAACCATTAGCTCTTACGTTCTCCAACACCAATTTTGACGTCGTCTTTTGCACTCCTTTTGCTAGAATTTTTTTAACCTCCAACAAAGTGGCTGTTTTAAGCCTAGAACCACAGAAAAAATATATATTAATATTTGTTTGCACCATTATTACTGAAATTTTAAACACCTTATGGTATCGTTATTGCAAATAGACTCAATCCTAATTAGGCTGGCTTTTATTCCAATGCAGAACTCGGTATCTTTTACATTTAGAAGCAACTGCTTTAAATGTTTTAACTGTCGATGCACTTCTTCACGCAATGAATTATTCAAGTTATCGCGTGCGTCATCCATGGCCTAAAAATATAATCCAAACCAAAAACAGTTTATTACTAATTAGCAGCTGTATGTAATGTAGTTATGTTATAGTATAGTCAGCTCGGAGGTCTTTTCTTTGTATATTCGTTTGAGGCTGTTGTATTTTATCATGTATACCAATCTCACGATTTTATCACACACACTGCAATCAAAATCTTAGCTAAAATAACAATCTGTCTGAAGCTGTCCACAAAAAAGTCACCGCGAAACTATCCCTTACATTCTTCTATGACATGACACTAGCAACGTACCACCAACACTGAGAAAGAAATTGCATGCATTCACATATTCTGAATCATTTTGTACTTCTCCCCTTACATGACAGGTAATCTTTTAGGTTTGTATGCAATTTTTTGTATGGAAAACCATATAGATAGATCTAATAGACACAGATAGAGTCTAATAGATACAAATACCATGTGCACACTAATCGAAAGCAATACGTTTTCTTCGCCATGGTGTGGAAAACTATTTTACAAAGATCAACTAGAGTTGTCTACGTTCATATAATCTTTCTTCGTAATGGAGTGATACATTAAATGCTGCTCTATTAATTAAACTATTAATTGCTATTAGTGGTTACAAATATTAACTCTTAGCTTAGAAAATTTAAGTAGATCCAGTAGCACACTTCATTCATAGGTGAAGGAAACGGAATATAGATTACAGTCTGTTCTAGAGTTATACTACATGTGAAATTGACTTGACTTAGAATGAAAGGCTTAAAAGCCAAAAAAAAAAGAGCTTAAAAGGCTTAAAAGTGTAAAACAAAGATAAATTTAGAGCACATGCAACGTGTAGCTGTAGAACAGACTGTATATATTTTTCTCAATCTTATCTAGAACCTAAATTGTTCACAATGGAATATTACGGTGATATGGAGATCTAAAAGCCAGGATCGACGACGCGTATTCTCAATTATAATCTTGATCTGAGCTGGCGTCATCTATTGGCAGTAAGCAGAAGCTTGCCATCCGTGTAATTTAGATGGCAAAAAAATACACGCTTCATGGATCGTCGAAACATGAATACAACAAGAAGGCAGCTGGTGCCGTTCTCAGAAATACACTGTTTGACAATTTATTTGTCTTGAAATCACACTCATGCCACAAAAGAAAGTAAATACCGGCAAATTTGGCCAATTTTTGCTTGACTCTGCCTCTGATTTTAGATTAGATTTTGAGATTATACGGGCGACGAGCTTTTGTTTTTCACAAATAGATGGCGTCACTTCAAATCAAGATTATAATCGAGAATACGCGTCGTCGATCCTGGCTTTAAAACTTCTATGCTGTTGTCGATGCTGACTTTTGACCCGAGAAAGATGAAATTTGGGACGACTTCCAAACTACGTTCACCTATCCGTGCGTCACCCCTACGTAAATCGGTATGGTTTCCCTTCTTGTATATTGGATGGATGATGTCGCGATTCCAATCACAAAGCAATTTATCAAAGTGCTGAGCCTAACGCGAGAGGACCTCTGGATCTGGTCACTGACCAGATCTCCATCTCTGTTACGACAACAGGAGACCGTAGGTCTGAAGTTGTTTAGGTGCCCTGCTATCTTTTGGTAAAACTTCCTATTGGGTCCATACGCTTCTCGTGTTCGTTCGAGTTCCCGCATTTCTTCCTCCTCCCAGAAGTTTTTCTTCGTGCGGTGAAACCTTTCCTCTTCTCTTCTGAACCGTTGATATTCCTCTGCGCATCCCGCGTTCTATGCCTTTGCAGCATTTCTAAATATGCTTCGTTTTTACGTTCGGTCACTAGTCTACACTCTTCGTCGAACCAATCAGATCTGGTGTTGTCACGACGTGGAGGGAGTGTGTTTTGAGCACAGTTTATGATCTTAGTTTTTTTTTAGCGTTCCACCTTTCGCTCGTAGTTTCGTATCTTGTTTCTGGTAGTAGAGACTCACCAAATGCGGCTTTGAATGCCTTATGGACATTGCTGTCCCTTAAAGAGTCCGTATTGAGTCGAGGCTGCATGTCTTCTCAACCCTCATTTACGCGAGGGCGGGGGATTCTACACCGTATCACAAGGCCAACCAATTAGTGATCGAAATCGATATTGGCTCCTCGGTACGTTCTGACGTTTAACAGGCTTGACTTTCGTCGGCGGTTTATCAACACGTGGTCGATCTGATTGAAAGTGGCGCGTACGGTTGCGCGAATTTAGTACTTCCCACAATCAGATTGCTGCGCGCACGGTTGCTGACAGTCAGCCGGTCATTCTACAGCCTGAGGAAGGATTTCACCTCACAAAACCTGTCGCGACGGACGAAGCTGGGACTATATCGCACCTATATAGTTACAGTACTCACGTATGCCTCTGTGACATGGACTCTGTCCAAACCTGACGAAACCCGCTTAGCCGCGTTCGAGAGGAAGATGCTCAGGAGGATTGTTAGCCCCATACGTGAGGAGGGACAATGGAGAAGCCGATACAACGACGAGCTGTACGAGCTGTACAACGATCTTTCCGTTGTGCAACGGATTAAGCTCGCCCGGCTCCGGTGGGCTGGCCATGTTATACGCATGGACCTGGACGACCCTGCCCGTAAAGTCCTCTTAGGCCATCCACATGGACAAAGGAGGCGTCTTAGGCCCAAGCTGAGGCGAGAAGATGGCGTTGAGGTGTCTGTCATCAAGGCCGGGATAATGGATTGGCTGACAACGGCGCGAGATCGAGACCGGTTTCGGAGTTTGCTGCAACAGGCCAAGATCGCGAAGCGGTTGTAGCGCCCGATAAGTAAGTACAATCAGATTGCTCGCAGCAGCGAATTGGACCAATCTACTTCCATTATCGTTGCTATGCACATGTAGACTGTATCGCAGCCTTAGTCATCACGCTTTTTTGACTTCTGCGCACCATTCCTTTACCTCCGAATCTTTTGTAGAGCTACGAGGTCCATGTGTAGTATGGCTAGGGCCATCCAGTCATCCAGTTATTTCAAGACCGGAGCTCTGTAGAGTGTGCATGTTTCAAGAGTCCATTATTTTCTTAGTACGGGGGCATAGCGTGGGTCGGGTAAGTCTATGTTTTGATGTTTTGTTAGTATGTAAGTAGTCGCTTAGTACGTGGGGCAGGGTGATCGGCCCCGCTCCCACGCCCCCAGTACCACTGGAGGGCCTCGTGACGGATTTATTTATCGTCGAATTGCTCCTCGACGTTCAGGCATCTCAGATTCCTGGAATGCCCACCTCCTTCCTCTTTAGTCATGAGCCGTCGTCCGCCCGAAAGGTTGGACTTAGGCCCGTGTTCATTCTTAGTCTACACTAGCGCCATCTTTTACAGAACATTGGTAGCAAGGCTAAAGCGGAATTTATCACTCAAAAAGAATTTCTTCCCACACACTATACAATTGCTGATTTAAGGAGCACAAATGGTTGAAACAATTGGAGCTCACAGCTGCTGTACATACACAACACACTAAATTGAATACACACAGCAGAAGATGCGTTTCTTTTAATTGTCTTCACTAATTGTCACTTATACACGAAATATTATACTATCATAAGAATAATTGTTAAAATTGTATCATATGACTCAATTTGCTACGATTACTTCCTCTTTGGACCATTTAATTTCAATGGTAACTCAATGCTCATTTTTTGGACAGATGAATTGCGATTGCTTAGCTTCCAAAAATTATCACTAGGGGACGCAGCTGCTATTTGTACCTGTGAATCCGTACCATGTAGACTGGCTTTTATCATTTGAGTACCAAGCAAACCCCGGTTGTGGATGTACTTGCAGCATATCCAGCTTGGCAACTTTTGACTAAATCTGTAGGAAGGGATGCGAGTCTGCAGATTGGTTTTCGGGATAGTCGGCCTTGTAGGCAGTATTCAGCCGGGTGATGGCTCGGAAGTTAGCAACGTCTAGCTTGTCGCTCTTTTTATGCACTGGATGAATGACAATTGTCTGGTAGTTATCCCTGGACCCAAATCCTTAGCCGATGCGTGTGAGCGGCAAGCCTCTACAGATCCATCTTAAACCGTTCTTCTAACAGCTAACGGCATTTCAGCTGTTTGATGACACAGATGACTTCATCCAGGGATGGCGGAGGCGCTTCAACATTGGTATGTTAGCTGTTGCATTGCTGCTCTCTTCTGTTTTCCGCACCTTGACTGGTATCTCATATATCTACTCTGTTTAGATATCCGTCAAAGTAAAATCATTCCAAGTTAGATGGTACAATGATAACGGCGTAAACATCTTTAGAGTTGTGAGTTGTCATCTAGATTGAGTTGAACGGATTATTGATTTGATTTTTCTTTTCAATTTTTTGCTACATGCACATACGTGGTGGATCCCTGTGTGGATGGTATAAACTATCTGTAGGAACGATATCAACCTCGTGAAAATGCTTATCAACACTCAACATAAGTGTAAGAGTTGATATAAGTAGAATACGCCTGCTTAAAGCGAGAGAACAATGCTCGATACGTGACATCTAGCGTACGCCTATCGGGCGCCTATCAGGAATAAGGTCATGGATCAGGTCAAATCCAAGATCAAGAATGGTCAAGATGATCACCTGATCGCAACTAGGCGTCACCGATAACTAAAATCACGGAACGCAAATAAAGCTGTCTATTTTAAAACTGCGCGACGATATATACGCGAACAGCAGTTTTCAAAAGTCAGCAACGAAAAAAATATATTGTTCGCAGATAATCCGTAATCCTGGCCTTGATGGCGGACGCCTCTACGCCATTTTCCCCCCTCAGCTTGAGCCTACCACGCCTCCTCTGTCCATGTGAAAGACCTAAGCATACTTTACGGGCTGGGTCGTCCGGTTCCATGAGTATAACAGGACCAGCCCACCGAGCGTGCTTAAAACTCTGCACAACAGTTAAGTCGTTGTACAGTTCGTACAACTCGTCGTTTTATCGCCTTCTCCATTGTCCCTCCTCATGGAAGGTACCAACAATCCTCCTGAGCATCTTTCTCTCGACAACGGCTAAGAGTGTTACGTGAGTACTGGAACTGTATAGGTGCGATATAATTCCAGCTTCGTACAGCGCGTCAGGTTTTGTGAAGTTAAATGCTTTTTCGTCAAACCTCAGGGGGTTATTAGACGGTGGGAAATGCTGTCTTCCAATATTGGTATCCATCTGTCAGTTCCAGGATTTGACACAAAAATGCCATCCATTCATATAATAACGCAACTGTATCCGAGACACCACTCTTTCAAAACAATATAACTGAAATACGATATTAATAGACTATTAAAGTTCAATACATCGTTTCAACAAGATTCTTTGTGAATGGAAATCACAATTTCAGACATTTCAATTGGTATCTATACATCAAACGCAAGGATTTTTGAAGGATATATCCCTGCATTTTCCACCTAACCTAACAAACGATTAACAGCAATCTTCTTCTTCTTCTTCTTATGTTGGTTGATGGGATAGTATTCTCCTACCTATAATATTCCTATATAATACTATCTCATCCTAACGGGGTTTTCTCCTAGAAGGAGCATTTGTTTCTTTGCATTCTATGTCGTGTGTGTTGTGTGCAGTGTACTTGTATTCAAGATTTGATTGTTTAAGTTGAGCTAGTTTTGTGTGATTGTGTGTTTCTGTTGATGTGTTGTGATGCAACGTCGGATCTTAAATGACAGGTATCAAAACAATTTGACATTCCTGGTTGTCGTATTAGTACCGCGTATTTCCGAAAGAGGGTGGCCATTAGTTATCGGTATAAATAGCTCGAAGCGTCTTTTTTTCGGTACGACAGTGATAGCAATAGTGGCAAAAAGTTTGAATCCCGCGTAGTAAAAACGTACGGTATTAAAATGTTGCCCACCTATCGTCCGAAACCGAACAACAGACCACTTAGCACTTAGATTATCGAGCCGGCCCCGGCCGCAAAGCGAATTTTTATCGCTTTCACCAACGGACGAGTTTGAGAAGCGTTATACAAAAACGCATTTAGTTTTCAATATCCCCACCACCATCCCGGCAAATTCTATGCCAGAGCCCATAAAAGTGTTATGACAAACCGAGAAATGAGAATTCCCTCTCAACGACTTCACTTTCTTTATACATCCCCTCAGTCAAACAAGTATGCAAGCTCCTAATTTTGTGCCGCTTGTGTTCGATTCTTCGCAGAATCTCCTCAATTTTGTATGGGCTGAGTACCGGCGTCACAAAATTAGGAGCTTGCATACAGTTTGAGCACTTGTTTGAATAGGGGGATACACTTTGTTTTTGACAAACTTTTGACAGCCCCCCGAAGCTTTTTGACAGTGCCTTCCAGCATTTTCGTCAACTCTACATTGTACATTGTTGTATCAAATCACATGTAGTTTTCAATACCTTCTTTGGTGGCACAACAACCCAGCAGGGGTAAGGCCTAACCAGAGCACTAATGTGCTTTGACTCTTTCGGTGACTGTACCCCTATCCATAGCAAGATTGTTATTCTTGCGTATGGGGTGGTTGTGATTTAGTGTACTCATAGCAGGATAGGCTATCCTACGTATGGGGAACGGCAGCGGTCCGAATGGGATTCGATACAACGTCGGACCTGATCGTATGAAACAGAGCCACGCCGCTACCCATAAGACCACCGAGCCGCCCCACACCCCCTCGGAAAATCCTGTACCAGAGCCCTAGGAATTATTATGTCAAGAAGTGCCAAATTGCTCAGAACGATTTTACCTTCTAAATACCTTGCACCTGTACCTGTTTTTAGGTTATGTACAATTATGACGCATACGTCACACGTTCCACACGCACCTCTCTTGGCAGATCTTACTTCACGTTGATATTTGGCCTTTTGCCCTTCCATCGATTTCAAAGGAATACCATGAAACCCGAAATTACCCTAACACCCTCATTTACATTTGTACTACTCCTTGCTATAAGTCAATTGAGAAAATACATACATTCACCCTAAGAAAGCCTTTCATCTGAAGCGTCTGACACGTAAAAAAATAAATCACACTTTTACTCTCCAGCACAAAAGCACGAATGCCACCGACAATAAGTGTTGCGTGACATGCTTTGCTTCCTTTAATCGAAGCATTATCTTACAAGCTATGGCAACTCTACCAACTAATGCGGTTCCGCTAATCTAATTCAGTTCCTGCTCTCGAACTGGGCAACAAGGTCAACGCGCAGTTTGCCTACACAGCCTGAAAACAACACTACGGGTAGCTGCCCATTGAATAAATTCACCTGTAGCTATTGTTTTTTTCACTTACTGTAAAAGGAAACTCGAAACAAATTATTTTCGCCGATGAAATGCCTGTTGCAATGATTACAGAACGCGATAATTTTCACTGACAAAATGGCTACTGCTGCGCGCAAATCACAGAGCGTCTGTCTGCTTTAGCTTTACCACACTGCGAAATAAAGCAAACCTTCACCTTGTTCGCACGCCTGGAAATTTGACACTTCAGAAATGATGACGTATGGGAGGGTGGACCATGTGCGCGCGATGACTGTTGCTGTCGTAACCAAAGTAAATGCAGCACAGCAAAAGGTGGGCATGAAATAATCAGCTTGTGTTTTACAAAAATGTTGTTGTTCTGATCCTTTGGTGCTATAAGCCATTCGACATTGAGCGCAATTGCAGTGAAACTGAAAATGAGAAAACCATTTTGATATTTATTTTGGCAGTTGCAGTTGCGCCCAATCTGGATGCGATGCAATTCGAATGTTTACCTCGATGGACTATTTTTGAGAAAACTTTCATAACACTCGAGTAAAAACGATAAAAAGTCATTAATCTCGGAAATATAAATGTTTATTTGATTTTTTTACAAGATTTGAAAACATTTATATAAGTTTTTAGCGATTATTATATGTTCTCGTTCCCGTTTTCGTCTATGCTAGACGAAAACGATTTTGACAGGTTTTGAGAAAATTTACAGAACAGAAAGGCTGGCAGTTTTCAATCTCGCTTGCATTTGTGCTCAATGTGGAATGACTTTTAGAGACAGATGACTCCATATAGTCGAAGTCTAAACGAGGGAAAGTAAGCCTCTAAATATGTTAAGTCATAATAATCAATAAACATTCTCGTCAGACTGAAGAAGAAGAAGATTGGTGCTATTATATTGAATAGATGGTCAAAACCGATCCAAGTTTACATTTAAGCACAATGTACGTCCCACAATTAATTTACTCGTTGGGAATATAAATGGCATTTCATATTATTTTAGCGTTTAGTATGAGAAAAAAATATACACATTACAGGAGGAGCGTTTGAAAAGTTTTTTCTCTCTCTCTCACAGCCCAATTCTACAAAGTTCGTTTATAAAATAATCTTACTGACTTAAGTTTGTTGAAAGCAGATCAATCGCAGCAAGCGCTAGGCCTTACTGTCATGGAACTTTGTGAAAAATCTTTGTGGATCTAGGTTTGCCAAATCCACGAATGACCCAGGCAGTATAACAGTCATGCTTACTTTTTCTAGCATATATCATTTTTTTTGTAAGCAGGAGTGAGAAAGCACTTTGATTTTGTCTACCTGAGGATATATCCATAGCAAAATAATCTGTCGTGCGGATGGGAGACAGTCCGAAGGGAATTCGAGCAAATCGCTCGAATGAGTTGAACTTAATTCATCGTGCAATCGGAGTCTGATTTCTGCGCGGAAGCACAGACATACAACTGTCTCGTTTCCTGTGGGAGCACTTTGCAAAAACAAAAATTCCGCAAAATCACAACAAATTTGCGAACCCGTGCGCTGTCAATTTTTTTAGGCTGAAACGTTGTACAAAAAAATAGTTTTTAATTCAGTTATTTTGTGGTGCCACTCGATGGCTTGTGATTATCGAATTATTATTACTTTTGGCTTTGAGAGACTTTGAGTCTTTCGACTGCATTCACCTGTTGTGGTTATCGAAAGGGCGGATTCCCACCATTCGTACCTTATTTATGTGCTTTTTATCCTATCGACATAGCCTAGCTGACAGTACGGCGAAACTTCACAACAGTTCCAACATCGACAATTTGTATCTTTTCGCACCAAAAATATTCATTGTTAGCAATTCCCGCTACAAACATAGGGCCTCGTCGATTCTATTTCCTAAGGATTAAAATATTTCCATCATCTCGATGATTTTCAATAACACACTTCTCCACAGATCAACCATCTCTTCAACACACAGTAGAATTTATATCCTTCGTCGTTTCGAGCTCGGTACATTGGGCGGCGTATTTGCCGGACTGGAAGCGTTCGAATGGCCCGGTTCGGTGGACAGCGAACCGCGAGTTCGTTTCTGCGATCGTTTTGGTCCACTGTCTTGTCCTCCGGCATTGTCGTTGTTTTTCAGTTTCAATTTACTGCTTCCCGTTTCGCCGCGATCCTTACCGTCCTTACCGTCCTTGTCCTCCTTGTCACCATCCTTCGAATCTTGTCGGGTTGAGGATATGGGTGTTTTAGCGGCTGGAATGACAATAAAATTTGGGACACCCGGTCCATGCAGGACTATCGTACTATCAAATGAGAAATGGTCTTACCGAAAGACTTCCCAGCGGGTGACTCCGGTTTTGTTTCGGCCTTCTTTGAATCCTGCTCGCTTGTCTGCGCAGCTGTACGTTCGGAGTCTTCCTGCCGTCGTTTTGCAATGACTGCACTAAAATCCGACTCGGGCAGGCAGAAGTCACACTCATCGTTCACAAAAGGGACCGGTTCCTGTTCGTTCAATGCTTTCAGGTTGTATAGTGTGCGAAGATGGGACCAAATCGTTTCGCTACTGATTTCTCGCTGCAACGCACGCGACAAACGCTCCACGATGCACGCCATGAAGAAGTGCCGGTTGATCCCGGCCGGCTTCACACCTTCCATGGCGAGAAACAGTTGCACTTCTTCTTCTGCCGTCCATTCCAGATTCTGCTCGACTTCTAGCTTTTCTCGCACAGTCGTCGTCATAGCCGCTTTTTCAATACTATTAAACTTTGAGCCACTTTTTACAGGCGTCCAACACAGCCTTCTTCTTCTGTGCTGCGTGGAAGCTGGGATCCTATGGATATTTAGATTCTAGTCTAACGCAGAGACTAACTTTCTCTATAGAAGGCTTCGATTAACTCAAGTCATATGCGCAACACCGCCTACTCTTCTTCTTCTTCTATTCTGCGAGAAAGGGTCCTCCTATGGATATTTAGACGCTTGTCCAAATTCCCACATTCAGAGGCTTACTTTCTCTTTGAAAGGATTCGACTAACTAGAGTCATGTGCCTGAAGATTTAGAATTCCTTTACTGGTTCTGCTGCTATGGCTTTTGTGAATATCTGTGTATGAAGTTGAAACTGCGTAATTCCCTGTTGTGTGGTCTTGCTGCTATGAGCTTTGTTCGCCGATTCTGGGAATCTTTCTTGTCGCAGCCGAGCTGCGCTTGTTGTCACTTGGACTTATAGCCGTTCACCATTTCTGGAAAAACGCGTTGTTAGTTACAGCCGAGCTGCTTGTGGTGACTTTGGCTGCTAGACACAAAGTGCAAACACAGCCTACCAAGTTGTTGTTTGTTTGGTTTGCTTGGCGTTCTGTCATTAGGGGACTGGGAAAATCGTATGCGGATCGCATTTGACAGCTGTCTTTGTTTTGGTTCGTCATGTTGGTAGCTATGGAAGGTGTCTGTTGTAAGGTTCTGCTCAACAAAATCCAACGAAAATAACTATTTTTTTTGATAATATTTTTATTTTCAAGCTGCTCTTTTCCCTATTAAACATTACTTTCTTGAATGCAAAGCATAAAAATGTAAATTTCAACTGCACTAAACAATAGTTGACAAAAAAAATTCTTTGCGATACAAATGTCACCCGAACCCATCCCACCAGCATCCCGTCCGTCCTAACAAAACCATTAACGCAAAACACGGGCTTGTTTTCGTACAAAAAGGAAACACGGAAAGCAAGCAAAATCGTGACTGGGACGATTAATGACTTGATTCTTTCGAAAAATACTCCTTTGATATGTGAAGTTAGATCGTCTCTTCAAAGCGACCAGTGCGCGATAGTGCGTGAAAATGATTTATTCTCTATTTTGCGATGTGAAAATGTATGCACCACTACAGTCCGCAACACGTCCAGAAAACACCCACGAAAAGTGTATCAAGTAGATAGTGCGAAATTTGCTGTAGGAATTTGCTTATCTTAGTGAAGAAGCCTCTTTCGGACGAACAACGGGAAGAAGCTGAAGCCGTGTGTCGCAAAAAAAATTGTTTCATTTGCGTTGCAGTGAAAGTGTCGTATTAGCGCGGAATGGGAAAATGCCCTAATGCCCTAACACCATTCCGCATCGTAGAAAGAGAGTGAAATTTGTTTCTTTGTGGATTCAAACAAACAAGAATCAAATAGCCCGCATACGCAAAAACAATTAGCTCGCCAGAAATAATCACCCCGGAAGAAAAATACACACACACACAAGGCGCGCCCTCCCCTTCCCCCTTTCTAAATGTATCGGTCGTGGCACACACGTAACCGTCGCACAAATAGCAACCAGAAGGGATGGTGGGGTGGATTGTGCTAGAAGATAGGTTTGCCGGTTGTTTATCATAGGCTACTTGATCGTTCTCCAACGGCACGGGAGAAAAGATGAGAACGGGGTTGGTCAAGTCGAAAGCCACCACGGGATCATCGCTACTCTTGTCGCTGTGCGTGTTTGTACTGCTGGCGACGGGCCCCGTCCGTACAACGAATGTGTCACCTGCTGTTAATAATAGCTCCACTTTAAACCGGCACCACTATCAGCCTCCCGAACAGTATGGATATGCGCCCGACCGTTCGGACGGAAGCGGTAGTGGCTATAGTACGCAGAGCTACAACAGTTCAACCACAATAACGAGCGACCGAGATGCGGACGGATCCGCAAAACCATGCTGTGATAGTAATAGCACCGACCGGGCGACACCGTCCGCCAGGACGCACCGGGTAGTGATAGAATTTTCCACCAAAATCGTCCAGAACGAGTACATCGTGCAGTTTAACGGGTACTACAAACCGAAGGAGCGGGAAAGTTTTATCCATTCCGCACTGAACGGATCGAAGGTGAGCATGCTCACTCAACGCGGCCACGACTTGCGTCCTGATAAACTTCCCTTTCACTGCTTTCGTTTTAGGTCCAGAAATGGCGCATCTTGCCTCGAAACAATCCGGCACAAGATTTCCCGAGCGATTTCGACGTGCTAGCGCTGGAGGAAGTCATCGAGTATGCGGACGATGGTTTGGCACTCCTTCGCACTCATCCCTCAATCAGGAGCATATCCCCCCAGCGGATGGTCCATCGGGCGCTCAAGTATGTCCCACTCCGGCAATCGGACATCGGATCTGATGCTATTCAGCAAGAGAAAGACGAGGAAGAAGAAATGGAACCACCCGAACCCGATCTCGATCTGGACGATCCAGAAACGAACGATTTTATCGAGTTCATTCAAAAGCGCCGGCTGACGACAGAAGATGAATCGGTGGCGCAACCCCAACCGCCGCCACCACCACCACCTCCCGCCCAATCGCCAAACCGGCATACGAACCGTCGGTTGCTTCGGGCCATTCCGCGGCAAATAACGGCTCTGCTGAAGGCTGACGTCCTGTGGGATATGGGCATTACCGGACAGGGTGTGAAGGTGGCCGTGTTTGATACCGGTCTGGCCAAATCCCATCCACACTTTAAGCGCATCAAGGAGCGCACCAATTGGACGAATGAGAAAACGCTGGACGATGGCGTTAGCCACGGTACGTTCGTGGCCGGCATTATCGCATCGTCGCAGGAGTGTCTCGGGTTTGCGCCGGACGCGGAGCTGCACATTTTTCGCGTCTTCACCAACAACCAGGTCTCGTACACGTCCTGGTTTCTCGATGCGTTCAACTACGCCATCTTGAAGAAGATCAACGTGCTTAATCTAAGCATCGGCGGGCCGGACTTTCTCGATCAGCCGTTCGTGGATAAGGTGCTCGAGCTGTCGGCGAACCGGGTCATTATGGTTTCGGCGATCGGGAATGATGGTCCGCTGTACGGTACACTCAACAATCCGGGCGACCAGATGGACGTGATTGGTGTCGGTGGGATGGATTACGCCGACAACATTGCCAAGTTTAGCTCCCGCGGTATGACCACCTGGGAGCTACCGTACGGGTACGGTCGGCTAAAGCCGGACATAGTGACGTACGGCAGTCAGGTGAAGGGAAGCAATCTGAACGGTGGCTGTAAATCGCTTTCCGGGACGTCCGTAGCGTCACCGATGGTGGCCGGTGCCGTGACACTAATCGCGAGTGGCGTGCTTGATCGACCGGAGGTCGATTTAAACCCAGCCTCGATGAAGCAAGCGTTGATTGAGGGCGCCCAACGGCTTCCGGACAACAACATGTTCGAGCAAGGGCACGGCAAGTTAAACATACTACGGAGCATGAAAGCGTTGGCCGCTTACCGACCGCGAGTAACCCTCTCGCCGGCGTACCTCGACTTTACCGAGGACTACATGTGGCCGTACACAACGCAGAGCTTGTACTACAGTGCAGTGCCGGTCATTGCAAACGTTACTATCCTGAATGGGATGGGAGTGTTTGGCCGGGTGATTAACAGACCGACCTGGCACCCGTACAGCAACGAGCACGGCGAGCTGCTGAACGTCTCAATCAGCTACTCCGAGCATCTGTGGCCGTGGTCCGGTTGGATGGCAGTACACATCGGTGTGAACGAGGCGGGCCGTGGCTTCGAAGGAATCGCTCAGGGACACATAACCCTTACGGTGCAAAGCCCAGCACAGGGTGGAAATGAGCGAGAACCTCGGAATGGTACGGTCAGTTTCGCGATCAAGGTGCGCATCATTCCCCAACCTCCCCGGCAGAAACGTATCCTGTGGGACCAGTACCACAGCCTACGGTATCCGCCCGGGTATCTACCGCGGGACAATCTTAAAATCAAATCCGACCCACTGGACTGGCGAGCGGATCACGTGCACACTAACTTTAAGGACATGTACACGCATCTGCGCAACGCAGGCTATTACGTGGAGGTTCTCGGAGCGCCCTACACCTGCTTCAACGCTTCGCACTACGGAACGTTGCTCGTGGTGGACCCGGAGGAGGAGTTTTTCCCCGCGGAAATCGCCAAACTGCGAGAGGACGTACTCGATCGGCAGCTGAGCGTGATCGTGTTTGCTGACTGGTACAACACGTCCGTCATGCGGCGGATAAAGTTCTACGACGAAAACACGCGCCAGTGGTGGATGCCGGACACGGGCGGTGCCAATGTGCCGGCCCTGAACGATCTACTGCGCGGTTTTGGTATCGCGCTTGGTGATCGTGTTGCCGATGGATACTTTGATATGCGCGATCATCGCATGTATTACGCATCCGGCGCGAATATTGTTCGCTTTCCAGTCGGTGAAGGTACGATCGTGGTGGAGCGCGAACTGCTGGACGAGGGACTGACGATAACGCAACCGGACAAGCCACGATCGAAGGTGCGCACGCGCACTGCCATCCTGGGCATGCTGCAAACCGATCGGAGAGTGTATGCTCGGTTGCAACCGGCCACTCCAAACCCGGAAGGTCCATCACCTCCGGACGAGCTGCCGGATGAGGTGGAGGAGGACGGGAGGAAGATCGGTCGGGAAGCGATCATTAACAAACGCATGCTGCTGAGTGCCGCTGGCGGTGGAGATGTCGAAGAAGACGAGGAGATACCGAACGATGGAGGAGAGCTTAATAGGGACGATGCGGCGAATCGTGTGGACGCAGGCGAGGAACCCCTACTCGAAGACGATCGTGATGTGGACGATCTCGGACAATTGCTGCGCGAAAGGACCAAAGCTGCGAAGCAACACAATTCCACCGCGACGCGGACAGCCTCGAGTCGTCCTGAAGTGGCTGGTGGACGTATTGCCCTGTACGGTGATTCCAACTGTCTGGACTCGACACATCTGGAGAAGCCGTGCTTCTGGTTGCTGGATTCGCTGCTCGAGTATACGATGACGGCGCACGTAACCGGTCTGCTGCGTGATCTCAACGTAAGTCGGCAGCTGGAACAGATCGAAGGTGAGTGGAATGGGAAAATGAATCGCTCTTCTTTTATCTATTCTAACGTCCTGCTTTCTTTGCCGACAGAAAACGTGAAGCTACCTCAGCGAATGCCGAACAATAATCTACACCTCTACTCGAAGGTGCTCGTTCCACACACGACAACCGGTGAGAAGCGCCCGATACCTGTCTGCCAACGGCTAGAGTGGGAACATCCGGTCACGCTGAACATGTCTAGCTTCGGAACCGGCCCAAACGATCGACTGTTCGTGCAGCAGGAGCAGCAGCAGCAACATCTTCTGGTGGTACAGCAGCGACAGCTTAAGCAGGGACCACCGCAACCAATAATGCCACTCGTGGGGAACGAGCTCGTCTACAGTAGCCGAGGCCGTAGACTGGAAAGTCAAAAAGGTGCGCTCGTAACCCGCTTTATGTGAAACAATTCCCCTTTTCAACGAAACCATGTCTTTTCCCTTTTGCAGGTGGAAATGCCGCACTAGGCGCCAACGATGAACCGGACGTGCCCGGATGGCGCAATAAGAAAACGGACAAAATCCCCCCAAACGCCCCTCCGAATGGGTTTAATGGACCCTCGGGTGCGTCACCCTCTGCCGGCACACCGATGGCCGTCGGAGTGAAGATAATTCCGCTCGCTGACGGTGGTGCCACGGAAGATGTAATAGCGGACTATTATGCCCAAAGCCGTGGTAGTGATGCAAGGTTGAATGTGGATCGTTCGGCTGGATCGGGCGCCAGCGTGGGAGCGTTCTACTGGTTGGTTAGTTCAAAGACTGCCCTGATGGTGAGCTTGTTCATCATGCTGGTCTTACTTAACTGGATACGTAAAACGAAGGGACTCACGATCAAGCGACGGCTCAATTATATCTTCAAAAAGATAGGCTTTTAAGGAAAGGACTCCTTTTTGCTGTGTATACATGGCTATACCAAAACACGGGGATATGCAACAAAGCGATAGGTTCGTTCCCGGGTAGCTGTTAAGTGTAAGTTGTAGTGTGGGAACAAATCTTGTCCCGGTCGGGGACAGCAAAGAAAAGATTGCAATAGCATTAGATATTTTGCCAGCTCTTTTCGTATTAGGCTCAACGTTGTTTTATGTTCTTGTTATCTCTTCTAACCGTATTTAAGGCAAGCCGCGTCAACCATTAGGCATAGGTAGTTCACATTTTAGGGAATGATGATTTAACGATCATACTAATTTAAACTTACTGTATGTGTACCCTGTTTTTTGCGATGGAAGCTTCCGGTGCTGTTTTACTTCTGTGTTGAGTGAAGATTTGTAATTTCTAAGTTGTATTCGCTAGCGAGGGAAGAAAAAGCCCTACAAGTGTGTGCATAGAGTGCATACGAAGGAAAACTAAAACAACCGATTTGCATATATTATGTCAATCCGTATCGGCGATGTGTTCCTGTGTGTTCGTCACGCGTTCGTGACTGCAGTGGAGGAACGCGCATAATAAAGAAGGAAAATATTTTTATATTTATACAACGAATTCCTCATAAGATGGATGGTGTGCTTTTGAAAGAAAAGAGCTTTCCAGTGGAAACGACAAACCTCCATTCACGACGACAAGATCACAGTTCACATAGAGATGCCTGTTAACAACGATGAGTAATTTAAATTCGACGTTCCTTTCTTGCTGACCCAAATCGACCATTTTCTTTCATTTAATCCATGCTCACCCAACGTGCCATTGAAACCTCGTTTGTTTAGAGTATTTACATACATTTTTGTTTATTTTTCCAGCATATGATTGGTTGTTCAAGGATGCATAAAATAATTTCGAGCGATAACTTACAGCTAGTAGAAACGCTTAACAGCTAGATAGTGTACTTGTGTGTGTTTGTTTGTTTGTGGGGAGGTTGGTTTGTGTACCGCGCGATGCCGTGTGGTTCTCCGAGGGTGGAGGCATCATCATTATCATCATTATGGAACTTGTCGCGTTTCATCCTTCCGAACACATCCGGAGAAAAGTGTTATACGGTCCTGGGTTGTCGTCAGTCACGTTCCATGGCCTTCTGCTTCCTTTCCCCCTCGGGCTTCACGCAGCAACGGGGCAGCCGATGAGTGGCAAAAGTGGCGTTCCGCTTACTTGGAGCTGGTGTACTTTGTCACAGCCTTGGTGCCCTCGGATACGGCGTGCTTAGCCAACTCGCCCGGCAACAGTAGTCGCACCGCCGTCTGGATTTCGCGGGACGTGATCGTGGACCGTTTGTTGTAGTGTGCCAGCCGGGACGCTTCCGCCGCAATCCGCTCGAAGATGTCGTTGACGAAGCTGTTCATAATGCTCATCGCCTTGGATGAAATACCGGTATCGGGATGGACCTGCTTCAACACCTTGTAGATATAGATGGCATAGCTCTCCTTGCGGGTCTTGCGCTTCTTTTTCTTGTCGGATTTCGAGATGTTCTTCTGTGCCTTTCCGGACTTCTTGGCTGCCTTTCCGCTAGTTTTCGGGGCCATTTTTCTGCTGCTGGTTTCACTAACTTTCAATCACTGTTCACGGGAACGATACGGCACGAAGCGTCGCTTTGTATTACTTGGATTCGTGAAAAAAATTTTCGCAGCTCAAAAACGCGCTTGCTTTTTATTATATATGGACGCGAGTTGCGATCCGACAGCAAGCAAGCTGCGACTCGACGCTCCGCCTACTTTCTGAAGCTGTCAAAATGCTCGCAGTATAAAAACGTGCAAAGTCGGGTTTATGGCATTCCGGGAAAAATTGTCAAACAATACACACGTACAGTCCGTGACGCTGAAAGCTACAACAGTTTAAAAGAAGTTTGTGAAGTGTGAAAGTTACTCGATCACCCAACTATCATCATGTCTGGACGCGGAAAGGGTGGCAAAGTGAAGGGAAAGGCAAAGTCCCGTTCCAACCGTGCTGGATTGCAGTTCCCGGTCGGTCGTATCCACCGACTGCTTCGCAAGGGCAACTACGCCGAGCGTGTCGGTGCTGGTGCACCCGTCTATCTGGCCGCAGTGATGGAGTACCTGGCCGCCGAAGTGCTGGAGTTGGCTGGCAATGCTGCCCGCGACAACAAGAAGACGCGCATCATCCCGCGTCATCTGCAGCTGGCCATCCGTAATGACGAGGAGTTGAACAAACTCCTGTCCGGGGTCACCATCGCTCAGGGTGGTGTACTGCCGAACATCCAGGCCGTGCTGCTGCCCAAGAAGACGGAGAAGAAGGCTTAAGATGGTGGACAATCTCACATTGAACGCGTTTGGAAAACAGGCCTACGACACCGAATTCACGATACATCAAAAACGCCCTTGTCAGGGCGACGAATGATATTCATTACAAGAACTACGTTGATTCCGTTTTGCTTCTGTGGGTTTTGGTGAGATGGGGACAGTGGGAAAAAGAGAGAGAGAGCGAATGGATGGGCTGTGTGTAACTTGTGCAATATGTGTAAGCGCTTTTGCTACTCTTTCTGCCATATTGGTTGAAGCGATGCATGAGCGAGAGAGAGAGAAGGAGGAGGAGGATGTACGAAAAGGAAAACAAATGGAGACGATGGCAGCTGCGATGCACAACAATGTCAAAGCGGTGGTAGCGTTTACAATGCCATGTTGAGCGATTCGCTACATCGCGCCAAAATGCCCGGCCTGCAATGAATGTTTGAACTGGCCGTTTTGTATGCTTAACGCAATAATGGTATGACACTGTGTGCTATGACAATGATTTCGACGTGTAATATCACAAAGACGACGCTTGACAATGACAACATTTATGGCTCAAATGCGATGCGTCTGATTTAGGACTAATAAAGACTACCTAAAAAGGACATACTCTTTTCGACGAAGCAACCATTGCAATGATGGTGAGACCACTGGGTAGACAAAATACAAAGGACAACGCATACAGCACGGGAACATTTTGCGGAACTGTACCACTTTTATAATGTCCTTGAACGTATCCCTCGGGATCTGCAAAGGGGTTCGCCCCAACAACAATTCAGCAATGTAATTAAAAACATCAAGGTGTTGGTGTCGAACCAATCAGTAAAGCGAACCGATTTAGGAGGGAAAATCCGCTTGCGTACCTTGGCTTAGGGTAACTTGATAATTGAATTTCTACCCAACAGAGACTGAGCATATCTCGTAATCCTTTTGTTTTAACCTTCACCATAGTCTTTACCCTCGTATTTGCCATGATTTTTAATGTACTCTCGTGCGCCTTATCTTGACCCTCGGTAATTTTTGCCTGCGTGACCAACAGCATGGTGCTGGCGGTGTTGGTTATGTGGTGGTGGCAGATTCTTTCCGGGGGATGAAGCGTATACCGGGAAACAGGATCACTTCCCTCACCAATACATGAGGTGAGTAAAAGCGAGGGGCTAGGAAGTTGTAGAAACTGAACAGCAAAACCTAGATACAAGACAAAGACAAACAGAGAGGAGGAAAGGGCCATGACATGAGTGTGCTAGAGCAGAGCTACCCACCGTCCCTTGGTGTTTAATTTTACCCTACCCGCTGAAAAGAAGGGTCTGGCCGCATCTTGATCGGGAAAGAGTGTGTATAAAATCCTGTTGCCAGAAAAGTACAGTTACCAGTTTTCTCCGGAGCGCGAGATTGTGAGGATTTTTCGCCGAATTCGCACCAACAAACGCCATGGCTCGTACGAAGCAAACTGCCCGTAAATCGACCGGAGGAAAGGCTCCTCGTAAGCAGCTGGCCACCAAGGCCGCCCGCAAGAGTGCCCCATCGACCGGAGGTGTGAAGAAACCCCATCGTTATCGTCCGGGAACGGTTGCTCTGCGTGAAATTCGTCGTTACCAGAAATCGACGGAGTTGCTGATCCGCAAGCTGCCGTTCCAGCGCTTGGTGCGTGAAATTGCGCAGGATTTCAAGACGGATTTGCGCTTCCAGAGCGCCGCTGTTGCCGCGCTGCAGGAAGCCAGTGAGGCGTATCTGGTGGGTCTGTTCGAGGACACCAATCTGTGTGCCATCCACGCCAAGCGCGTCACGATCATGCCAAAGGACATTCAGCTGGCCCGCCGTATCCGAGGAGAGCGTGCTTAAGTCTACCTTTGGATACTGTACGGCTTTTCACTACCTAAAAGAAATACTTTTAAGGATAATCTCTCTTGGGAAAACAAGAAAACCGAAAATGTTCTATCGTTTCATGTATAATAAAAGAGTAATATAAACGCAACCATATATCAGCCTATTTCTGATTCTTCATTCATGTTTAGTTTTTAAACAAAGCATATCACATCTATACAGTGGAAAATTCCATACTGTTCTAGCATTATAGCCCTTCCAGAAGGACCTCATAGCGAGGCATGGCATCTCATTTGTTTGAAACGCAAAAGGACGCCACTGAAATGCTGCTCTTTGGCGCCTTTTCTTGCCACCAATGGAAAATTGTTTGTTCATTGTTCATTCATCGTTAAGATATCAAGTCACAGTCTATTGCACTGATGCATGAAAGGAGGAGGGTATGCCGGTTCTACAGGATGAAACATGTTTCGAACAAATGGCGTTTTAGATGAACAAACGAATGATGCAGTTAGCAAAATCCAGCATAAAAGTACGCATGAAAAAGGGTACATTATTTGCGATCAATTTCGTTCGAACGAATTGGCTTCATCAACGCACATGAATTTAAGGATATAATCCAGATACCGATGAAGAAGATGATTTGATAGTAATTTTAATGTAAATGCTTTAACTAAAATTCATACAACAAAGATGCAATACAGTAGCTATTGGTGTATTTCATCATTTATCTCCCAATATTATCATTTTTACACATAATTTGGTATAATATTCAAATTTTTGATGAAGCAGAATAAAACTACTATTTTACTAAAATACCTTTGCATGAAAAGTTGTACATGATAAAGTTTATGCATTTACAGTAAGGTAAAATGAGAAGGAAATGTTAAATGAAGCATTTTTACCGCTAGTAGGCGCAGGCAAAAGTGCATCCTGTGGTAATATTGTTTCCCCCTCACCTCATCACGATAGCTTTAACCAAACAAATAATTCTAATAAGAAAGAGCAAAGAGCACAAACAGACATCTGCTCACTCTTTCCATCATACGTTTGACGCGGAGATCTCACTACCACATTCACCTTTACCAGCTACCCTTCGAAGTGTATTTAAACACGAATTCGGCGTAAACCTCTCATTCTGAATAAAAATTTTGAGCTGTCCACATCGTGTGTCCTCAATCCTCGAAGTGAAAAGTGAGTTAAACTGTGAAGAGAAATGGCCCGTACGAAGCAAACTGCCCGTAAATCGACCGGAGGAAAGGCTCCTCGTAAGCAGCTGGCCACCAAGGCCGCTCGTAAGAGTGCCCCATCGACCGGAGGTGTGAAGAAGCCCCATCGTTATCGTCCGGGAACGGTTGCTCTTCGTGAAATTCGTCGTTACCAGAAATCGACGGAGTTGCTGATCCGCAAGCTGCCGTTCCAGCGCTTGGTGCGTGAAATAGCGCAGGATTTCAAGACGGATTTGCGCTTCCAGAGCGCTGCTGTTGCCGCGCTGCAGGAAGCCAGTGAGGCGTATCTGGTGGGTCTGTTCGAGGATACCAATCTGTGTGCCATCCACGCCAAGCGCGTCACGATCATGCCAAAGGACATTCAGCTGGCCCGCCGTATCCGTGGAGAGCGTGCTTAATTCCGTCATATTATCATTGTAATATTCTTCAGAACAACAAAAACGGCCCTTATCAGGGCCACTGTATAGCTTCTTTTAAGAACATGCTCTCCCCAAAACGAAATGCTTCCTCTCATAATCCGAAAACAACGCCAAGGAACAGGGAATATTCATGTATGAATCATGGGTTGGCGTCGGTTTTGTCGCTTCTTCTTCCTGTTCTTCCTGGTGGTCTACCGTTTGTAACCGCCATTTAATTTGTATTATGAATTAGAGCTAAACGTACGCAGCCTAGTTCCCGCCCTGACTGAAACGTCATTCTCAGCAATAGCTTACTGCGTTTTATTGTGCGTAAGAAGCGCAACATAAACTCCGGGTTGTGGGCATCCAGCCTAGTGCTGAATAACTATCACATTTATTCTCGCTAAACAAAAAAACGACGTGCGGACTGTGCGGAAAGGTAACAGAAAATGAATGTACCGGTCTCTTCGAAGCGACTGGTGCTTTCGTTATATCGCGATCTGCTTCGGTACGGAGGTCAGCTGCAGCATACCGACCAGGAATACTTTCTCAACCGAATTAGGCGCGAATTTCGTCAATCAGCGTCACTGACCGACCCGAAGGAAGTAGAGTTCTGCTACAAGGTACGCCCGCAAACCTTGTTTATAAAAAGAAACAGCTTAAATCGAGCACATTTTATTCCTTTGTAGCGAGGACGTGCCCTTCTGGACCGAGCAAGGGTTATATAGGATGCATAGCCTGTTGCGATATGCTGCTCTTGAAACTGCCGCACAGCTGGAAGCTCTTTCGTCGTTACCATGGAGAGCTCTATCGAAAGCCATCGATCATAGCCGCGTACCGATGCTGAAGGAGGAAGACTTGCAGGAATCGTTTGTACGGGGCAGTGGACCAGGGGGTCAAGCAGTGGCAAAGACTAACAACAAGGTGGTGTTAACGCATAAACCGACCGGAATCGTTGTACAGTGTCACACGACGCGCTCACTGTTCGAAAATCGCCGCGAAGCAAGGAAGATGCTGGTAGGGAAGCTGGACCAACTGTACAACGGCGATCAGTCAGTGGAAGCGCAACTACAGCGGATCGAAGCAAAGAAGCAAACGGAAACGGCAAGACGCAAACAGAAGCTACAGGCAAAGAAAAAAGCTTGGAAAGAGCGTGAATTTGGCGCAGAACCCGAAAGGAGCAGCTAACGCGGAGAGGTTTTAGTAATAAACAAATAGAATTTATACAGTGTACCGTTGATAAGTCTACCATGAACTAAAATTACCGAAACCATCACTTCCGGTGACTACTTTTCGCTTCTTTGCTTTGGAGGCATCAGTGGTGGCTCCACTTGTCCCGGGAGTTTCACCAGACGATGAAGGCGCAGGCAGCGTCTTTGTCACGCTTGTGTCCAGATACTTCCCAACGCCGGAGCGAAATACCTTCAGCGGTTGGGAGGACTTTTTGCCTGCAGTTTTGTCCCGCTTTGCTTGCGCTTCGATCTGAATACGTTCCAGCTCTTCCGCTCGCTCCTTGGCAAGCTGCTCGTCCACCTCTTGGAATGGATCGACAAACACTTGGGCCCGCTGGATGAATATATTCTCTATGGGACGATCTCTGTTGTCCACTTCGACTCGTTCCATCTCGGTAAGAACTTCCAGTCCGCCTACCAGCTTGCCGAAGATGGTGTGCTTTCCGTCGAGATGCTTACAAGACCGGTACGTGATGAAGCTAGGGAAAAACCATTAGGTAAATAAATTAATTGAAAAGTTACTGTCTTCATTTTAGTCACTTACAATTGCGATCCGTTAGTGTTTGGTCCAGAGTTTGCCATCGACAGTATGCCCCGTCCGGCGTGCGACAGGTTCGGTTTGATTTCATCCGCAAACTTTTTGCCCCATGCCGATGTGCCACCGTTGCCGACCCCGGTAGGATCACCGCCCTGGATCATAAAGTTGCGTATCGATCGATGAAACAAACACCCATTGTAGTATCCGCTGTGGCAGTGCTTGAGGAAGTTTTCGCACGTTTTGGGGACCTGCTCACAGTATAGCTCCAAGTTTAGTGCACCAAAGTTGGTCAGCAGCCGCACGTAGCCCTTTTTTTTGACCCGCTCATATCGCACGATGTCGTCGTCGATAATGGCCGCCTCGTGGTTGGACACTGGCACCATCGCTGTAGAGGTGAAAGAAGCCGCCACGGCTCCCGTCGAGTAGTGAGCCGCATTGAACTTATCCGCGACCTGGCGCTCTACCTGTTGTTCTTCCGGTGCTTTGTAGTCCTTTTCCAGCTGCGTCAAAATGTCCTTCGTTTCGGTGGAGATCGTTTTCAGCCGTCCCTGAGGATCCTTTCGTTCAGCCAGTTCTTCCTCCGTCAGCACACGAAGATTCTTTTTGATGTGATGAAACGTGGTAATATTGAACTTATCCAAATTTCCCGGATCCTGAATGGTTATCAGGTCTCGGCGCAGAAACGGCGTATCGTCCAGCAGGTCCTTCCAGTTCTTTGCCTTTACGTTCAGCTGCTCGATCGCTTCCCAGCAGAACACATTGCCCGTCTTGCCGTTCGCTACTATGTGGGAGTTTTTCGTGAACGGTTTGAACAGTGTGGGGCAGTGATATTGACCCTCGTGGTTCTTGGTAAAGTTTAGCTTAATGAGCGATTTGCCATCAAGCGGAGCGCCTGTGACGGGGTTGACTTTGAATTTCTTTAAAAATTCAACAATTGCTGCCAGTTCAAACACGTTGCCATCTTTATCGCAGTAAGGATGTTCGAACGGTACCATCGAGAGGCAGCAGTGATCGAATGGGAGACGCTTAAACTTGATTTGCTCATTTTCCACTGAGTCTGGTTTGTGGCCTCCATAAAATTCCGACCACTCGGTGTACGTAAGGTACCTACGGGAAGGTTTGGATTCGTTATAAAATAAAAGGCAAGGGAAATTACACCGATTCACTTACATTTTATCCTTCTGATGCTGTTTTTTACCCATTTTGGAGCGTTTTTAGGGCAAATTTCCACAAAATTGCAATTTTTCAGAGATTGTTTTGTTTACAACCCGCTGCTGCTTCTTCTTCACGTTTTGACGTTCGTGCACTTGACAGTTGCTCACTGGCTGCGTACTTGCATATGGTCCTTGTATTTTTTTATCATGAGGACAAAAATAGGAATGCAAAATGCAGAAAAGAACATAAAAATAATTATTCTCACGCACCGGAAAACACCCCTCATGAACTCCAAATATGTAAGATAATAGAAATAGCAACAATCTTGGTGTATTTTTCCGAATGTTCCAACTAATTCAAACTGCAGTACACAAAGTTTTTCACATTTCCGATTGCTTCTTACAGCCCGGTGCCCTCCCCAATGGGTAAGGGGTCTGCGATGTAAATGACGGGGTTTAGGGGGTGAACGCTAAAATGAAAATCCATCCGCCCGGTTTTAATTCTTCTTCGCTACCGCTAGACTATCGTTATTGTCCATGTAGTCGTAGCCCAGCTTGGCCATCAGCAGACCCGACGATAGCCCGAGGACGGTGGCAAGCCCCTGGTTGCGCGGCACAGCCGACCGGATGACGGCCCACACCAACACCGAACCGAAGCTGAACAGCACCGAGCCGCAGATGCTGTACGCTACTCGCTTGTTCGACGGTACCGCTTTCAGATGTGGCCGACTGTACATGAACAGCGTCGTACCGAGGACGGTGTGCAGCAACAAGAAGTTGGTCACGTCACGCTTTGGCAGCAACCTAAAATGGTAGAAACGCTGGCATTAGGCCGGAACAAGATGAACTAGACGGAACATTCACTTACTTAATAGCAATCGAGGGATTCATTACGTTGACGGACAGTGCTGCATAGCTGAGCATTCCCTTGAGCGGAAAGTAGTAGTAGAGAATGTTTCCCTTTGTCAATGGCCGCAGGCGCAGCGTGTTCACGATCGGCAGAGTGGTTTCCGGCATCTTGGCGTTTGAACGTTTAGGGTGGGCTGGACGAAGTAATTGTAAGAAAGCGATAACGCGTGCGGACGATTCGCGGCCTTTAACTGCAGCGAGGATGCACAGCACGAAAAACACGGGCTCTCTTTGGGTTGTGTAATAATTCTTTTGGCAGAGCCGAAGGTAAACAAATTATCAGCGGCTTGACGTATGCCGCAATGTCAGCTCATCTTTTCGAAACACAGGAAGAAATAGAATTCCAGCAAACTTAGACTATTTTATGCTCAATTAAGAGACAATGAAGCTTTATTCAATTTTATTTGATGAACTAAATAAATTGCCATACATAGTCGAAAATATGTTTGGATAAATTGAAAACACAATGGCAGAGTCTTTGGTTGCAAGGGGTAGGAATGTCTTTTTGTTTGAATCTTTAATTCAGAAAACTTTATGAAATAAAGCCATTTTCAATCATTTGATGGGTTGAATATATCAAAAATAGCTCATGATAACTCAATCATTGTGTGAAAATCATGATGAAAGAAGCGATATAATTATTTAAAACCTTAAACGAACAGGTGTAAACGCATACAGTACATACCGAGAAAAGTACGTGACAAATCGCAATGGATGCCAAGAAAACAAGAGAAATATACCTCTATATTGAACTTTCGTTTCAAGTTGGAAACGAAGATCCAATACATGGAAGATTTTCTTATTTCAATGTGCTGCCATTTACCATTTCTGCTAAGATCTTATTTGCGCATTTGTAAAACATAATTTTGGCCATTATTGAGCTGCAGCTTCTTGTGTGCAAACCAGCCGGCATAAACAAAAGGATTTGGTCGAAAGCGCGCAGCAAACACGAGACCACCGCACAAAGTAACCTCGCAAAAAGGATCGATCTCTGCTTTCCAGCTGCTGCTGTATCCTAGGAGCTGCATCCACGTGTGAATACAAACCGGAACTCGATTGTTCCTGTTCATTCTGGAAAGAACGTGCACAGCAGTTGTTTGATCCACGGTTAGGGGAAGAACACAAGCGATAAGAAGGTAAAGGAAGCTTGGCGAAGCAACTACCAAACAAACGGAGCGTGTCGAGAGAGTTGCCGAAAACACGGTGTACGTGCGGTGTATGTTTCTGAACTGGTGAAGCTAATCGATAGTGTGCTTGTGGTTCGGATTCGAAGGTTTTTGCCGCGAGTGAAATAATTTGCTGTGGAACCGGGTTTGTGGCAGGAACTAAGCAAAGTGACATTTTCCTTCAGGTAAGAGAATTATCCTTTTTAGCCATGTTGCTGGCTTGTGCGAAGGTGCTCGGAACTTGTGTAAATATTACCCATTAAACTATTTACAGTTAACAGCTATAGAGTTATGAACAGAAAGCCAAAAGGACTTGAAAGCTCATTGATTTAATTTTGAAATTTTTGTTGCAATAACTAAACTTTAATGTGAAAGGCTACACCATCATCACCAGCAAAGCCTCTTGTCGTATGTTGCGTAGCGACGTGTAGACAGATGTCCGTGTTGTACATGTATAGGTGCGGCACGATGTTTGATCGAAGGAGACGTGTCGGAAAAATACCATGTCTATGCTGTCGTGTTGCCTGGAACAGATTCAAAAATTGGATTCGGGAACTTTCCGGTCTAATCTGGTAGCATGTGCCAATAATAATATTTCAATCCGCAACCAGCAGTGTGTTGTAGATTTTATTGGACCCTGGGGGAATGTAATTGCACTAATTCCTGCTGGTAGTTGGATTGAATGACATTCGAAGTCGACATAGTCCAATTGGCTTTAATCCTGCTGGTCGGATTTTGTTAGCATTATCGTTACATTATGCTTACATATAAAATAAGGGTCAAATCTGTGCAAAGGGGTTGCAAGTCTGCATAATGGAGGATGCCCATGTCTGCTAAAGACTGGCCATAGTGACAAACCTTTTTGTTTTCGCCTGTTGCGACAGCATTAGCCTCATTTACAACCTGCGTTACACGGCCAGATTTGTTTGGATGTCCCTCGGTTTTGCGTCGGAAGGGAAGAAGGCATAAAACACTAAATTGTCGCAATGAAAGTGTCCTCACCGTGTCATGTGTGTATTCGTTTTCTCTTTATTTTGTGTACGCATGTTTTGGAGTGCTTTGAGATGTTTATTACAAGCCTTCATTGGCCTAGCGTACTCACATGGTTGAAGGTAGATGATAATGAGCGATCAGACAGATGAAGTTTCTCTTTTGCTTTTTAAAGTATGATAATTTAGGTTAATAACTCAACCGTGTGGGCGGCTCGGTGGTCTCATGGGTAGTGGCGTTGGCCTGTTTAAATATGATCAGGACGGACGCTGTATCGAATCTCATTAGGACCGCTGCTGCTCCTCCATACGCAGGATTGACTATCCTGCTATGATTACGCTAAATCACAAGCCACCATACGCACGATTAACAATCTTGATATGAATGGGTACACTTAGTCCACAAAAAAGCCAAAGCACTTTATTGCTCTGGTTAGGCCTTGACCCTACTCGGTTGTTTTGCCACCCAAGAAGAATTTACCCGAGAAATTTTCTGTGTCTTCCTGAGCTTATACATTAAGTTTAAAAATTTGGTGAAATATTTTTTTAAAATATGTCATTTCATGGTAGTTTCCGTATACCGTATATAAAAGACCTCTCATTTTAGATGCTTAAAGTGTCGAAGACTGGAATAAGCTTGCATTGAATCTAACCCTAGTGGAGTGTGTTAGGTTATCACGATCTGAAGTCTAAACATGTACTCGCTCGAAACCGGACAGGAAGCTTGACTGAGCACACACACTTGCACCGTTTCCACACGCCGCCACGGATCATTAAAATACCAAACATGCGTAGCAATCCCGCCACATGATCATCCTCATCATCACCCTCAAAGCCCACGAGAGAACATCAGTGTCTTGTATTCATTAAAGAGCGGCTGAATGAAAGCAGTAGAAATTGTGCTTGATTTTGTTACAAATTATTGGTTCTTTTTCCAAATAAGCCAACATAGGTGTAACTGGTGTTGCAGTTTCGGATGGCAAGCAGGTTCAGTAAAACTGTGAAACGACTGGAAAACCTGGAATTTTAAAATCAGTCCGAACAAACAAAACACTCCCACCAATCGGTGGTCGCACATGAATGTATTCCGAAGGCGTACGCGCATTATGCTGCAGCCATGCATTGAACCGGGCCCTCCCTGTGTTAGAACTTGGATTTAGATTGAATGGGATGCTCGTGTATATGGGCGTAATTTGATGTACTCTCTGTACGAGCGGCATACAAGTGCATTTGTGAAGCTTACGGTGGATGAAGCACACAAATCACCATTTCAATCACGTTTCGGTGTGGCGTAGGAATTTTCTTTATGCTTTATTCACACTCTCGACAACGATGCACCACTTCGGATCAGATTGCATGGGTTGAATTAATGATATTAATAGTCTCTTTTGTAATCCTTAAGTGTACTAAAATTATGCAGCTTAAATGCCTCTTCTTTCATTCAAAGAATGGAATAATCGGCCTTGTAGTGTTTTAAAGCAATTCTAACCTAACTTCCGATTGTAAAGATAAAAGTTAATCTTCAGAGCAATTAAACTCAACGATCGATAACATCGTCAATGCCAATCGAGGGAGTTCTCTTCCTGACTGTAATATACTGACAAGAAGTGAACAGCAGAACACATTTTATGAAGCCTCAATATAACAGAAGCTAATAATCTGAAGGCCTCAATATAACAGAAGCTCCGCAGTCTTAATTGCTTCTAGAAAATTGTTGATGTTTTTTTTCAAACGATTGTTAACGAATTTTTTCAGACCTAAACGTCCTTTGATATCACTCTTTTATAAGCGACCACTATAAATTATCGGTTCCGAAGACTAACAATTAATCTTACATTCTTTGGTTTTTTCTCTTGGAAGATAAAGACGTTAGCGTGAGGCGGTTGGGGAAAACTTTTTGAATCCAGCGAATGTGCAAAGAGATCGATGTAAGAAGCAGGTTGTTTTCCTATGTTTTCCGTTTATCACTTCGTTTACAACGTACAATTAACTGCTGTAATTATTTGCTAGCCGTTTTCATTGTAAGAAAAGGTCAACTTTCCCACTAAAAGAGTTATTTTAATTAATAGTTCTATCAGTTATAGATGAACGGTTTTATAGCGTAAACAAAAGTAATTTTTACAATCCTGTCTGAATTTTGCTTATGTCTGCCCAGAAGCTTATATGTGTAGCGGTATGTGTGGTGTTCGACACGTTTATGTCGAGGAATCCCAAAAACGAATTTGGATGTGATTTTAGAAATTGCAAACAGTCCTGGCATCCCTTTTTTTCAGTACAAAAACTGAACGAGTAAAAATGTATTGTCCGATGCTTCTTTTCCCAAGTGCGAAAAAACTGGGTAACAGACAAGAAAAGTTCTAATTAGTATGTAGCGTCCAGTTCGATTCAGCATCTCTTCCCTCCTTAATTAACACCTTCAAAGAAAGGGAGTATTCGGGGCAAAGCACTGAATGGAGATATCTTCATCCGCTTAAGCGTTGGATACTGCAAACTTAAAAAAAAAGATTAGTAGACTGGTATGACGATGTGAAAGCTAATGAAATGTTCCCGAGAACAAATGATGGTGAAATGTGTTCGCCTTACTTCAGCAACGCTAAATCTCTCCTTTGGCTGACACTTTTCGGCGGTTGGACATTAATCGTCACAATATTTATTCCCCAGCTCGACTGTTATCTAAAAACCTTTATCGTACACATTTCGTTTACTGGCGGCGAGCTATTATTTTGATGCCCACAAAGTGGTTACGGGTTACGGTGCTCAAATCTGGTCCACCAGTTTCTCCGAGCGGTCGCAACATTTGCCTACCGCATGACGTGCATATTGGTATATCAGCCTTCTTCTTCATCGTTCGTTTGCCACGAATGGTCCCACGACCAACGACCACACACAATTCGTTCTTTTGGCGATGTGAATGAAAAATTGCCTGCCATGTGGGGGAGCGTGCCGAATGCCCTCGATCCAATTTAGATGATTAGCTGCATTTGAACAGTATTTATTTGAGGTTTGTAGAATCTTCTGAAATCGCAGGTGCTCGTATGCGTATTGAAAAGTCGAACAAATAGTCGAGAATTAGCTGGTCGAGCCCCTCCTATGGTGGTTTTAGCGCACTTGTGTTTATTAAGCCCTTTAATACGGTCGATGTGGGCAAAAGAGCATCCCGTGATTTTTAGGTGTTTGCATGTTGAGTTGTTAATTGAAGTTAGGAAGTAGAGCTCTTTGATACGAGTCTGGAATCATTGCTCTGTGAACAGTATCGTATCGCCTTCAAGAACTTCTACCTTTCAAAGTTCCTCAACGCCGAACCAATATCGATGATTCTACGTGTGTAGCCTCAGAACCTCACTCTGTGACGCGTACACGTACCAGTCCAATTCGGGTGCGTACAGGGCAATATCAGCAACCCCTTTCGACGTACAACGTGGGGCTGCTGATGCGTGTCAACGAACGAACACACATTATCATGGCACTCGGCTCTCGTTTCTTGGTGTAAGTGGCAGCGGCAACAACACCGGATTCGCCCTTCCAAACCACCCCTTTTACATCCTCCGCCCCCAACCGGACGGGAGAGTGAAGTTACATGAACGACCGTTGACGGGCGTGAGAGACTTGGGCTCTCTGTTGTGTTTACCCAGGGGTGCCTTCCCTGATCCCTGATCAGATTTTGGTGATCTCGCATATACACACATACACACGCACAATCAAAATGATCCACCAGTCGTCCCTTCGTCAACCCTTTACCCGCATTGATGTTTGTGCGCGCGGTTCCTTTGTATGGCTTTTCTCGGTTCTTTGGGCCGCGGAGGGCGAACGTGTGCGTGTCGTGCTCGCGCACGCCTCGTTGCTTGGGAGAGTCAGGCACCACCTTTGTGCAACGGTTGCGTTGGGGAGGATCGTGCGCGATCGTGACGGTTTGGCTCTCTCAGTTGAAGCCAGTCGTCTGAACCGCGCGGTACTACTGTCTGTCTGACGGTGGTGTGACGGGTGTGTTTCTCTGGTCGTTCCGCGACTTCGGTCTGCCCTTTATCGTAGAAGTTTGGGGTCGTTCTTTCGTTTGGTGGGTGAGTGAATCTGTTGCTTCCCCGTCTTCTTGGGGTAGGTTGTCCTGTGTGGCCTTGTGAGTGGTGTAGCTGTTTTGGACAACAGATCTTGTGTCTGCAGTGCAAGCTCTCAGAACATTGGAGAAGACTTCATTCTATCTCCAGAATCATCTTCTGACCGTTCAAAAATTCGCTTGTAGCTGCGGCTGCGTTCACTATCTTCGCAATGCTTCTTGCTGTCAGCTGATTTTGACGCTGTTTGGAGTAGTGCAGGAACCGCAGGGTGTGTGTCGCGGGATTCGCGAGAGATCGCCGTGTCGTGGTTGGTTCTTCCTCGCGCGTGTGTGTAATACGAGCTCACACAATCGTGCTTCTTTACCGACTGTTACTGTACTGTCGAGATAGTGTCGCTGTTGATGTGTTAAGTTCCGCTAGAACTCGTGATAGAGAATTCATGTAAAACCATAAGCCGCAAGTGCAATGTGTGACATTCGCTGTGTAAGGCCGCGATGTGATAATGGTGAACAAACTTTGTTCTTCACTGTTCCCGTAACAAAAAAAAAAAAAAAACGAGAAGGATTTGATACTTTTTCTTTCCTCTGCGGCACTGTTGTGGGGAGCAACATCCTACCGGCAGGAAACGGAAGCAGTGCTTTACCAGTGTCATTTACCGTGCCCGGAGAGCGCAAGCAAAGACACACCACACTTTCGCGAGAAACGGTTGTCCCGTTGCCAAGCTGTAAAATTCGGCGCAGGCGCTATAAAACGCGGGAAGACGGTGGACGACTCTTGGCTGCCTTGCTGCTCTTTGCTTGTTCTCCGGAGCGCCTCTAGAATGCTCAATCATTCCTGTTTCTGTAGGTCGTTATTTTAGGTGAGGTACGGATACTCTGACTGTTGCAAACGGAGGACCCTTTAGAATTGTTGCGTTTTCTGCTTTTGGGGAAGAAGCTTTGAAACGTCGGAACGGTTCGGATTGTGACTTTGCAGGTAGCTGGTGGAAAAGGCCGCAGCCCACACAACAAACACGACCAGTGGCAAGAGAGAAGGGCGCGGGTTCTCGGGCGTCCTCACTCCGGAACACGAGAGAGGGATAAAGAGAGAGAGAAAGAGAGAGATCGACCCGGGGGATACACCGACACACCGACACGCATACACACCCGGATCCGACCTTTTGCGTGAAACCGCGCGCGTCTTTTCGCAACTGCTGCTCAGTTTTGTGAAAACTTCCTGCCACTGTGAACGCCGCGCGTGTGTCGGGTCGGGTGTGTGCTGTACGTACCTTCATTTCGGGGTGAACCGGACGAAAGGGTAGCGTGTAGGTGTGTTGCTGCATCCGTGAGCGCGTTGCAACGGATGAGGGGGTGGGTTGGGAAGGTGGCGACGAGGCGCCGATCGGTTTGTTTTATCGGCATTAGAAGGAGGAACGGTTCTGGACGGAAGATGAGATAAGGGCTGCCGGGGTGATGTTATCTTAGTGAAAAAAGTTCTACGTTTCTGTGCTTTTTTGCTGTTTTATGGTGTGTTGCTGATTGTGTTTGGTTTGTTCTTCTCGAGCTGGCACGCTCTCCGTGGAAAAAGTTGACGGTTTCGTCCTTGCAGTAGGGTGTGTTTTCGATGGCAAGGTTCCGTAAACCCCAAACGGGAGACTGTGACTGCCGCTTGTAAATTTAATTTCCAAATTGCGTCATTTTCTACCGTGACACATGTCCTCTCGAAGTTGTTGGCGAAACTGAGACCCTTTAAAACATCACTTTTCCACACCCAAAACCGGGAGATGCACGCGGGGGTCGTTTCGTGTCGTCGCGGCCGGCTTCCCATTCCCAGGAAGTGTCCTTTTGCCCGATGTACATACGCCTTTGCCCCAGTGCAAGTTCATCCGTTCGGTCAACTCACAAGCGCTTCCTTCCAGTGGTGGTCGGTTGTTGGCCGTGAGAGTTGGCAAATACGGTGAGAGTGTGGTCTGGTGAGCGTGTTAGAGAACTGCAAGAGACAGAAGCGCTAGCACAGCAGTTGGGAAAAGTGGGAACTGAAAATAATAGCACAAATAATTCATCTCAAAATGCTTCCGCTTCCCAGTGGAGAACGGTCTGTGTATCTGTGGGCACAAGGATAAATGGTGGTGCTGTAGCGCCGATCCCGATGAACAGGATATACGTTTGGTGCGGAAAAGTGAACGCCCTAGAAAAGCTTTGCGTGTGACAGTGCCTGTGCATGTGTGTTTAGAAAACACAGGAAAACATAAAATCGGTGCTGATAGGAAATTTTTAACAATTTTTCCATTGTGGCGATTGAGGAGAGTAGAAGCGAATGTGTGTGGATGTGTGGGTGAATGACCTTATTTTTTAAGATGTCCATATTGCAAATCCGTGCTAATCCTGAATCGTTGCAAAAAAAAACAAGAAAGAGAAAAAGACGACATTGTGACACAAAACTTAATATACCATTTTTAATTTAATTTTTAAATCCGTTATTCTAAACTGTATGTGTTCTCTCTCTCTCTCTTCAAATTTATATTGCAGTGCGATTTGTTTCAGGTGAATTTAAAAAGGTGCATGAAAAGAAGTGTTCTGGTTTGAATGTGTTTTTGATGGTGGCGAGAAGAAGAACGGGTGAATTGTAGTTGCAAGAAGATTAAAACATCTGGAGTCCGACAAGTTCCAGTGTGAGCAGATCTTCGGTGCTGATAGTTAGCCCCTCCAACCCCATCAAAGGATGTAAGTAACAATCATATTTACTACATTTAAATTGACTGAAAACTCCGATATAATTTTTATTCTCTTTTAAGAAGGATATCAATATGAAAGGGCTAGGGTTTGAAAACGTCTTTTTTTCCAATTCGGTTATACAGATTTAACTCTCTGCTTATAACCAAAAAAAAACTTCTCCTTTTGCGTCAACCGTCTTTTGTATGCTCAAAGCTTCATCCCCTTAACGGCCGTCGGGAGGACGAGTAGCTAAACCTTTAATGGTTTCATTCTTTGCCTCTTTACCCATCGGCGTGCGGTCGTTTTTTTTTGTGCGTCGTCGCGCCATCGTTGCTGTTGAAAGTTCTGTTTTGCTGACAGCAGCCAAGACGACAGCCTCAGCAGTTTCGCACCCCCACTGTCAGTGCGGCAATACCTCACTCCAGCAATCTGCGTATACACACTGCGTATATGTGCCTTTGGGGGTGGTTTTGTGTTTCACGAGGTATTGCCATTTATGCAGCCAGCAGAGGAGGAGGATCCGGCCGTGCCTGTGTGGGTGGCTGAAGCACAAGCTGCTTTGGAGCGGCGGCGGATGTGTATGTACGTCTGTAAAGTTTTAATAAACGCATGATGATGGGGGACGGTGAAGAATGCACTGCAAGCAAAAATCAGTTTATGTTAATCAAAAGTGCTAAAGGATTTATAGAGCTACAAAGTTGATTATAAGGATGTGAAAAAATATGTTCTATTCAGATAAAATTTATATATCATGCACCACTATCACCAAAGAGTAAATTACAAAGGAATCAATTTGGTGCGTCATGTACAATGTTTGGTTGCACATTTAAAGTTCCCTCGCTCCAATCGCGAGTAGAGAAAATGCCCGAAATAGTATTTTATCGATCGTTTTGGCTTTTGGTGCAGGCCTTGTACTGCGGCCTGCTCGGCTATAGGGCTACATTTTGCATATCCATCACATGCTCTCTCTCTTTCCCGTTTTGCTACAAGTCATCATCCCCCATCCTCAAAATCCGTCGACATTGGGATTTGCGTGAAGTTCAAATGGTGCTTCGGTATGGTGTTTTTTAGCTTTATTTCATTGCCTGGCGTAGAATAATATTGTGACTGTTTTCCAGGCAGTCTAGAACCTTCAAGCAATATCGGTAACACCAACGAAACACGGAACAACTACAAGTACGATCGATTGATGATGCATAAATGACAATAGAGGATTTAGATGGCGATGTACTTTTGGTACAGAGTGCTACACACCACGATGAGATTCCGTCACCTCGGAAATGTTCTTTTTTGTATGCAAAAAAACAACGATACGAAATAATGCTCATAATTCATTTTGGGTTTGTGTGATTCCTCTTCTGCCGACAGACTGACTGAGCTGGAATCGATTGAAATTCCTCGACGGGTGTGCGCTGCGCTTAAAAAAAACTGGGCCTTTTGCAGTCGCTGTGAGTCAACTGCGAAACGGCAGACCCGCCAGAAGAAACCAGTTGCGCAGACGATGCGGAATGGGAAGACGTATGAGATGTATCGGCATGAGATGTAACCATCGTCGTTGTCGTTGTCAGTGTGCAGAAAAGTAATTTGATACTGATACGCTGCTAATGTAAATGAGTGTTTCGCTCAGAGGAGTGTTTTACGGCGATCTAAACGGTGTGTCGTTAAATCGTTGCAAGTAATGGAATCGTTGCATTTTTGCTGGTCCGGTGGCCCTGGTTAGTGTTGGCAATGAAGATGAAGCACTGATGCTATTTGTATCTACAGATGTTGAAATGTTTCAGCATGCTACTTAGAAGAAAGATCGATCTCTGGAAGGAAGGTAAGGCGGCATCAACGCTTGCAATTTAAGCAGAACTTTTTATTTAATGGCTTTTTGGTGAAAGTGTTGAAGGCCTTTTTAATCTGGACCTTCCCGGAAGATCTTTGCTTTGGGATTAGTTTTTAAGGCCTTCTCTGAAAATGCATTTTTGTGTTTGTAGGTATATGAATGATTTTCAAAAAAATAACTTAACCTATATCTTCCATTCTTCAGCCAAACTGTCATTAATAATATTTTGTGCCCAGCATGTTAAGTGCCAGTCTCGTCTACTGTCCTTTTCCGAGCAGACGGCGACGCTAGCGAAAATAGCTTCAATGGGAAGGAAGAGAAGGAACAGCCACGCAAGCAATTTATTGTTAGCAGATATTGCTGAAGGAGTCATCATCGGAATCCGGAATATTTCGCCATTTTTTTGTGCGATCTTCTTTTTTCTTTTAGTTACCCGTTTTGGAGATAACAACACACCTCCAACCTGGAATGGAGTCTTTATTAAACGAGATGTTTGATAAAGCTTGCATCACTGGTTCCAACGAGTGATCTCTCCGCAGGCACTACGAAATCTACGACTCCGCACCTAACGCGTCCTCTAGCAACATCGACCCACCCGGCCGGTCACGGGGACTAGAATCCGTTTCGAACGAGTTTGAACGCTGCCTGAGTCTCTAAAAAGGCATAAACGATTGTTATGTAAAAGGAGAACCTACCGACCGGTATTAAAATAGCGTAGAGTAGAGGAAAGACAGCGTTCGCTCTGGGTCACTGTGGGATTCTCCTACTGCATTGCTATCCGCCAACACGTCCTAAACCATGGAGAGCTTTTTAAGCAAGTTTAAAGGCAGACCTGGACTGTTTATGTGAGGAACGAACTTCGCAACAAACTACAAACTTCTTGGGATTGTTTTACCCTTTTGCAATTAGCGGCAGGAGGCTTCCATCCGGAAACGATCCCAAAGTTCATTTTGTACCTATTTCGGGTGGCTGGTTTTCTTTGTTTCACTTCCCGTCTTGAGCGGATCATCTTCCTCCAAAGATGTGATACGATGGAGTAGCCAATGTCTTAGACATCGGTCTCGCAGCCATCGGTCTCGCAGCCATCGGTCGAAGTTCCTCAATCAATTCCGGACAAAATTCAATCAATTCTCATCCGCTGAAATTACCGTCAATTTGAGCGAGGTACACGCGCGCGTTTTGTGAGAAGGTGTCGGACCTAGATAGCCCCGTTCTTCAGAACATAAGTGAAAGGACGTTAACGGACGACTGGGCGTGCAAAGCTCGAAATGGCATACGTAGCTATTGCGCTGACCTCAGCTCGTGCGCGCACTGTGCCTTCTTGGCCTCGGTCGTTCGTTCGCGTGCAAATTCACCGTCGAGGCATTAGCAAATCGCGAAATTGCCACACGCCGCTAATGAAGCGTAAAATGATTGTGTGATGTCCGTTCGGTCTGTTGGACGTCCGTTTCGTGATTAGGGTGTGTGGTGTTCGGTTGATTGATTTCGATTGGAATGCCATTTTCAAATTCCGCCCTGCTTTCCTCTTTCCCATGTCATTCGAAGATAGTGTGAGAATCTGGACAAGAAGCAGGCATTGTTTTCTGCTGGAAGGAAGGCTGCAATTATCAGGGCAAGATTGTCCAGGTGGGATCCAAATCTGTGAAACATGGTGAGGGTATATTGAAGGACAGATTCAGGATACTCAAGAGATACCCGTTTTAAAAGATCACAACCAACAAGGGTGTTTCTGCTAAGGTTCCTTAGTTGGAGCATAAATTTGAATAGATTGCTCCAATCCTAAACATGACAACTTAGAAGTCTTGTCCTCTTTCATGTTGGATTTTCCACTTTGAAAAGTTTCCTAAGCCGAACCAAACGGGCACGCATCTGTTTGCGTGTATTCTTCAACTTGTCTAAGAGTTCTCCTTCAAGCCGGGTGAAAAAGACCAAAGTTTGGAAGAAACCGGTTTACCGGTGCGCCAAGTGACCTTAACTTTCGATTTTTTTCGACTTTTGAGTTTGGTTTGCGTCTGTTCGTCCGCTTCTTTAACGGACGGTTTAGTTTTTTTTAACCACATTAGCTGTCCTCCTTTTCTTGGGGTGCGTGTGTGTCTTCTCCCTGGGCTGTCGGCGAAGAGTGGACGAGTTAGAGCAGTTGTTTTTTTCTTCTACAACCCTCAAACATCCCAGACAGGTAGCAGTTGTGCTATGGGCACGAATTCACTCAACAAGTTTTATGTGCAAAGTTGACGTGACTGTGTAACGGTCAATTATTATTCCGGATGGTTGAACGTCTGTCAGCAATCGGGGGTAGGTGTTGTGTACACCTCGTTGGTAGTGGTAGTAGTAGTAGTAGAAGTTCTGCATGACAGCTCTGTTCTATTGCTAAAATCGGCGTGCCTGTTACGCTCGACTAGCTCTAGCCGTGTTGAACCAAATGCACTCAGGAAAGCTTGTTTCGGGGTTGTTCGATTTGAAATGTATTATTAATTCAATATCCTTAAGAGGGTGCTGCAGCGGGAAGCACGTGAAAGATAGAATGCTATACTTTATGACCTGGGAGCTTTGTGTTCTTCGAGCTGTTGATGGTAATCTGGTTGCTGGTAATACCTTTCAAAAGTATCTAACAAACTGCTAGCTACGAAAAGAGAGCAATGATTATTAGTACACTACGGGTAGTGCTAGCAGCAGCAGGCAACCTTCATAAATTATACCACAAAAATATGTTCCGCTTGATTAGGTTTGGCTCACACCGGACCACTTTTGGGACGAGGTTGCTTTTAAGCTATTCTACTTTATGGAGCTCGTTAAAAATTCTGATAGGAAAGGACAACCGTTTCTTCAAAGAATATTGGGGTAGAATACTCCAAAAGGTTAACCCTTGAGCGAAAGGAAGCTCCCCGTAGCTAGCCGTATGACCAGGTGTTCTTTCTTCACCCTGTCCTGTACTTAGCAGTTAGTTGCGTTGCCAGATTGCATAGCAGGACTTCCTGAACGGCTGTTAATAGTGCAGGATATTGCTTCATACAGTGCAATCCCCTCATCTAGAAATAGTAGTACCAACTGGCAGTGGCTGGCACTGCAGTTTTTGCTCCGTATTTTGGATTTCTGGTTCTTTTTTTGTTCCATTCCGCTTCGGAACGGGGTCACACCCTAACTTGTAAACGGGAAGAGTTGCGCGCTACCATGGTGAATAAAAAATGTTATGACTCCGGAAGAAAATATTGATCAAACATCCGGGGGCTGGGGGTAGTCGAAAGAAAGTACCAGAAGAAATAAAAGGAAACTCCGGTGGCGGTTTGCCGGTGGGATGTAAAAATACGACAGCAAATAAAAACAAACATACACTTTTCACCGTTTTTCACAGCGGGACCATTTTCCTCACGCTCGTTTTGTGGGGTTATTGGTGAAAATTTTTATTTGGTAATGTTTGGATTTAATCTTGGACTGTTGTGGAAAATATGTGATGGTGATGTTGATGTCTCCAATATGTCTTTTCCGTTCAATGGTCATGGTCAACGCATAAAAAAGATGAAACTTTTTTTAAACACGTGAACAATTTGTTTGTTTTGGTTTGTTCTAAAAATAATGCCATACATTTGGTGCTTTAGTGGAGCTACCTAGTACAACCGAGTGGATGACGTTTCAGTGACAACTGCGAGTTTGGTGTGCCGTTTGCTAAAGTGTCTGCTAAATGAGAGAAGCCGGTAGGAACAGGATAAACATACGCGGTTCGCGTGAAGGTTGAATACACTTGACCGGAACCGGAGAAGCGCACAGACACATCACCGACAGGTATCGATTGAAATGGAGCACGAAAAGAAGTGTGTGAAACATGATGGAACCGGACCCATCCTACTTCTTCTCCGCTAGAACCTGCAGCCAGGTGGTGGATTCATCTTTCCATTTGCTTAACAAAAAAAAACAGGCATGAAAAGGCACAAGAGCATTGAAAAACGGTTTTTGCACGCAGGCAAGTTCCCGTGTATGTGTACATAACCTCCAAATCGTCGACCGTCAGTTAAAAGTTTTGCTCATTGTGTTAGTCTTCCTGTATCGCGCCCTGTCACACACCTGTCCTGCCCTGGGTCTTGTTACGAGCCGTGTTGATGTCAATATGCCGGTATATCGAGGAGACTAAGGGGGAGATAGAGGAGAGCAGCCGATGTTTCTGTTTTGTATTTTTGCCAACATTCGCACACAGTATGTTCCGGACAGGTCCAGGGAGAATTGATTGGAAAAACATTCGGTGTGTGGAGTGTACTATTCCTCCTCGCTAGTTCGCATTACCTTGACAGCGACCTCTGGTGGAAAAATGGGAGCGCGTGTGTGTCGTTGACAGTTTCCTCTTGTTTAAAAAAGAACTACTGCCATTGTTTAATCGGGGGTTGTCTCCTCATCAACCGGGGCGTCTGTTAATGTTGGAATATCGAGCATGTCATTGGCAGCAAAATGACTTTTTTATTTATAAATGTTCAGGTTCGTTTTTACCCTCTAACCCCCTGGGTAGATGAGGTACCAGCGCGAACAGGAGGGAGCTTCAGGTGGCAATACATCATCAGTGCGTTCATTGTCAAGGATAGGAGTCGATCTATTCCTGTTTTATGTATGTCCAAAAATATTTCACAGCAGTATAAAGACAAGTTTTGAAGACATATTTTTGTTGTGCTCTTAATAAGGTGTGTAATGCATATACATAAAAATAAAAAATATTACAGCAAATTGGGCATTACTCCTGGGAAACTTTTGGCAGCCCACACTGTTGTGTAACAAACGCAGGTAATGGTCGGATCGTCAGACCTCACTCACCAGAAGCTTTCGGGGTGAAAAAAGGGCTGCCACAAATAAAGACAGGGCTCTAACCCGATAATTTTGAACATCGTACTGGCGGTCTCACTGTGTTCGATCGTTGAAGGGAAACAAGTACGGCTTCCCTCGCAAGAGAGAGAAACAGCTTCAACGAGGCGTTGAGGGCGGGAGACCCTGAAAAAGGTCTTTTAAAATTCATCTCTTCACGCCTAAAGCGCCCGTCTAATACATCCTTCCCACCCACACCATAGAAGCAGGGGCGGAGAGGTGGTGGTGGTGTGGAGAGAAAATAAAAACTAAAGGCGGCCGGGGTGACGTAAAGGATAAAGTGAACGGTTCTTTATGGCAGTTTAATGAGAAAAAGGGTTTGAAATGAATTTGTTTGCATTAGCGACGATGGTGTAATCAATTTTTGCTGCTTGTGCTCGGGGGATGTGGTGTCAGCTTGACCTTATGCCGCGCCTAACCAGCAGAAGCCTCTGATTGTCATGTTGCAAATTGGCGAAAAACTTTTAATGAGGGATGTTTGACCGTTGGGAACAACGGGTGTTAAGGGAAATTAAATGTAGAGTAACGAGAAGCGCTAGAAGGCAGCCTCGAAAAACAATCCAAAATCGAAAAAGGTTTCCATCTAATTGAGAATTCGTTTTTCAATTTGGAAGTGATTTGTGTTTCGAGCGAGGGAAGGCGGGAGACGATTTTGAAGGTTTCTCATCCATTAGCCGGTGCTGATTTCCATATCGTGCTGTGAAGGCAAAAAGTTCGTTCCTATTGGTGGTTGATTTTTCATAATGTGCTGCCTATTAAACAGCCGTGAAAAACCTTGCATAGCCATTACTAACCGAGTGTGGCGACTGTGTGCAATCGCGTGCGCCTTCTGTACAATGTTGCAGAGGGGGGATTGTTGTGAGCCCATTGAAAAATGTGTGTCATTATGCGGCTTTCGGTGGCGCTACTGTGGCTGGTTCTATAATTTTTCGGACAACCGAACTTCACGCAACATAAATCGGTGCCTCGGTTACCCTTTCGTGTGCCTCCAACAAAGCGGGTGGCGTAAATGGTGTGCCGCACATTATTGTGATTAGGAGAGTTTTGCGGCGGTGTGCAGGCAGTAGGCCGTTTGGCTTAAAGCAACGAAACCGAGCATGATGATCGGCAGCCTCACCTAGCCAAAAGATCGGCGTAGAGTGTGTGCGAGTAGTAGAAGTACATCGAGAAAGGGGAAGATCTTGCAAGCAGCATGAGTCGGGGTGTGTTGAATCATGCCAAAAGTTTTGTCATACCTGAGGATTGAAAGGTTTGTGGGAGCTTCTAATTACTTGAAAATCATGGTTTTATCGTAATACATTGTGACTAACAGCATCTGACCAAGATGATCAAGATTAAATATCTGAATCATCTAGCCTCAAAATACAATATATTTGAAAGCCCCCTAGAAACTTTTCAAACCATTCGCTTTCTTGTTGCTCAACACATTACTTCGAGAGCGCAGCATCAGCACCGCCACCGCTCGACACTGGTTGCAATTTGTGTAGTTCTTTTTTTTTCTCGTCCCTCCTTCAGCGGCTCGCACTCGCTTGCCAGGCGTGCGTTGCATCATAGGACAGTTTCAGATTTGCCGCCAAGCTCACCCAGTAATAACGCCAGATTGTGCCGCGGTCGTCGTCTGTTTGGGTTGGATTTTGACGCGCGCAATTTAATCGCGTTGGTCACACCGCCAACACGACGATATAGTCGGTAGAGAGGAAGGAGGTGGTCTCGACTGTGCAGTTAGAGGAGACAGGAGGTGAAGGGTTTCGAATCGCTTCTTAATAGTGCATTATTATTACGTAGGTTTTTCAACCGGTGACAGGTTCATACGACACACACGCGCCCCACTAGCTGTTGCTATATTGTGAGCGCTAGATCTCTTGCGGTAAGAATGAATGAATTATCATGCTCTCTCATGACATTGACAACCTTCTTCTACTCTCCGAATGGGACTTGAAGTAAAACAGTTGATTAATTATTAGTCGCCTCAATATGGAAAGCTTTGGTATTAAATGATGCTATGTATTACTGGGTTTTCTTTCAAAAAAGCTCGTCGTATATAGAAATGCATTGGAAGGGCTTTCGTTTGCTCTTGTTTGTACAGGTTTTGTTTTGCATCGTTCAAGCAAAACCTTTCCATGTTATGTACCAGCGCAGCTAAGGTTGTAATCATTTGCCATTGAAATCCAATTGCTTCATTCTGCGGCTGTTTTTCATCTCCACCGGCATGCCGAACCAAGTTGTAAGTAGTTTTTGGTACTGATGATAAATCGTTACGACGATAGAAAGCACCAATTTACGATGATTAATGAAAGTGTGTGCATGTGTATGAGCTTGTTGGTAAAGGGAGAAACGGCGAAAAGGCTGGATAAGCGCAAGCGCACGCATACAAACTACCGCAACCGCCGTATTCCGTAATTCAAATAGGTCGTAAAAAGAAATGTTCAATGATTAGAAGATTAATGTTTGTGATATAAAAGCGCTTTTTTAATGTGTGTAGTATCTTCCCAAACACTACAACAGGGTAGGGTTGGGGTGCGGGGATAGAGGGAAAGAAATTTGATGCTGCTACTGCTGCTCCCATTAGTTGCCTCAAGGAAGTGAGTAAATTTCTATTTTACGCACTTGACCACGCTTCGGTTGTCGGTGGCGGTCGGAAATCAAATCCACATGTGCTATAAATTAATTTTTGGTAACCAACGAATGTAAATGTTGTAAATCAAAGTGCAATTTCCTTTTTGCTTTTTTCAACTGGAAGGGGTGTCCGAGGTATTACCAAGAGTGGCCAAGGCACTTAATCTCCAAAAGACGGACACGATACGGACAAAACACCATTATCTGATGACCCTGTTGTACGCTTGAAACGATCTAATCGCCCATCTAAGCGATTGTGCTTTGAGTGGTCATAAAAAAACAAGATAAAAAAAAGTGGTCTGAAGTGAAAGATTCTTCACACGCGTATCATAAAGTATCGTGGCTCTATATTTCACGATATGTTGGCTTCTTCTGTGTTCTGCTTTCGTGTAGTATTGCGTGCGTAAGAAGCCACATTAATCTTTCAGGTGGGCTCTTCCACTTTTTTGGGACCCTTTTCCCAGACGCTTATCCAAACAGAGTGGTGTCACCTGTGTGAGGTGAAAAGGTATAATTGGAGTAGTGTGTCAACGCTGTATTCCTCCCGTTTCTTCCGTGAATGTGGGTCAGCTTTGTTTACACAATTATTTCTTGGCCCTACCGAAAGCAAGATCCGGTGCTACGTGCACGAGAGTAAGCGATTGGATAGAACATTTTAGGAAAAAAAGCTGCCTCCGAGCCGTTTCTTAACGATCTCGAAGTGTACGGGTGGTCAACGCCCAAGACATGTTGTGCCTCTGGGATAAGGAAAAGCAGCGCTGGATAAGAAATGCAGTTTCGGCTGTAAACACGACATAAGGCGGCATCTGATGTTATGAGCGCAGTAAAAAGCAGCCATCTTACCCATGGACTGAGGATATTTTCTCGTTTGGGCTTGCCTTGGCTTACTGCCCTGTGTCATATGCACATCCCGAAACTTTCACCAAGCTGGTCAGTATCACACGACGCGGCGAGGTGAAAGAGTTCATCGAGAGAAACCGCTCCGCACGAAATGCACATGTTGTCTTGCAAGGCGTGGTCGTAAAACTGAGCCTGTGGGATCTCTGCACCATCTACAGATGATTTGGTCGTCGCCATAGACGTATGGGTCTCGAGGCTTTCGTATGTTTTATTACAGTACGGAAGAGTTTCCCCTCCGAGTGGCTGGAACTTTCCTTGAGCCTTCTTAAGACAGTATGTTTTGTTCGGGATCTGTTTTGTTTTGGACTCAGGCATGAGACACGTCACCTTGGCTGATTGATAAGGGTAAATGGCGTTTCGTGTTTTAATGTCTATGTTTAATATAACCGATTTTTTGTGAAGCTCCAATTTTCAACTTAACTGCAGGTTTTTGTGTGGTTCAATTAGAAATAATTGGTATATGAAATATCCATCTCAGAGTGTTAAAATCCTATGAAGTTTGCATGATTGCTAATCAAAATAATACACAAACAAATCTTTCCCAACAGCAAAGCTTCCATCCTTCGTAGCATGAAATTGAAGTGCATACAGCAGACAGTTTTTTTTATTCGCTTCCCATTTTTTTTGGGAGGATGCGCGTGTTGGAGCTCGTCTTGAAGCACCATTACACAAAAATGGAACGAAAAACAGGTTCTTGATATTCGTAACAAGCAAAAACGGCGTGATTCAAGCTCGTGATTGTGTGCTGTTATTACGGTTCTACTTTTTTCACGAATCCAGCACGAGAAGGCAAAGAAGGCAGACAGAATCTCAATTTCAATTACATCATATTGCTCTAACAAAAATGTGTCCATGCGGGTTATGTCACTCGTGTAGTACCCGGTTGCTTGCGAAGGAGTTCAATAGCGCCTATACAGGGTATCCGAAAAGCGAGTCGAGTTAATTAACGTCTAACGCGGACACATAACATCTATATTAATCATTGTAAGCTGATGCGTTGTATGAAACATGATCTAGTTGATCGTCGATTGCATAGACCGCGAATGTGGAACGACGACCACCAAACCAAGAGGGGTTTGTAAAAAGAGTAGGTGACGAAACCTACCTGTGCACGATCCCCGTTTCATCACACTGTTGCAAATTTTTAAAAATGGAAGATGATTTAATCCGCTAGCACTGATTTGGAGTTCATGAAGAGCGCGGAGCACCTTAAAATAGACTCTTCCCTATTTTGCGCTAACATCTGGGTGGGTCGGAGAAACCAACGACGACGGCCGTAAGCTGTGCCTCCATTTCGTCGTCAATCATTTGCATGAAGGAAGGGAATAATGACCAGCCTACGGGAAGATGCGTGCACGCCGCGTGGTCGCCGTCATCGGCCATTCTCGTGTACTGGACACGTGCAATAAAAAAGAGTTGCATAATGACCGTTGCGCAAAAGGTTACCGGCAGAGATTGATGCCCTTCAAAAAGGGCACAGTTTCGGAACAAGTCGTGAAGATTGAAGACATTGAAACTGTAAAAAATCTACTTTTCAATTATTTGTATTATAAGACGATGGCGACTGATGCAAATTTTCTATCGACTGCGCACAGATTGTGATAGGACTTGCTTTTGGGATGACACTAATTTCGTACCCGAAAAGAAAGGAAACACACTTTTTCTTTAACACGACGAGAGGAAGACTACAGCTTCCCACAAAGCTGTGAAAAATTAATCATTAACCGGTGCAGGAAGAAAACCGTTTTATAGCAACTTGATTAACTTGATCACCTTAGGAGAGAAGGTTTGTATGCTGTATCGCCAGCTGTGGAGCGAAACAACTAACCTAGCCTATGTGTGTGTTTGTGCACTTCAGGGTTTCTAGAAGGTCGTCGTTTGGGTAGAGGCGATTGGGCAGTGTCCGGCCCGGGACAAACGTGTGAACTAGCTGAGAGCTAGTCTGGTGCAATTTGATGGTCGGATAGTAAATATTGGAACAAGAAAAACTCTCTGCTAACGACACTCGATCGACACCAGCCGTGCAAGCATTAAGGGAGTGGCGAAAGAGCATTGGATCGAGGGCGAGTTTATTGGGCATGAGGCCGGTAAATTAATTAGATACTGCAGTTGGGCGTTTCTCTTGTTTGTGGACGGCTACATACGAGAGGTGTAGAGTTTATTGAGATAGAGCACAGATAAACGTAAGCTGTTGACGTCCGCATGTGAGCATTTGGTTTCTCGCGTACCAAACGGTTTATAGCTGGAGTGTAGGTCTCCACCATTCCTGCCCACCCTTGCATACGGCGCATCGCATCCACCCAGGAAGAGTAGGGGAGAGAAATCGGGAGCTTTCATCTTTACGCCACGAGTCCAATCTTTCCCCGGGATCTTCTCGATCTCCTCCTTCCGGTCATCGACCCGCTCGCGGTGCAGAGTGCGATCGTTTCGGGACGATGTCAGGCATCAGCGTGCGCCGCGGTGTTTCGGCGAGTTCGTATCAATTAAAAAGATATTAAAATGTTAATTAAGATTTCACCGGTCGTATAGCTGGTATAGTTATTGAGCTGGTAAAATGGTAGACACATGGGGAAGCATGTGCGCAAATGATAAGACTTTTCGAGTAAGGGAACAAGCTGGGGAAAAAGTTTCGAAATTAATAAAAAGATGCATAAACGCGGTGAGACACCAAAAAGGCTGCTAAAAAAAAAGGGCATTTTATCAAGCGGCGTGGGGAAAAGTGAAAGGTTCGACCATATCTTCTTCGAACGAAAGGTGTGTTGATATGGACAGGAAGTGAACTTTCGATTTTGTAATTATGGGGTGTAGATCGACTTTTTTTAATTCTTTCTCTAAATGTGTCGGAAATATCGCTATGTGAGGTTGGAGGTCAATCGGATGTTATGTCTCCAGCGAGAGCTAAATATAATCATCAATGTTGATGCTGTTGGGCGTGTGATCGTGAAAGTGTGGCCGAGTGTGTAGCACTTCATTTGGAAGCTAATTTGTTTACCTCTTAATTTATGCTCCCTGGACCTTCCGGAGGCGCCAGTACAAGTAACGAGCGTCGATTGTGCGGTTAGACAAATGCTGAAGGAGATGCTCACGCCCTGTTCTGCCTGCCTTCGGTTGGACTCGTCGGTGTAGATCACTTCGTAGAGGAGGAGTATCATTGCCGCGGCTTGAAGAGCAGAAGTACCGCAAGGTTCTGGTCAACGAGATGCAAGGAGACGATTGTCCGCAATGAAGACGATGCTCTTCTTTCCACGTGCTCTGGAGGGGCAGTTGGACACCTCTGCCTCTCTCCAAGACTACGGTAGTATCGAACTGATCGCTTTGTTGATATATTGTTGGAAGTAATTGTTGGCCCAACTGCTGTACACTCGAGGAAATGAAGTACTCTCGAGGCAGGGGAAGCGCAAACAATTTACACCAAATTAGCAGCGTTCGACACTACTTCTTGCCAGTTGGCCAGATGGCCTCTCGTTCGTTTGAAAACAATTACCTGTAGAGCAGTGCGAGAGGCCTGCGAAGGAATCGTGGACAAGGGGGTGAAAATAATGCTGCGAATTGAGTACTCATTGCGATCTGTTGTGCGAAAATCGGTCGCCCTGGTGTGCTCTCTTGTTGACGAGGCTAGAATATGGCTCTGCTTTTCGCTTTTGGCAAGGGAGTAGACCGCTCTTCGGAACCTTGTTATTGGTGATGTCAGTGTAATTACTGCAAATAGAAGCGATGAGTGAGAAGCGCAGGAAAGCAATCAGATCAGTTACCTACCCGTACTTGATCTTGATCTTTGCCTGTCGTATTTGGTGTATTTAACTGCGATCGAACTAGATAGATGAAATCATGTTCTATAGAATTTGGAAATGAATCCGTTTTTACCAATCTTTATTGAACTTTTTAAATTCCAACTGAACTTACGTGTGAAACACAACGTCATCGGGATGAATACGAGCTTTTGAAAATTTTACCTAACTATTTTAGCGTTTCCTGTTCTCATTCGCAATTCGACGGCACTCAATGCGATCGATCGTGCGTGACAGAACAGTTACACGAGCTGGAATGAATTTTAAACTAATTATTTGTTTTCTTCCCTCTCTCTCTCTCTCTCTCTCTCTCTCTCTCTCTCTCTTTCATTACCGTTGCAGAAAAGGTTAGTTGTACCAACTCTGATTGGAACGAGCCCACCCCTCTGACACGAAACACTTCCGGTACTGCGTTTGTGTGTGTTTAAAGCGAAACCTGTGCCCTCTGCATTGCCCTGGACACAGAAAGTAAAAACGGTTCGTACGGTGATAGTGACACGCAATGGTTTTCGTGAGTGGTTTTCCAACGTAGCAAATTCTAGAGACAGCGACACAGGCCCGCCGCAGACACAAAGTTGCCCGACAGTTAATGACGGTGACGGTGTTCGCCATCGCGACCAGCAGGGCCGTCGACAAACGAAGGAAACGCTCAATTGCATTCATTTTGGATAATTTTAGCTTGATTGGTTTTGTTTCATGTTATCACGATAATGTGGAACAAAGGGAACACGTTCCAAGCTCCAATGGCGGCCACTCTGAGGGAGGCAAGAGAAATGTCAGTCCGACGGTTAAGCTAGCATTTCCCGTTCGCGGTCGCAGGCGGAGTGTGCGACTGGCAAGTGTACCAAGTGAACTTTTTATATAGGCCAGCGCTTGCTGAACAATTCCGATGAATGTGTAGCATTGCACGGGTAACTAAAGTATACCGTGAAGTTTAAACAGAAAAAGTAATGGAGAGCAAATGATTAGAAACGCGCAAAAGCACATTTCTCCAAGATATTCACCAAGGGAAAAAGGTGCAGAATCGGAGAGCAAAACACAACAGCAGCCCATAGAGAGAATAACTCTATGATTAGAGCCAGCCGGCGAGGATCAATTGAAGTTCCACTAAAAATGTCATTCGTTTTTCTTTCTCGATCGTTACAAATTCGACACGTATACGTGATTCGGTCGGAAACTTGGGTGTGTACCACCTTTTTTATCAACTACTCCGCAACGAGATCGAGCCGCAGGTTGAACGAGTTCTTTTCGCCAGAGGGTGGCTGGTTTGACTTAGTTTCCCGCAAATGTTTGACGTGCTGTTGAACACGCAGAAATCGATTGAACATGGAACAAATTGCTGCCAGCCGTGACTCGAGGGCGGGAGAGAGAAAGAATAGAAAAAAACCTAACCACCCGGGCAATGAGTCGACTTGTAGTGCGCTCCCGATGCCAATGCTTTTCTCTCCGCCAGTATCGGTGACCGAGCAACAGGAAGTGATTTTCAATTTTGTACGCCCGTAGGGCGTCGTTGTCGCAAACGATACTTGAAGCCCTGTTAGCGGTTTTCTTTACATTGGTTTTACAGCTTTCAGCTTGCACAACAGCAGGAGGGAACGCCTGAAAGAACGAAAATGACTGGTAGCGAGTGCGGGAAAACAGCCTGCAAGCATAAGGAAGTAATCTGAATCCATTCTCAACTTCAAAGTGGACGATCAAAGGCGAAAGTATAAGCTTTTTCTGTTAGTGTGTTGCTTTGCGTTACCGGTGTGCTACAAGTTATCCCTGTGTGTAACTTTCACAACCAGCCAGCCCATTATACCGTGCCCCGGTTGTTGGTTGGTATGAAAAGTTCTTACAAAAATAGAATTGTCAACCGGGTGGAGTGCGCGCGCGCTTTTGAAGAGGTTGCTTAGGAAACAATGGCCTTAGGAACCGAGCAAACGCTGTAGAGTCTTTCGTAATGAGCGACGTAACCTCTTGTCGCTACAGGATCGTTACGACCGGTGGTCCATGGTGGTCCACCGTGGCGTCGGTGGAAGCTTGCTTTAATAAGAGTCCATAGTTTCGTATTAGGATTGGTGTAGCCGATGTGTGTTCCTGCTTTCCTGGAAGCGTACCAGGGAGTCTCTTCGGAGTTGGTTAAGCGAACACGCCAAACTTTGGAAGCACTACTGCACTACACCGTAACAACTTACCCCTCGGGTGAGTCGTACGCATGGAAACGATGTTAGCATCCGGCATTAAAACGTTCCGCTTACATCATCGGGCGTTCCGGCGGTGGACCACTACTACGGACGGTAGGAGGGAATCCGTGTGCTGTGTGTCTTCATAGATTATTCAAACAAGGGAACTTGCGGGCATCCTTTGCTTGCCGCGCCACTGGTACAGCACCGTGCTCGTATCCACTCCTTCCGACAGCTGTAACACTTTTATCCAATTATGTTTAATTTTTGTATTCACTTATCAGACCGAACGGTGGCGCGACATTGCGCGACAACAAACCCTGGGAAAGAAGGAAGTGTAAAGCGCCAGTGCTGGAATGTCTGAACTGCCGGTGCATGCGGAGAGATACGCTGGAGTCAAAGTTGCACAGAAATACCTTTTCAGAATTATGACGATTATCTGGCAATTTGCTTACGCGAATAGAATTATGGCACCAAGTTTAACAGCTTGCCAACAGTCAGTACTAGTAGTTGTAGTAGTAATGTTATATACACCAAAGTGTTATAAGAGAAGTTGGTCGGGATTTAGACAACGCGCTTTGAAGGCAACAAAGACATAGTCCAAAGGCACAACAAATTGGATTGACACCGCGGTGTTGGCTATAGCGGTGGATAAAGTGTCGATGTAAGCTTAACGTCCCGTCCACGTGCGCTCTGCCCTCTCGTACACTTACGAGCTTTAAATCTCGTGTTTACATTCTTTCTCAAGCTTTTCCTCGTTCATCCCCGGCTGGAACACTCAATTAGATTGCCGCATACACTCTCTCTGGACATGCATGCAACGTGAAATTAGATGAGAGAGAGTGTTGTGTGAGCTGGTATATGTAACCAGCCGCATTATGCTGCCTAATAATTGCTTATTTCTTACCCCTCACCCCCATCCCCACTTACGACGCCCTCTTTCTCGTATTTCGTCATGGCAGTTTGTTCTCGTTTTCGCTTTCGTTGCTACCTTTCGACGGTGGGCCATAAGCTTTTCGTTTCCCTTCTCCCCTGATGGGAAGGGATGATCTAGTTTGAAGTCTCCATCTCGGGTTTGGTGTACCACTGGTCGGTGCAAAAACGATGGGGTTGGTGGGGGCTGGTAGAAGAAGCTTTGGTTAACCGAAACTCCGTACGATCGAGATATAATCACCGCACGTGCACCACGCGGCCACCGATTTTTAATGACCGTAAACGGCGGCGGCTCTGTGCGTGTGGTACGGATGGCCGTTTGTTTTCCCTCCTGCCTTGCTTGCCTTTCTTGTGGATGATTGGTGGTTAGGATTTAGTTGGCAGACCGGGGGGCCTAACCTCACAATTACAATTACCTGGGGACCTTTCGGAGCAGGACTGGGCAAGCAAGGGAGGCAGTTGGGAAAGAGACACCGACCGACCAATCTGGTGCGGAGAGAAAGGCCTTAGCGGATTACGGTTATTGCAGTGAAATTAATTTATTTCGTTACGGCCATCCGATTGAGTTGAGGTGTGTGTGGTGGATGGTTAGCTTAATTTACTTCGCTTTGTGGAAGCCGCATCAGGTATTGATCTTTTCATTTGCTTAATCGTCATCATTATGTTTGTGACCATGGTTTGTCTTAGGAATTTGTTGTGGTAAGGAGCTCATGTTTGTTCAATATGAGAAAATGATGTTTATTGATATACACATCAATGCTTATTAAAGCTGAAAGCAAAATGCAATAAAATACAGCTATTTCAGTTGGAGACAACTTTTCCAGGCGTGTAATTCAAATCGATTCGATCGCTTCTGTCTTCCGTCGCTGATCGCACGGTCCCATTCGGTGCCGCGTGAGCATGAGTCACCAATGATTAATCACGTTCATTTAAGCGAGACAACGAGACTCGTGGGGCAACACCCCCACACGCGATCGGTGTCGAGAGCCAACATCCAATGACAGCAGTCGGACAAGAAAAGTCGGTTGTGTGTATTCTTACTCGCCTTCAATAAGATCAACATTGGCGATGATGATGATGGTGCTGATGAGGGGCCCGTACATGCCGTCTTGCGTTTCCGTTTTGTCATACTGCCTTATGCGGAAATCTCATCTTTGTTCTATCAGGAACAGGGGAGCACAAGCGTAACAGCGTCCCGAGGGGAATAGACAAGCGTTGTGTGAAGATGTCCGAGATGAAGATGTGAGTGAGGATTGATCTTTCTGTGGCATTCTGGTGACATGCAGAATGTCACATCTTATTCACCAGGAACGCTAGATCCCGGAAGAATGCTGTGTGCCGTTGTGTGGATTTGCAAACCACTCACATTCCGCGGTTCGCTTCAGCTGGGAGAATCATTGAACTTTACTTGAAACCTGTTTCTTAGCCTTTCGCACAGCGCTGATGGGGAAGTCCACCTTCTTCTTCCCAAGTTAGTCATCTTATGGGTAAAGTGCATCGATGGGAATACACCACACATCAACACGGGGCATGACGGCTTCTCCTTAAGCTCGGGGTCGTAGAATAATGGCTGCAGATCCATACCAGAAAATGTAATCGATCGCAAAAGCCCGTCTTTATGTTCCGGTTTCCTTTGATCTAGCGCAGCGGAGGACTATGACCCAACAACTGCCACGCACTCCGTTGGTCAATGTTTGTGTGCTCCCTAAAACTAAATGTCTACCGGCACCAAACACGGCTGACGTGGCCCTGACTTTCTGCAGTTTTCTTTCGCTTGGGCAAAAATTCTCATAGACCTCATCATCATCAGCTAGCTGGGTGCTTAACCGGGCCCAGCCATCCAGTGTTTTCGTGGTGTTGTGTGGGACGTTCTCTACCATCTGCGTTTCCCATCTCCGGACATGGGACTTAACTTTGAGCACATACTTGAAACAAGATTCCACATTTGGCACGCCTTTGCACACCCGCGAACCCTGCGTGTTTGTGAGCGGCATATGCTATTGTATGCGGGTGGCGTAGAAACACACCGTTGCCCCCAAGCTCGGACAGGGTGTTGCCAGATCACCCCGAGCTAGATCATCAAACTTAACGAATTTAAACTTTCCAATTAGAGGAATGGACGGGGAGGAAGCTTGACTGTGCCGGAAGAGACATTGGCAATGATCCGCTCGAGAAGGATCTACCGTGGTTGTGTGTGTGTGTGTGTGGAAGTTGCCGATATACGTCAACCAGGACGTGGACCGGGACCGGTACCTCAGGCGTTCGAGAAACAACAAATAACAACCATTTATTTTTGCCCGTATTTCGGACGATTGGCACCACCAGGTGGACGAACGGGGCCATTTTGTGGAAGGTCTACGAACGTTCGTTCCCACTCACGGTTCGCGATGGCCTTCGTGTGGGGATCTCTGTTGTGGATTAAGCGACAGAAATTAGTGCAAATGGGTGGCATATGGTCAGGTGTGCACACACGCTCAATGTTCGTGATCATGTGACGGGTGCATTGGTCGGTATAGGAAGTGTGCTCCACAAACTAGTGTTTTTTTGTGTGTTTTATTGCTCCAATACTCCCGGCACACCCAAGTCTAGACTTGCAAAGGGATAGCGCGTACTGTTATGGTATTATTGCGTTGCTGATATTCGAATCACACACGTGAGATCGTCACCTACACGACGTGCGCGCTGTATGGTGGTCATCGTCCTCGTCCCACACGCAAATGCATAAATCATAAACATTGCGTTTTGGGGGTGGCACGTTGAAAAGGGTGCAATATGCAACAGCCGCCTCCCGCAACAAGCCAACCTAGCGGGGGATTTGACCGTACATTCATAAAGCGTACATTCATCACACGCGATTTGAAGGCGAGTTTTTGGCTTCGTTTCCTGTTTGACCGTGCCGGGGTGTGGTGGTGCTATCCTTAATTCCTATCGTTTTAATGCATCACTCGGATGATGCGTGGTGTAGATCCTAGACTTCTTCATTATTTATGCGATATTATAGTTTCCGGCTTAATGATTGTAGGCCGTCTCTCGCTACTCAAATCCACGGACTGAGCGGGAGATGAAACGATTAGAACGTATCGTTTTATAAAACAAAAAGCGATTTCATTGGCTTTCCCTTTTTAAGTTGGCACTGTGTGGTGGGATACACCGAGAGCATTAGGAGGGCTTACTTTTAAGCGAAAACTGTGTTGTACCAACTTTCCTGACCATCGAACGGATAGGTAGGTAGCTGTCGTTGCCGTCATATGTTCATTTAAAATTCGATTGAATATTAATGGGCCTTTCGGGGTTTGGCATTTGAAAAGATCTGATTGTTTCAGTACAGGACATTTGAAATATTCATGACCCTTCGGAGCGGATGTGTGTACTGTGGTCGGATGATATATGTACCTATAACCAGGCCGGAAACGAAAGCGTTTTCAACATTAAAATAATATTGAATAGCATTAAAAGAATCGTGAAACCATTGAAATGTGGCGGGTCAGCGTACTGAACTTTTGCAACAGCTGGGTGGAAAGGCATCGATGGAAACGGAGTTCGAATGCATTTGTTACTTGGTGTGTGGGACCGGTAATAGACCTTCGGGGTGGGCATTAGTGGTTGCTGTTATGGTGGAATTAATTCTCACTTGGTTGGGTAGACCAGATGGGAAGCTTGTGACTGATGTGTTACTAAATTGTGTCTCGTTTTAGGTATGGGAGGTGTCAGAGAAGTGTGCTCACTCATAAATTTGTAATTCACGCCTATGCCAGGAATCTCTGCAGATTGTGTCGGTTGGTGCTGTGGTGCAATTGGACTAACCACACGAGCGCAGTGGTCTACGAACGTGCGTCTAATGTCACGTTGCCGCTACCACATCGGCAATGACCAAGAATCTGCTGTGTGTCTATTTGATCAACCAATTGGCCAGTGCTCGGATGCTTTTCCCCACCGGTTTGTGCAATGACCTAGATTTGCAGATGTGGTTTTTAAAAGCCTAACGATCCAAGTGCTACCGAAACCGCCTCCCTTCTGTCAACTTCTGTCCAGGCGTACGATGTGATGCGGTGTCGTCCCGTAGCGCTCCCAGAAGATGTTCAATTCAATCGGCTTTAGTGAAGCCATTGTATGAGGAATCGCATCGACAATGATCCGTGGTGTGACGCTCCTCTCCAGCGGATGGGCGGCGATCCCAGCCGCAGTACAGACAAACGACGATGACTTCCCCGAGGTGTGCACTGTGGACGGCTTTGGTATCATATAACGCGACGGTACTGCTACTACCGTCGGATAACCTTCCCAGACATTACCCATGAATAAGGCCCGTACGTGTATGTGTGCCCGGTGAATGGGAAGGAAGTTATGAGTGCATTGTCGGTCTTGGGTCTAGGGGACCCGTTGCATGATTGATTTATCTCTACACGTACGTTGTGGCGAACTTACGCATCAAGCTTCTCCAGCACAAATTGGCAGCGGTCAAGGCACCACCGCACACATGCTCCGAGTGCTGGCGGAGAGGTGTTGGAAGTGTCGGGGTAAATTGCACCAAACTGACACATCAGTCCTCAGGCGCTCTAGCACCACCGCCAAACCTTCCCTTCCTGCATGTGTTTGCCAAGAAGCTTGACGCTCTGTTACATGATGGTTATGCACACGCCTAGCAGATATCGAACCGTTGTGAAGCCTTCTCATCCCCTTCTGCAAAAGAGTGTAGCCTCTTGGGGGTAGAGCCAGCACCCGGACCTTGTTGCTGCATGCCTGAAAGCGTCACAGTGGCAGAAAAGGAGGTTAGCAAACGAATGACACTGTTCGACACTCACCATTACATTATTTTCTGATTGATCAGAGCGCATGAACAGTGGTTTGATTGAAACAATGAGCTGTAAATTGATTTTGGTGTAATGTAAAATGGAGGCGAACCAGACGATGGCCGGTTAATCGATTTTGCTTCAGGAGCGGAGTAGTAGCTGCATCATTATATCGTGAATCGCTATCATTAGAGCCTCGGTTGTCTCCCGGGCCGGGCATCGCTGTGGTTTTTGTGGTGCGCAAGCCTGTTTGAAAGACTATTTTCGCTCCATATCGCGTATATAGAGCTCCCGAGGTGGCGCCATTATTTCTAACGTGTGGAAACGTGGATGGTGGCGGTTGGAAGCGGTAGTAATTTGAAACTAATTTGCTTTTGGTTTAGGTTAGCGCTATCATTATCGCTAGGTTGTAACACTCATTTGAGTAGTTAGATATGGTTAGTGGTGTGGTTTATAGAAGTGGAACAGTGAGTGGCAACAGCAGGAAAAAGAGCGTCTTATTCATCTGTAGGTTTATTACATGAACGTTATACAGTTTTAAAATATTCCACGCCCATATGCATTCGTGTCAATTAGTTTCGTTGGAGGTAGCTCCAATGTTTGTGATGGTAAATCGTCTTCAACATTCGAGCGTCCTGCCTAAGGTAATGGTCACTGTAGCTCTTAACGAGGAATGCTTTTAGCAAAGAGATACAGCCAGCACCGCAAGTTCCTCTGCAAACGTTAAAGATATGCTCACATGTTCATTTAGCCGAGGGCTAGCTGGCCGAAGAATGTACACATTTTTGCAGCCACTTCACGTGTTTATTCGCAATGCACATGGAAGGTGAAGTAGATGTACGGATATTGCCATTACCCCTTACGCTGCACCCCTGGAATGGAATTTGGGGGGGAGACCTGTACAGGGGATCTTTCAGATGTTAGCTCGAGACTCGGCAAAGCTTCACTTGTCCAATGAATCATCGAAGTGTGACTGACGTTCGCCCGAGGTTCAGAAAGCGGCCGTGTGTGCATTGAAAGCCATATAGCCCACACCACCGCCTTCCACGCAAAGGCTGAGGTGAGATGTTACAGTACGCGATACAGAACGCCCGAAAGCTCTTTCGAATGGCGAATGGACCACGGGCGAACGAAGAAAACGAAAAGAGAATGAAGAAGATATGGTCAATTATTTTCGTTCTTCTAATGAGGAGCTTTGCAGTTTTGTGTGGTAGGTTGAATAAGTGTAAACCTAGAAGATCATGCGGTTTTCGCTTTAAGAAGATTAACGGGCTGCCAGCGCGCTTTAGCCGGGGATGGATGATTGTGATCTACATTTTTGCACGATCACCGCGCTTTCGCTGAGCGCTAACGAACTTGAAGGCACTCAGTGAGTCAGATGATAGATATGGGCTCCGATCTGTGGCATTTTTCAACGATTTCAATGATGTCTGATGGACGGCGCAAGATTGGAAATTTATTGAAGAGTTTTAATTGGATTGTATTGGATTGTGGCTCCCTTCGGCCTGGTCCTGCAACCAATGGCGAAATCGAACTAACAAAGTTATTAATTTGATTATCCACGGTGTGTTAACAGCATCCTAGGCACTCCCGGATACCGACTACACCGACTTCACTGCTTGGAAACCCGTTAGCGCAAATTTAACCTTGTCTTGTCCTGGCGGCAACTTCCTCGTTGCAACTAATGTAAGCCGGCAAGCAACCGAACCAGTCCGAACGCAGGAGTAGTCCAATTTGTTGTAGGTAATTCAATTGACCAAGCTTGTCTGTGTCTTTCTCTAACATAGCCGGACGGTGATCGGTCTGTTTGCGTAGTGTAGGACCAATGAGGGAGGACGCACCAGCGTGAATCGTTTCTGATAAACATTAATTAGTCGTTTACGGTCCTTAGTTAGTGGTAGCCGCCCGTGTTCCTCCATAGCAAGAAGCCAGGGGCACGTCCAGCGGTGGGTGCGTTTCAGAGATAGTGGCTTCAATTAATTGCCATCTCCCGCTCGGACTTTGCCTGGCATTGGAGACGATAACGTCGATGCGCACACCACATGGGCTGCCCGCAGTTAACGATTGACAAAATCTACCGATGTTAATTGATTGGCTAATGAATCAGAAAGAAGAAGGTTACTTGCGGAGTTCGTTGATCTGGATAAAATGAAAACCTACCTCCTCTTACCGCTGAAAGTTCGTGTGTTGAATGTTGAACACTGGTCACAAGAAATGGTCGGAGGAATGATATGCATAGCTTTAGTAGCAGTGACCCCCTGCTCTGCTTTGAGGTCGTGAATATTCGGTTTGGGTCAACGGTTTAACCTCAATCGCGAGGAAGTATTTTTGAGGTTACGAATCTGGGTCTAGCACGCGACTTTCTTCGGCGAGTGGAGCGAGTGAAGCCCCGCCACAGTTAGAACCTTTTCTTCACCTACATACCACTGGGTCACCATTTGTCAATTTCTGGGTTACACTTCAGAGTCTTCTCTTTCGTGAACTATTTAACTTTCTTTGATTTCATTTCATCCCCCTGCGTTTTCCCACTGTTTATGTGGTCACGTACATGCAAGAGCTTTACATAAAAACAACAACGTATAATTCTTTGCCCCGTCTTCGGCCGACGGTGGCCAAAGTGTTGCCACAATTCTTTGATGTATTTTGTCGTGTTGACTGATTTACTTTATGACACCTTTTTCCCGTCGACCTCTGTCGGGGGAGCTCGTGATATAGGGGGCTAGCACAGGGGGAGGGAGGGCCTGTTGTATAAACACAAACATCAAACACATACACGAGCCCTACGGTTAGGACCGCGTGTGTTGTGTGTGTACGGAAAACGCCGGCCGCAAGCGACACACACGCGACGCGGGAGGTTGAAATTATTTTTACTTACGATACGCATACCATGTATTCTATAAATACGTTACGCAAAAGGACGACGGGCGGTTTGTAACTCGGGTTTTATGTAGGTTCGCGGGGAAGAGCGAGTGGAAAGCCTGACCGGTAATAGGACGCCCTCTCGCACTCTTGGCCCTTACATTTTCGCTATGTATTTGTGTTTGAAGTGGTTTTCGTCCGCCGTCGTCGTCGTTGCATGGCATGATATCGACGTCGAAGTGTAAATGAGCCCGTGAGGTCAAGTCGATGAGTTGGAGGACTGGCTCTACCGTTAGCACATTCGCAAAGTGTGAGCGACGGTAGAATGTTTCTTTTGCGGACGGAAAATGGTTACAGTTTTACTGAAGCTTTCTTGAAGCAAAACTTATATTTAAAGATTATGCTTCCTGTGTGCTTGACTAGTTTGGTGACGCTATCGCAAATTCTATGTGTTTTCTTTTGGAGGAGGGAATTCTTGCACAATTGTTATTTTGCTGTCACCGTTGGCCATGAAAGGATTTCAATTGAATCGTTGCGTTCTATTTACACTGCAACCTTAACCCTCATTGTCTTTGTTGATTTTACTGAATACAGAATGTATTTTTATCAAGCAAACGATAAAAATGTGCTGCGCACCACTTTTGCACAATCAAATATTGTTGGGTTGCCAACGACGGAAATGACGCAAATAAGCGATAAGATTTTCCCCAAGGATATAACGTATTTGCCATTATCTATCAGTATCAGCGCTGATGAGATATATTGTGCATTTTCTTCTTAGGAAAGATTATCCAATGAGATCGAGATGCGCACCTCCGGGAGCATAAATGTAAATCAACTCCACTGAGAGGCCAAACCATGTTGCCCTGCATGCAGCACCTTCTTTTGGCTGTTGTGTCTTTGTCTCTACGTAATAAGAGTTTCCGCTTGCGCTGTCCGATGGCAGGAAATACATAGCAGTATGGAAACGTCGGCATCTATCTTACCGCTCTTGGGGTTCTCGTCTTTCCAGCAAGAAACACACACACGAGGCCTAATAGTCAGATAATAAATTGAAAATTATTCATGTACACACAAACTTTCGTTGTTTTGTTCTCCCTTTTCCCGGGCACGGGGGTCAGGCAGCCGAGCGAGAGAGCACTTTGGTGTGAGGGTCGGTGGGAAAATTGTGTCCACACAATCTCTGAGGCCTCCCACGGGGAAGATTTTTGTTGTGTGTCGTTTCTGAAATTCTTCCAAAGAATAAGCACTTCCTGTAGTATTGAAGCTTCTTCTTTTTTGTATGGGACCTTTGTTTTGGCTAGCTTTTTGTATCCAAACCGAAATTCTCATCTTCTGCTTTGTTCCTGCACCGTTTGGAAAAATCCTCCCTTTTTTGTGGGTTTTTGTTTTAGTAGTGGAGTCAATAACCTCTCACCTGAGTAGCTGAATGATTTACGTGTACAATCATAATCAAAAGATGCTTGTGTGTGAATGTTGCGCTTTGTTGTGTACTTTCCTTGCAGGGCCGGTGCAAAGTGTTAGAATATTAAATGAACGTAGTTAAATTACGAGAAAAGGGTTATGCGGTCATGATTTATTGACCTCATTCAAAATTGAGAAAATGAACAATTTAAAGGGCAAAATCGCGGTTTGTGGTATTGTTTGTGGTAGTTGAAGTGTTTATGAAGAATTTCCGTCAGAATATATGATTGAGTATGCTGCTGCGCTCGTCATCTTGTTTCTATCGCTTTAGATAGTTTATTTCAATAGCAAAAGAGCCGTCCTCAGTGGGGACGAAGTAGTTACTGTTAACATCTCTTACCACCTTTAGATTCGATGCGATGAAGTGCTTTGGTGAGTGCATTTGCATTTCCCTGGAGTGCATGTTCTACATATTTTTGAAATAGCACGTTTTTATGGGCATCACCTGCAGCGAGAGTCAATAAATAATACTTATACCCCAAAAGAAGTGTGAGAAGTGAAGCAACGAGAAGAAACATGCAAGAGAATGACATTCCTGGGGTAGATATTTCAAACCACGAAGTAAAAGGCTTGGTGTGGTGTGGTGTCAAGAGATTCTGCATCTTTTCACATGCAAACAGCGGTATTTTTCTTCCCTAACCACAACGAGAGGAATGAAGGAAGAAGGAAGCGCCTTGAGCGCCTCTTTTCTCTTGGAATTTGTGTTTCGTTGGGTTGGACTGAACATGAAACATTTGTGTTTGGGATGATTTATGTCAACTTAACGTGCAATATGTTTGATGTTTTATGGTAAAACTTGTGAATGAGGGTTAAGAAAATGGGTTCCTCTTATTGATATTGATAGACATGATACATAGAACGAAATGCAAAGAAAAATTAGCTTTAAATTACCTTTTACAAAATTCTTCATGCATACATAATTAACAAACATTTTGTTTTATTTGTTTTATTTCAGCTGTAAACACTATTTGGCATCGAAACTGAAACGTACTCGTAGCTCAACGTAGCCATTTCTAGTGGAAACAGTTCAACTTCAAACTGTATAAGGTAATTTACGAAAACTGCGAGAAAATTAAAAAGGCTTTACAATGTTATTTTCCAATGCTGCTTGTATAGCACGTACAATGACGCAAGCAAGAAAAGAAATCTTGGCTATTGGACAACGATCTCACTATCGTTCAATAATGAAATTAGTTCGATTGAATATTTATCTCCAAATGCCCAAACCAAACCCCACGGTGTACATGTGAGCGTGGAATTTGTGTGGATGTAAATTCACGCAAAACTCGCTCGTACGATTCGCTATCATTTCCCTTTTTCAACGGAGGCAAATAATAAGGTTCAGTGTACCGAACACACTGGCACGGGGCAGGAAAAAGTGTATCACACGATCTTAACCTAGAAAAATGCGAATGAAAACAGCAACACACAGACAAACACATAATGGCGTTTTCGCGCTCGCGTGAGTGTTGTGCGCCACTAATGCCTATCGAACACGGATGGGACAGAAGCGATAATAATGAAGTAATTAATTTAATTCCTACCTTTCCTCACACGGCCATGCCGTCGCCGGTTGTAATTTGCATATAATAGCTTGTGTGGGAAATGGAAAAGAAGATATGTGAAAAGTGAAAATGAATACGCGGCTACCTCGCGGAATAGATAGACGCGCGAGTCTCTAGCGCATATGAAAAGTCCGCCCCATGTGTTCCCGGTGCTGTGTTTTACGCATGCCACCTTTAATAACTGTCATTTGGAACAAACTGCCGCATTTGAGCGCAGCAGAGAAAGAATTCGCGCGTGTCAAATGCACTTCAAATCAGCATTTTTCTTTCTTTTTTCCGTGCTGGGGGCCGGTTTTAAGGCACGGGCACCTATTAAAAATACGTGTGTGTTTTGAAGCGTCGACGTTTTCCTTTTCGGTGACAGTTGGAAAAACAAAAAAAAACCCCCCCCCCCCCGCCCCACCTGCGTACACAGCGCGTTTGTGACGTAGCGCAATGGCGCCAACCGGTGGCGTACAGAAACTGAATTTTTATCGCTAGCAAATTAATTTATGTGCCTGGAGGGTCACAAGTAGTTTCTCATGCTGTATCTTCTCATCGGGTCGTACTTTTCTTCGAATGCGTTATCGGTCTGACGTTATCAAGGGACAACAAAACTGGGAGACTAATTGAAGGTTGGATGGAAGGGGTTGGTTGACTTTGAGAATTGCTTGTTGGCTAGGCTGTAATCAAATATGTTTAATATACGGCATGGTTTCATATCCATGTCACTCTCTCGTTCGCCCCAAAATGACTGTACATCAGTGAAACTATTTAGCGAAATTAATTGATGGTGAATCAAATTCCCATCCAACCATCGCTGATTCGGCGTATTTGATCAGATCTGACCGTTGAATAATTGTGTATTGAATACTTTCAGTACGTGCGATGGCAATGGAGGAGGCTGTAAATATTTGCCCAAACTCAAATCGATTAAATAGTGTGTCTAACATTAATGGAAGATGATTGAAGGACGGGGAAATGTAGAAATGCGCACAACGATTCTGACGGTTTGCTAGAACGCAATGTAAATGCCACAATGAATCATGCATTGAAATTTTGCGTAATAACAAATGATCTAAGCATTGCTTGCTGTATGCAATGGCGCCCGCCCCACCTGCGCTTGACGTACATAATTAATGCTTAGCTGTGTAACTGTGCATAATTTTAGAGAACCGTTTGTCTCGATGCGGTCCTCCCAATTTATTCCTTTCGCACACAATAGGTGGGTTTGCAGTGGTCAGTGACGAGCATGAGGTGATTGAATGGGTTGTGGTGCTATTGCAACTATCGGAATTTATGCCACACCGTGCGCGCTTCAGAGGCGTGTCAGACGAGATTATGATGAGAGCAACAATTTTGCAACATTGCTATTTTTCTGCTCACAAAGCGACACAGTTTTGGTCAATTGCAACACGGATGATAATTGCGACGTAATTATGGATTCAGTTCGCCACGTTGTCGAATGCTATCGATAAATGGAGGGGAGCCTTTTGTCTGAATTAATGTGACTTAATGTGAAACATTTTGGGCCGGCTCGGTGGTCCAGTGGTAACGGCGTAGGGCTGTCAAAAGGCCCGTCGCCGGTTCGAATCTCATTCGGACCACTACCGCCCCCCATACGCAGGATTGACTATTCTGCTATGGGTACACTTTAGTCACAACCCCCCATACGCAGGATTTACAATCTATATGGACGGGTACACTTAGTCACACAATACGGCCTGGCCGTCACTACAGAATAAAAAATGTGAAACATTTTAAGAATGTATGCACCACAATTAATGTAAAATTTTCCTGAGCTCTGAAAACTTTTCTGGCGAGCTGTATTACACCTGCAGAAAATCTAAAACGGTTCGACAAGAAAATATGCTGCCGCGCACACCCCTTACCCCAACCCCAGGCCGAGTTTTTCATTCGCCACATACACAATACACGCGCCGGCTCGACAGGTTTTTTGGGTGAAAACTAAAAATATCCTCGCATCTATTTAAAGCAAACCCGTTTCGAACGGCCGTCTCTCCCTCTCCACGCACCAGTTCAAGCCCTCAGAGGGCCAGATGATGATGAGTTGAGTATGTTTGTGTGTGTGTGTGTGTGTGTGTGTGTGTTTGTGAGTAGTTGTTTGGTTCCGCAATGCCGTCTCTTCAGCCTCCCATAACGGAGCTGATCTTCGACATGGACACTGGCACCTTTCTCGCTCTCGTGTTGCATCGGCGTTGAAGGCAAGCTACGAGGGGCCGCCACATAGTCGACATTTTTCCAAAAATATCATCACTCTCCACACCTTCCGCTACAAATGTGCACTAAAAATAACCCCCGAGGAGGAGCCGAGATCATCTTGGACGGTGCGCGGGAACCAGACACCTCCCCGGCTGCGGACACGGATGTGGAAAATGAGATACGACTGGTGAATGCGCGCGAAAACACCGAAAACACACAGATGGAACCTGTTGGGATGTTACCGACTTCTCCCGCGTACAGGGATCCCCTCCCTTCAAGAGGGCTGACTCTATGTGAGAGCGTTCTTTTGCAAAATCCGCTCGGCGGGTGCGTTGTAGTGTTGTTTTCGATTTCATTTTTCCACTTATAAAAAAAAAAACGACACATGCCCCGGTGATGGCGAGCAGAGCGATTCGTTTGACACAATCCTTTCGGAACGGTATGGTTGAACGCAATAAAAAAAGAAGAGCTCTAAACGGTTCGAACAGACATCTGGAGCAGCGTCGGTGAAGAATGAGGAAGATCTGCTTCAAATAAATGGCCCAGCAGTGGATGACACTTCATTAAGTGGGGTGGCAATTTGGTTGTTGTATATGTAAAGGGTGGGGGGGGGGAGAGTTGGGACACAAAAGGCGCGAAGACGATCATCATCCATTTAGTTCAACTTGACCATGAACCTCACACACTGGGTGACTCTCTCGTTCGGAGCAGGGTATCGCCCTTTCGCCGAAACTTGAAAGGAAAAATAAAATAACCGCGTCTCAGTTACATGATTTTAAATCCTTCCTCACTCAATAACGACACACGGAGAGGTGTTTTTTTTTCCATTTGCTTATTTTTCTTTTTAGGACGGATTGTATGATGTAGCGGTGACAGCTGGTGAGTTCGATGATATGGCCACGTTCGAAGGGATGCGTAATTGATGCGTATATTTGTGACAGAGAGAGAGAGAGAAGAAAAAAAAGTGTGATCACTTGTTGCCCATTAATGGTCGTGTTTGCGTCTCTCACTGCCAGAGGCAAGGGAAAGTAAAACCAGATAGCAAACACATATGCTAATGTTTACAGAGTTTTATTTTTATTGACGCAAGCGGTTGGATAACGTGGTAGAGTAAGCGATAAGCTACCAATATGTTGCAAACGAACTGGAGACTGTCAAAAGCATAGATTTTTATCCATTCAAACATGTTCAGCGCGTGTTATTGAGTTAGGGGCGTGACAAGCTCGGACAGTTTTTAACTGTCAATCAGAATTTATTCCTTCGTATTTCCCGCACTAAATCTCTCTTTTTTGCTTTTAGAGAAACTCGTCGCACCAAGCGCATCAGACACGGGGGCACCCCATAATCGCTGCCATAAATCAATCGAGGATGCATTTTAATCAACGCGTTTTTGTCCATCCACACCGGCAGGCGAAAAGGTTGCCTCGATAAGTGCCAACGGGGTAACGACGACATCGCTGACGTTTCTCACATCACATCTCACTCGTCGTGTGTGCGACACAACATTAGCTTCAGGCGCGTCCATCAATCGTTTGCCGATGTCGATCGGTTCGCTTTGACGATGGTGGGCCTTTCGCACACTCCGGTCTCCGCACGCACACGGTACCTTATCAAGCGTGACAACGAGACACACTCGTTCGCAAACGGTTCGGAACGGGGTGGATAATTAAAGTGAGAGTAGGAAAAACTCGATTCACGATCACATCAAAGTGAAGCGACCGAATCGAATGAATTGGACCGTGATGCAGACGATACGGGACGGCGCCAAAAAAAAAGGCAAAAACTTTTGTTGTCGCGCACAACAACGCGAACCATTGCTTGCCCCCCTAAGGGACACACAAACGCAAAATGCTTTCGATGTGACAGTAAAGAAAAAAGATCATTCAATCATGATAAAATGGGGAGTGCTAGAGGGGTGTTTTATTTGTTTCTCGGCCCAATCGCCCACGATGTGCGCGCTTTTGCCACGTACGGCAATGATTGCATTTCGCATCAATTTATTTGCCAATTCGGTGACACCGCCGCACAGATCGGTAGCGTTTTGTGTTATGGGTTAATTTAAAAAAGCGAAAGGAGAGCGTTGAGAGAAAGTGCAGAAATGCATCTTGTGCAGGCCTGCAACACGGGGTGTGAACAACACAAATTGTTTTTGAGAATGAGTCTGTTTAAATTGGATATTATGGCCACATACACAAACACATGTTGCTCAACTCAATATTGTTTATACTCGTTGCAAACACAATCAGGGCTTTTAAAATGAATTCCTATCACTTGAAAAGATGGCCACAAAGAGCCACATTTCTCCGAGCGGTGGTGACCCTAAGTGGCCATTTCCAAACAAAGAGACAACTGCATTTTATTGACGCTTGTTTTTAGTTGTGCAACCCACTGCAACCAACCCTCGTTTGTTCAATCTTGGACACCAAAAAAGGGCTTGCCAAGAGAGGGAAAGTTTTGTCAATCGATTGACAATCCGTTTGAACGCAGCCATACGCTTGTTTTTTTTTGTACCATTCCGTAGCAATTTTCTTTCACCGCTTGGGCGGTGGGAAAACATTGAAATGCGAACATCCTTCTTAGCATTGCACGAATGCTTAACCCGCATATCTGGTGCTTTAAATCGACTGTTTTTTTGTTGCCCTTTTCTGTACACGGGTCGGTTCTCCTCACGCTCCCTTGCTAATAATCCCTGTATGGACATCGCGAAACATTGGCTTCAATTATTTGCGTGAGAGAATAAAGACAACCAGCCCACTCCCAAGGAAGACGAAGCGAATATGCGGGTTTTTTCGTTTCTACCGATCTGCTGGCTATGTTGTGCTGTGTTTGTGGCCCTTTGGCATTAGAAACTTTATCGTATGCAGAGCGGTGGAGTGTGTGTTTTATTTTTTCGCTATCCTACTTGCAATTTCGCTACATTAGAACTGGGAGGTAGGTTTGTTGGTGGCTGTTGCGAGTACTCGATGTGCTTGTGCATTGCTTTTCCATCACATCTCGCGTCATTGCATCTTGTAAAGTGCACTTTTTTGCAAGCCATTTTCCATAATGACTACTCCTAAGTAAGGGTGGGCACTCTAATGGGTTTCTGATGAGGGTAGTCTCGTGTAACGGACATTGACTGAGGGAAATGAAAAATTATCCTTTGGTCCCGATGGTGTGAGAAAGGTGATAGAATAATGGAGAAGCATGCAAAAGTGCAAGGTGTAAAATAAATGTATTTTATGAAGGTAATTTTGAATTGGGATCTTGTACAAGGAAACAAGCTATCGATATTCATTTTTTGTTATCATTTTATCTGGAAATATCGTATTTCTGCCAACACGATTCCTAATGGAATGGAATGTGATAGAAAACCCAATTCACTTTCTCCCTTGTCAACCTTCCGAAGCCAATTGATTGCTTTTCGAGCGAACTGATCAAAAAGTTGCGTAAATCACCCTCGCACTACCCGCGCATGGTCGAAGGCTTAGCATTTGTTTCAGGAAACCCCGCTGTCAGATTAGAGTGTCGTGTGGAATGACGAGCTGAACCTCTCGAACGCCCTCTCCCTCAAAAAATGTACCTCGAAATATAGATTGGAAGCTTTTACAGCTCAGCGGCCATAGCATACGCCCTAGATATCGCCTAACTCATAAAGACAGGACGTGGTTGGCGAAATATAAAAGCAAGTAGACGCCATAACCGCTCGTGGTTCGATACTGGGTGAGAAATTCTTTCTGCCATGGAGTGCCGGAAGAATGTGGAATGGAAAGTTGGACTGGGCGGTGTTGTTGTCGTTGTTGTTGTTGCTGTGGGTAGAGAGAGGACCTCTTTCACTCCTGCACCGGTGTGTGAAACCGTCGCCCGAGGGCTCGGTTCGCAAAAGACGAAGGCACCAATGCGTATCCTCCCGCAGACGGCGGCACGCACACGCCGCCTCCCCAAAAAGGGCCTCTTTGTATCCATCGTTTTTGGAGGTGAAAGTCTCGGCCAAGCAGTCCAGCGGTCCCCGGGGCTCGATGTCTGCAGGTGGGCTACGCTTCGGTCACAGTGGACAACAGTGTGTCTAAGGCGCGATGGCGATAAGAAAACGAAAGCAAGAAGTTGTGGTTGGTTCGCTTATTTTCTGTGCATGATAAAGGTGAGCGAGAGCGTCTTATCTAGTGTTCCTTTTTAGTGGTTAGACTAAATAGCGTATCTCACAAATTTAGCGCGGTTAGCCGTTTCCTTTCAAACTGTGATAAGAGTTTCGGCAAATTTGTAGCTATCAAACGAGCAGCACAACTAAATGGCGGCTCTACTTTGTGTTACATTGGGGGAGATAATGTAAAGGATTAGAGTAACCGGTCACACGCTGCTTATGGTCCGTTCAATATTAACTTGGGGTTTTTCATTTTAGATATAAAGTAGCTCTTCCGATGCCTAATCGCCTTCCAAGTTCCTTTTCTAGATCGAAATGAATTCCTAATCGCCGAAGGTGATGAGCTTCCTCGTTTCACCCGGTAGAACAACACTTCATTAAAAGATTAATTACAAGTGGCGGTTCCGCTCAAGTGTATTGGCTTCTTCCGAATCTGATTTGAATATTCAAATATTGACTTCGGTGAACGTGCGTGTTTTTTGTTGTTGCTTCCTGGCCCTTATAGCCCTGGCAAAGAGTGCTGTAGAGTGGACGAGATTTGCGCTTACCGCTTCCCCACTTCAAGCGCGCGTCTGGGGCGGCAAAACTTTTCCCTCCCGTCACTCCTCCTACCCCCTCCATATCCTTCACTCGATCAAATTTTAAACGGTTCAGTTGGCCGGCGCATAACATTTGCGAAACCACCATCCACCCGAGTGCTGCTAAACTTTATAGCAGAGAATCGGTTTCCACCTCCGTCTCTCCTGTACTGCCGCCGTCGCTGCCCTTCCGATGAGTAATGGGGCGCTTTATTTTAAGAGTGTGTGTTGGTAGATTTCCACTCACAACAGCTTCCGAATCATCGCACCGAAGGTCACTGTAAATTGCCTCGTTTGTGCTAAGAAGACCAAGAAGCAAAAGGAGGTGTCTGGCGGTATGCTTATGCTCTGGTATGTTGTTGCTCCGTTCGGTGTCGGCAAAGAGATTCCACGTGGTAAAAATGTTCCTACAGAGCGTATGTTCGGATAACAAACCGATGCTGTGCGTGTCTCACTGGTTTTGTGGTGGTGGTTAGGGTGGGAAGGCAAAGAAAAGTGTATCAGATTGTGTAATCGGGGTGGTATTAAATTTCGAAAATTCGACAACTAAAGACCGCGTGGTGTTTCGGGCGGTGTCTTCTTCCACCTTGGATCGCGAAAAGGTTTTAAATCCGATTCCCCTTCCAACTAGAAGATGAATATGAGACGATGCTCTTCTCACACCTTTCTTACAACTCATCTAAGACGTGTTTGAAGAACGAAATAGTGGTTAATAATAGTGATATTCACAGCGAGAACTTAAACTATACTTCCGCCAAGTCATACACACTTCTTCCTTGTCGATTATCTGTTCTTTCTGTTGTTATCTGACAGACCTGTTGAAACATCTTTACTTTGCTCGATCTGATGCTTGGTTCTGAATGTATTGTAGACAGAAATCATGTAGAATTATTACTATATTAAAACGTGTTTGGACTTATATAGAAATTTCTAGTCTTGAGCGTCTTTAGACACCTTTCCTCTAGCAATACACCGTCAAGAAGCCGCCTAGCTGCGTCATTTTCAAGTTGAGCTAAAAACCATCGATGAGAGTTTCCTGTTGTGACCCCTATCCGAATGCTCCTCGAAACGAATGTCCGCTTTCATTGCGAATTAATGGCGCAAGATAGGTTCCCTCCTGCCCATCCTGCTTGTCAGTCGTGATCATGCTAAATGGCGGATTGTTAAACGGGCCGAGATAGTCACCGGGTGAGTTGCTGCTACTGCGCTACCGGAAGAAGGATCATTTGCCATTCTTGCGGCTAGGGAATAGCGACAAGCGTCGAGCATCATCCATCTTGAGCGAGGCGGAGAGGAAAATTGATGGTGTCATGTCGGTGTTGGGCCCGTGGATGAAGAGGAGAGGTGATAAAAGTTTACACTTCGCGGTGTCTTGTTCCATTATCTACATCAATCACGATATTTGCGCGCCAGTCAGTCTGTGTGAAAATGCGCGGCTCGGTGGCGGTGGCGACTAACTTCCTCCCTGCTTCAGTGCAGCATCGTGTGGTGACCGTTTCGACAGGCCTTTTGCTCGGTCGGGCCATGCGGTGGCCAAAGAGGCGTTGCTGTAAATTGTGCTGGGAGGGAAACCATCAGCAAGTTTTCCTGCCCGTCCCGGTGATGCTACCCTGGGCGATGCAGGGAGCTTTTGCTCTCGCTCCGGAGCCTTTGATTCAATAGCTCAAGTCAACGTCAATTAAATGGATGGCCGATGGGGGGAGGCTCGGGTCTCATCAAGATTGTGCTCGCTGACGGCGCGGCGACTGTTAGCATTAAACCATTACGTGACAAAGTTGGGTATAATCATCGTTTTTAATTCTTGCCTCCTTGTAAGTGCCAGGTTTCTTCACGACGTAGAAGCACTCTGTTATTGGGTCAGTAATGTTACCCTTTCCAGGTCCGTGCGGCTTACTAACACTAACTCTATCGGTAATGAAAAATAAGGGACATGACCATCGAAGGGTTTGAAGCATCATCAGCACTTTGAAAATGGAAAAAAATAGGAAAGACCCGCGCAGAAAAGGCAGATCCAGGGTCCAGGGCCGAATAGCATGACGGCTCGATGGAAAGTGAGATGTTTTAATGAGACACTCGGGCAGAAGCACACGCCGTGTCACCTTTGGAAGGCGCTGGTGTGAATAGACATCTTCAGCCTTCTTTCTTCCAGCAGATTCTTTCTGGAAGAGCTTCACCATCCATCTGCGCTTTGATTACCGGGCGAATGCCATCCACGTTTTGTCTGTGTCGTGTTGAGTTTAGCGGGACAAATGCACTTTGGATGCCGGCTTCTAGTCTGGTGAGTGGGTGTTTGAGATGAAAAATTGCAACCATTAAGCAAAGCACTGGGACGCGAAATTGAAGATGCATTAGGCGATGAATCAGTTGAGGATGATATGCTTTACGCTTTTTTACTTGATTGGTTTTCCAGTTTGCAGAGTATTTCTTATACACTAGGCGTTACTAGGCGCTATAACATATTATAGTATAATGTCAATGGACATGAAAAGAATAAGATTCTTTTGTATAAGACTATCGGTTTGGTGAATTTCGTTTGTAAAATGGTTATGCCATTTTCGTTTGTATAGAAATTAAGATTAACATAGGAATATAGATTATATTTTTATTTTTCTCTCTATTTCACAGGTAATTCAACGCTTCCAAATTGTTGAAATTCTCCTAAAAATAAGGTAATAAACTCTCTATTTTCAAAATGTACAGTAACGAATATTACAAAGGCACCCTTTCCATGATGCGAAAATCCTGCGAGTAGCAAGACCAACCCACGAGCTCTTTACATCGTTTCCTTTTCTATCGCTCATTCTCGTTATGGGCAAAGTTACGCATCGCTAGCGCAGCACGGCGCGCTCTGAACTAGGGTGCATCAATCCGTCCCGCTCTTTCTTCCTTGTCTTGGGGAGCATAATGCCCAGTGAACGTGTAGTGAGGGCATTGATGCTGACAAACCCATTTTATAGAAAGGACCTCGTCGTCCTTTTCTTCAACCCCCGTCCGCCGGTTCGCTTTCAAACAGCTGATCCTGGTGGTCGGAATTTTTGAAGCGTCCCTTTACTTTACAAGGGATGCACATGGATGGTTTTACACACTGAGAGAGGATGTGGAAATGCGTTAGCCGTGTTCACAAATATTACCTTTTTGTATCATGTGTTTGATTAATTTTATTTTTCTGCCAAAAGGAATTTTTATCTTTTATAGAATATGCGCCAATTGTGTGTCACTGCTACGATGAAATAGTTCCAATGTATTATTCCAACCACTTTATCAGTTTTGCTTATGGCACATGCCTGCAGCCTCCGCCTATTGAGGCGTGAGTTATTTGAATTAAAAGAGAAAAACAAATGGAACAAGGCAAGAGAGGAATGAAAAAAAAAAATCGTGCACACAAAAGCAATCTGTTTTCGTTTTCCAGTTGCACATTTTTCAACGCTTGTTCGACACACGTGCCCACCGCCTTCCTCTCCAACGCCGCTCAACCCCCTGCCACCCACGCAAGGCAACGGTAAGAGGTGGTTGGGTGTGCATCATTAATTAATTATTATAGCCTTGTGTTTCTGCCTTTGCTTTGCAGTTTCAATCTGTGTTTCCCGTTTGTTATGTTGTGCTGATTTTCCGTTTTCATTTTCCTTCGGTTTCGCCAAGTGGACGGTGGTGTGGCTGGGGATAGGGGGGTGGCCTTGCTTTTTTCGCTTCTCCCCGATACGGCGCAGCCGAGAGAGATAAATTGCTTGCAGTGAGGATGCTGCAATAGTAGAAAGAGAAGCTGCAAACGGTTGGATGCAGCTTGAGATGGGTCGGCTTTTTTTCCTGCTACAATGTGAAACCCCTTGAAGCTTATGAGAGCTTGATCTGTGTTTCGATCACAGTCAGTCATTGGGTCGGTCGGTCAGTCAGTCAAGTCAGACTTATCGCATGAGATACGTCAGCTTTTTTGTGTTTGAACTTCCTGCTATCTTTCATCCGTTTGGCGTCGTTTCTGTTCTCATTCATTATGCATACTAGACCGTACAGTGCAGAGTGAAATATTATATTGTTTAAAGGGTAATCAATGCGATAAAACGGTCTTATGTTTCCGTTTTTTATGCCCCTTTTTTAATAAGCAAAATATGCCAAAACATAAGACCCTGGGCATTTATGATACCCAAAACCATCGCATTAATCCCTCATCCATGTAAGCGGATCCCCTGTCGTCGCAGGGGGCGACCCAGACGAGCTCTCATGTTTGTCATGTTTCGCTTTAATGCGGTATTGCACCGTAAAAATCAAACAACTTGTCACCGTACGGCAAGGTGACACTGATCCCGAACTGCTGGCCCCTTAACCGCAAATGTGCGCCACCCAAGAACTCGACGGGGAGCAGTGGGAGTTCAGTTCACTCAACATGTACAGGAGTACTCTTCTTTCTTGTTTCTTTCCTCTCCTGAAATACTTTCGCCCCATTTAATGTGGTCGTCAAACGTGTCGGGATGATTTACGAGATGAGCTGGTCGATGTGAATAAAATAATTAACCAGTGGGGACGCTTTACCGTGACAGTGAGTGAGCAAGCGGGAAAAGCGCTGACCACCACCTGAGCCTGAGATCGATCATAATTGGGGCTGCGTGATGCTGCGTTTAATGTTGCGCGCGACCCACCACGCTCGGTACGGTCGGGAATCTTCAACCCTTTCTCTAAGCGTCAGATCGGGAAGTACTTGGTCCAGTGTGCGGAGCACGTTTGGTGAAAGATGATGATGATGATGGATTTATTATGATCAATTATGGGCTCATGTTGAGTGTCGGTGTTGGAAGATTAAGGGAGGCAAGTTTCTCTTTTGGAGATACAGCCCGTATCAACAGTGAAGAGCACGCCTGAGGGTATAATAGCATGTATTGATCCGAGGTATTATAAATGTGTTGCAATATTTATTTACCACCACGGTGTGCTGAACGAAATATTTTTATGTTTTCTAGACTTCAAGGCCCAAGACAACTCCCAATTCCGTTTGGAGGGTGAATTGTTTACTAAAGGCTTTTAGCTCCCTTTCACACCAAGTTTTGTTGCTGAAGACTATTTTCTCAACTGAAGTATTGTTGCATTTAAAAGTAAAAACATACAAACTGTTGTAATGCGAGACAACAGCAAAAAAAAGGTAAACTAACAAATGGGAACTGAGGACACAGTATGTGCACTAATGCTGATGTCTGTACCTTTAGAGTCACAGGTAAAACTCCAATAACCTCCCGCGGGGGGCAGTGTGAGGCTGATCTCCCGGTGAGCGAATCAACATAATAATGATGATTAGAGCCACCCGTTCATTAGGGCGCGGAAGAAAACATCTCCATCTTGATCCAACCGTGACTTTGATTTGGCAAAGCTCTTAATTTCATGCCCAATTTTTCATCTTCACGCAGATGAGCGCCTTCTGCTGTCGGCAGAAGTGAAAGCTGTTGTCATCTTTTTTTTACGCCCTTCGCCCCTCCATCTATCTGGAAGTGTGTGGATCTTTTTAGCATTTTTGCGGGAGAGAGGATGAGCCTAGAAAAAAAGTCATCTGGCAGGATGATGAGGAATAGCTCGGGACGCTCAAAGGTAACAACTCCCGCCAAAGCGCAATTAATGTCAGCTCCTCGTGTATTTGGTCTGTCGGGTTTTGGCGGGAAAACAGAAGAGGAAGCGTTAGGATTTAATGGCACTATTAGCGTCTTTGGGGAGGAAAAATTGCACCCCGTTAAGGCCACATTTGTCACGGCCTGTCTTCATGTAAAGGTTTGTTCTCTGGGAAAGGATTTCAATTGCCAACTGAAGGAAAACTCATTATTTATCTTTTGCTGCTGTACGTGTGCGTCTTTTTTGCTGCTCCACGTGCCCGTGCTCTCGACGGCACAGAGTGTAATGCTGGAAGCAAAAGCAAAGCGGCCATCGCTCAAATAGATAGATGAAAGCGATATTACTTATCCGCCCGAGGGGCAGGGAGAAAGGTGCTCGCAGAGGTGACCATTAATCCGTTCCCGCCAACCGACACCTACCTTATTTATGGAGTTGGCGCAAGCGCTTTGAAATGGTCACCGGAAATGGTTATGGCTTTGAGCGCACTTGTGTGACCACACTTTGATCGCGATTCCAATTCTCCATTATTCGCGTCGCGATCGTATCGGAACGGACGGCGCTTGGACGGACGGAACCATTCAAGTGGGTCATTGTTTCCGCCCTAATCCCGCTCGCGACGACCCTTCCAGACAATTGAGTGTCTGCCGGGGCGAAGTGAGGCGTGTGGAGAGGTATGCGCGGTATAGTTTCGTTGGTTCCGGGGTGTCGTCATCGGGGAACCTTGAAATTATTGTTGCAAAAGCAAATACCGGGTCACTTTCGCTACAAAAGAGGCGGTTAAGTGTTTGATTGGAGCATTCAGGAGCATTACTGCGTACTAAATTTTTGTATAAGAATCAGTAGAATGACAGTTAAATTTAGCTTTCCTGTGATTGATACTCCTCAGTCTGCTTCTCCTCTTAAGGTGTACTTTAATCAACCTTTCCTTTTAACCAACCCAACATTTAATTGCTACGTTTAAATGCCCTCTAATGGCCATCGTTTCATCTGTCCACGTCGTGACTGTAATGAGACATCCTTTTATCGGTAAAATCTTTCTATTCTCTTTCTAACTTCTCCCACCGGGAAGGGCGGGTATGTTGCAGCACTGTACACTGTTCAGGGGCGACCGTTTTTCAAACCCTCTCCCACGAAAGAAAAGGGTGTAAGGAGGGGGGGGCGCATTGCGCGCGCAACCGTGCGCACGTGTTTTGCAAAATGCATTTTTGTAGCAAACCTTTCTTTCTTGCCTCTCTCCTTTCCTTATTGGGTGCTTCTCGTGTCCGATCGACCTCGATTTTTCATCACCCGCTCTGGGGCGATCGCGACCAGCAGAAGAACTCATATTGGGGCGGGTGTACGCGATGCAAGTCTTAGTACAGGTTGCTTTCGCCCTAAAACGGTCCGCGCGGGCGTATGGAGAGCACGAGGTGATGAAGTGGGAAATTGTGAGTTTGTGTGTGGGGACGTTCGATCGCTCGATCGTGGGTGCTCGCCCCAGCGACGTGTTGTAGATAAGTGCATGGGAAAGTTCGTCCGTAACTTTCTCGGCCCCCGGACCGTGCTGCAATACCGTGTTGTTGGGCGATTCCGTCATGGAAAAACACAACACAAGTTGGTCAGCAGTGCGCGCTCGCTTGAGACGCTGCTTCGAGGTAGGAAATGCAATCAGCGAAGAGCTTGAGCTGGAGCGATAGAAAGATAGATGAATAGCAGCACCGACCGGTGGTGTGCTATTGCGCGGATAATGGAGTGTAAGTAGCGCTTCTTGTGTAGTTGATCGCCGGGGGATGATGGGTTTTTGCTGTGGAAGCCGGCCGACGGTGGCCCATTGCCTTTAATAGACTTCATCAATCGCCGGGAAATTAACCTTCCGAAGAGAGGGAGAGAGGTGGAAGAGGGGGGGGGAATTTGCCCTCTGGACCCACGTTTTCGTTTGCGGGACTCACCGGGTGCAATCAGTGTACGAAGATTACCATCTATCGTTTTGGAAGAGATAATTTTTGATTATGTTTGTTCGCAAGTCGTGTCAAGCTAGAGCTAGATTCTTAGCTTTAGCTTCTTGGGAAATGGCGTTTAAGAAACGTAGACATTACGTCGTCAATCTTGGAAAACAGTAATTTTTCCTTGTATTTGAATATCCTTAACTATAGCCGTCGCTCAAAAAGGTTTTACGTGAATAGAACTGTTGCAAGATTTTATCTCACTTCTCGCTTCGTCACAGCACAGCATAGCCCATGCCGATGACTTATGGACGGAGAAAAACTGGCGGAAAGCTTCTTTTCTTTGCCTTTCCTTTTTACCATCCTTCCGATCCCGCGTGCCCGGGAGGCTTTTTTCAGCGAGCCGATTATTTATTTCCCGCGGCACGCGTCACCGGTCACGATCGAGGCGCGTCATGAAAGACCCGATAGACGAACGAAATACGGTAGCAATTTATGTTAGTCTCTCTCTCGTCTGTGGGCTTCTTCTTTGCCAGTCCAATTACACATCTCTTATTGCTTGCTGTCTGCCGACCGGTATAGTCGACGGGAGGGCTATCAGATACGCCGGGAATACCGTTCGCGGTATGGTTAGGTGCAATTCGAACAATTTAAATTAATCTCAGGAATTCTAATCGCTTACCGGAGCATAAGCTTGGATTTTGCTGGAAGCGACACGTGATGTTTGTAGATATAACATAGAGAATTGCGAAACAAGCTAGATATGGACTTTTGGGGGCTATAAAGTGCAGATACTTTGTATTAGTTCTCACAGATACAGGTTTCGGTGTAATGAAGTGAACGAAAACTACGATATTTGACCTCGAAAATGTGCCGCAAGTCATCGCAGTATCCAACTCCAAAGTTTCTTGCATGAGTCAGCCAGGCGCACCAACCGAGAACAGTCTCTTAAGCTGTCTGCGAAGGAAAAAGGCATATAAAACAATCTAATAAATGACCAATGGAGTAGTGGAATTGAGCAAATGGATTACACCAATGCTCCATCCTGTCTCGAACGTGGTTTAACCTAATGTTCTGTGTCACTCGCTCTACAACTCCCGGGCCCCGGGTTGCACGTGTACGCCTTAAGTGGTGAGTAGTGGTCGCACATTAGTTGTACGTTTATACGCTCTACCGACTTGTGATCAGCTGGTTGTTCACATTCGAAGGCCACCAAACAAAAACACTCTGCTTCCTTTGTGACGGACGGAACCCATTGGAACTCGGTGTTGCATAAATTGGAACGAATTGCTCTATCAACCATCGATTCGTTGGGACCCTCCTTCCTTTTCTTTCCAATATTTCTATTTGCATTGAAGTGCACCCATTATTTCGTAACGTCCCAACTCCAATACTTTGACGACCTTTTTGCCTCCAAAAACAAAAAAGCGATTCCGCGACGCTGGTTGTTGGTGAATCAATTCACACCCATCCTCAGAAATCGCAGTCGAGAGAACATAAAAACGATTTGTGTGTGCACAATCGTCCCATGCGCCAACCCGCGTGTTTTATGCAGCCGATTGGCCTTCATTTACTTCAATCAAAAGGCAAAACAGAAGTGACGAGAATGGAACGGGGCATGAGATGCACTCGACATTAGCAAACGCGGCAATTGCGACAATAGGCTCGTGCTGGAACAATCGAATCCGCATGTCGTTGCAATGCACAAGCGTTGGTTTGATATGACGATCAGATTCTGTGCACAGTTAGTGTCTCAAGATGTCAGAGGTTGAAATTGGGCGTAGGTGGAACGGTACATTACATCTCCAATCGATACAATCCCAACAGAACTTTTGAGGAAAGACTATAAAGAGGAACTCCAAAGGGAGTTTGGTACATCTCAGTTCAGCACGAGCAGCATCGATTAGTCTCCCCGCCCCAATAGATCGATATAGACAAACATGATCGTTGGGAATACAATGGATCGTTTATCTTCATTTTAACGATATCTTTATCGTCCCCAAGCATGTAGCAGCAGGCAACATGTGGCTGATTGAACTGAAGTAGTGTTGGCCCAAGTTCTCTGTGTGGATCGTGTGCACTGCCAAAAGCGAAAAAACGGCGATGCGCTCTCTGGAATACTCCATACGCGGATGTGCCCCTATATCTCATCGTCGTCGGGGTAGTTTATGGCAGACAATACTACGCGCCTTATTGCCTTGCCGCGCCAGGAGAGATCATCGTCGTCTATTTTCTTCCCATTCTGGCGGTGGAGCTTCTTTATATGGGAACGACGATTGGTGCTAATAGTTTTGCCGGCGTGCCGTTTTGGCGATCGATCTTCACGATAGTAGGAGGAGACGAAGTCGTTGGCCACGAACTTTCATGGTGCTTTGAAAATTAAATTTTATTTCACTTTCCATACAAATTCAATCGTTCGGCGGCGCTAATCGTTTCTGCACATAATCGATCGTTGCGAAACGAGTGGAAGAAGCTCATACCATTTTCCCACCCACCGCGAGTTCACGTTCGCTTTGGCTGTGGTCGGGAACCGTCCGGAAGCTAAACTGTGCACAGACTGTTTTCTTATGACTAAAACGCTGATGTGCACCCGCAATTCTCAACGAGAACCTCCGATGGGTCAAGTTCGTGATGGTGCTATTATTGTGTTTTGGTTTCGGACATTTTGCAAACAACTTATAAGTGGGACTGACTGCACGTTTCGTGTCCGTTTTTGCACACTGCGTGACACGGGGATTGTTGCGCTTGGAGTGTAATTAATCTTCCGCGTGGGGCGCTGCTTGATTGGAAAAGGAGAGGCTTTCGAGTAATATGCGGCAATCCTTCAATTAGCTTAGGCCATCAATGGTGCAATGTTTTGAAAATATGGAACAACAATGAAAGAGCTGTTGGTAATCATTGCGTTCCCTTCCTTCCAGTGCCGTGCCCTGGAAAAAAGGAAGAAAATTAATAAACCATCAACCGAAATCCCACCATATTCCCCTGCAAAAAGGTGGTACGAGTTTGTCCGATGGGTTTATGTGATTATCGGCGTTCTCCCTTTAGCCCCGGGATAATGTCTTCTTTTCAGAGGCTTCGAATGTAAGAGGCACGCATTACGATAGCGTAGTTGGGGCTTCTCTATAATTTCGCTATAATCCAAGGTAAGTAAGGTTGCCAGCGAATCGTCGTACTGTGTTTAGACAAGGTATCATTCATTCCACTTGATTGTAATAGAGGGAATGGTACTTGTCTGGGTTAGATTGGCTACAGATATCTGAGCGAAGGAAGCACGCCGCCTTTAATGCCCCTAAAGCAATCAATTTGATCTTTTGTATCGGTAAATACGAATTAGAGAGGGGTCGATTGGGTCTAGGGGATTGTTATTATGAGATGGCCTTAGCTGTAGCTTATGGGGTCTTAATCTATACGAATTTGAATAACACTTAGTCTGCAGTATCTCCACCAAAATATGATATTTCGTGTGAGATAACAGCTGTCAGAGCTACTTATCTACCGAAGTGCGTGAGCCAAACAGAAGAATTTCATTCACTAGAGGCGTTAACCCGTACGTGACTCCACCCGTACCAGACAATCGTAGTAGCGGAGTAGCGTCGCTGGCGTGCGTCTAATCGTGCATAAAACTAAAGGGTCAGCGTTTTACAAACAACTGCAAAAATAGAGATTTGAAGTCACACTCCGCCAACTGACGGGAAGTGAGGAAGGTCGGTTTGATTGTCAGCGCCATTTGGTAAAGTTGAATTAACTAAACTGATAACAAACAGCGGTTGGATGGACGTGTACACTGGAAGCGAAAATGAAATTAAAAGGGCGTGTCTCAAGGTACATTATACGGCAAATAATAATCAATCTCCGCCTGGTTGCATAAGTTGCTTTTCCTGCGAAAGATGATGCTGCCGGATGAAAAGCTGTCAACGGTAAAGACAGGTTGCTTCATTATTGTGAGTTTTCATTTTGCAGCCAAGCCTTCAAAAATTTATCCCAAGTTGTCGAACACACCCCGGCAGGAGGTTGATCACAATGGGAGAGGACGGTTAGTTGCAGAGTAATGGGCACGTTTTCCCCTTTGCGAGAAAGGAAAACAATGGAAAGGTTTCGTGGAAAGTGGTGATGTAAAAAAAATAAACGGGTGGAGCGCGGTCTAAACACTATCATGTATTTGAGATGTGGCGTCACACAGTAGTGCGTAATAATGATAACGGTACCGCCACGGCATTGGGGGCGGATGATACTCTCTACCCACCACCACTGACTCGTGCAAAAGCTTCCCTTCTTTCGACAGTTTGTTCACGTCACCGATGTTAATAGAGAAGGAAGTGATGTAGACAGTTTGGAAAGTTTGATTAAACGATTCAAAAGTGTGTTTATTGCAACTGCGGAAGAAAAGAACAAGCCTCTAACCATGTCAAACGTACGGTAAAAAAAACTGTAGGCGTAAAAAAAACCTCCCTTACCGGCCTCAGTTAATGTCGTAGAGTTGCATTGTTTGACACGAAATTACTGACATACTCCTGGAGTCCTCTAGCTTCATTCTACTTGGCAACATAATTGAAGAGTGTCGCAACACAAGCACATGACAATAGCATGAAAGATTGCGTACCTTTGAGGAAGCCCTTTTTCTATGGAACTATCGTGTTGGCCATGTAATCCATTACTTTAGAGCCGTGAGTCTGTTGTGCATTATACCATCATATTCCACATCCTCAATGTACAGTTCCTGTTTTTGAAGCAATTTTTACTTTAATGTTGATGAATTTTTCTTTTTAGAAACTCTGGCACACCTCAGTGAATGTGATATTCTGGCAGCGATGTATCGTAATGTATAAATGGGTCACGTACAACGTCCAAGTAGCAGATCCCTGAGCCTCAAGTCGATAAGATCGAAAAATTGGTTTGCAGTTAATGACTTTCTACGTCCAATGTCAAGTAAGCTGTGCTGTACAGAGAAGGAACAATTTCACCTGGATGACTTATTCTACCTCCAGGGGACGGGAGCCGGCATGAATGTTGCATTTTTCGTGTCCAAGTGAAACGTTTTATGCATTTCAGACAGAGCAACGGCAAACACATGTCCGGAGGGCTGCTGAAAATTTAGCATGAAAGAATGTGCCGTAGAGTGGTGGAAGCAACGCTCGTCCGATGGTCCATGCAATTCCGTGTGTGAGTGACTTCGCGGGTATGGGAGTTTCGGTATGTGCAATCCACCATTCTCCCCTGCCTACCTTCGCGCACAAAAAAGCACATTAATCCGTACGATCGAATGCCAATGTCTGGTCGAATCTACCCTCGGAGTGTGGTGTATGTGTTGCTGTTCGTGCCACTTTTCCCACCGCGCGCTTGTCGCGATATAAAACGTCCGCCCCACGTTCACACCAGGGCCCTTTCGGTATCGGATATGAACTCTAACAACACCCCCGCCCGACCACCAATCTTATGGGGTTGGTGGTGAGAAAAAAAACGAACCGCAAAAGAACCGCGCGCGCATTTGTTTCGCATATGGCAATTTAGCAATTGCCTTCATGTGCAACATACGCCGCGAACTCTTGCACGGCGAAGGAAACCGTTTGCGTTGGCTTGAGCATAGGAAACTCAACCAATCACACCCCTTCCTTGGCGTGCTAATCGTGAGCAATAACAGTTGCGGAAACTTATGCTTATGTGCGGTGCCGGTGGTTCAGCCTCACAGCACGAAACGTTAAATGGGCTTTTACGAAAGTGTGTGTTCTTGCTGCTGGATACAAAGTGTGCGTCCCCCTGCCGTGGTATGTACAATCTTCCAATCGCCACCGGTTCGTTCCGAAGGTGCGCCGTGCTGCGACATTTGAACTCCCATTTGTTTCGGCTAACGTTTCCCTGACCCACGGAAGGGAGATCTGTTCGGTGTTAGGGAAAAAGGAAAAGTTGCACATTCTTGTAACGTGTTTGAGAAAATGACTTTTGGAAGGGAAAGATCATTAGATGCCGCGGGCTGGTTGGCAAAGCGCTTTATAGAGCCCTGGTGCTTCTGTGAACCCGAGAGTAATGGCATGAGGGGAAGAGGCAGCTTTGTGAACGATGGTGTTGTGAAGCTTCAAGTGGTAATGAATATTAAATGGAGCTCCAGGAATATTTAATGCATCATTCACCGCACTATGCACCGGAACTGCCGGGACTTTGAGCCAACTTTGTGATAAACACAGTCGGTTCAGAATTCCGTCGTCTTGAAATGTGGCAGTACAGCTGCTCCAGCGGTTTTAATTCCCTGTGTACTGCACCGGGACATTGCACGCAGATGATTCACCGGTGCATTGGAGGATGGTGTGGTGCAATGGTGTGCAATCCTAACAGCTGTGTAGTTTGTCTTATCTCTAGCATCCGCGTCCACCTCTGACACACGTTGAGTTGCTGCACAACCACTATAATTTTCTTCTTTACTGATAGAGCATTGTGAGTGTGGTTTGCCATTTCCATTATCTCTAAGGTTGTTCAAACCTACTACGTGCCTGTGTGTGGGTAAGTGTTTCAATGTCACTGTGCAATGTGACGCAACACTTTCAGCTTTTCTCACACCACATGGCCAGCACGCACAACCCTTTGTCGATTGGGGTTGTTGTTCTACTCGCCAGGGCGCCTTCGGAATTGTGTGTTGAAATGAAATGAAAAGACAACGATCAGGAAAAACAACACTTTATGGGAGTCACGGAAGGCATTCATTTGGACTGAGGTCCCGTTTATCGGACCTCGAGATCATAATAGCGAGAAGGGTTATTAAGTGTACAACTAGTAAACAGGTCTAGGTCATATAGTAAGATCGCTTGATCGTTGAACGATCCCCTGCCCAACGTGGTGCTGCGTCCCATGATGCGCCGCTTCCGTGCAGTGAAAGAAACTAGCCACCTGAAAAGCCCCACATCGTGCACACACTACGTTCGCTTATCATCAACCCTTACCCGATAACAGAGTGTTGCGGGTGTTTGTGTAAGAAACCCACTGATAAGGAATGGCCGATTGGTGGCCAACAAACGAAGCTGAAAGATCTGTGCCACAAAACGCAAACGCATGTTAAGTGGAAGGTTTTCATAACGAGATGGGTTCAGGGATCGGGTTGCCAACGTCGTCCTCCGTTGAGATCCGCAGCGCGCAGTGTAAGTAGTAGTAGGTGGCGTAGTGGTCAGACAGAAAAGGGAAAACTAGGCGCGTGTGTCCCCACTGGGGTGGATGACTCATATGCGACCAAGTGATCGGTGGATGATCATCATTCAGTTTTTGATACGAGGTGGGAATTTCTGGGGGGAATTTCACGGGGCACATTCGTCGAATTAGGAAGTGAATCGTGTGTGTTTGTGGCCTCATTAAGCGCGTCATGCGGTAAACGCGAAATGAAAGTAAAATTGACTTGCCCCGGTAAAATGTTGGAATTGGTTTTGTTGTGGTGGTGGTTACCTTTTTGCACCCTGAGATACGTGGCTACACGGAGCAAGAACGTCCCAATGACCGTAGAGCGAAGTTCTTTCAACATCGCCGAGCTTCAACCGGTTTTGAAATGGTGTTTACGGTGATGAATGCTCAATGCAGTCAATGCCGTCTATTGCCGCTGGAGAAGGAAACGTCACAACGGTGACTCGCGGCAGAAGTAGCAGTAGAGTGCTATGCCCGTCTGTTCTTGATGGCCAGCAATAACGTGCATAATATCTTGTGCTACCTGACGAGTTTGTACCCCTATCAAAACATTTTGATCGAACCCAAATAACCTTAAAGAAAGCTCCACAGACAAGAACTGATAATCGTACGCTATGGTGGAATGGTTGGAGTGAGATGATGAAATTTTGCCAGTTAAAAGCCTAATGCTGGTAGAGATGTGTCATAAGGTGAAAACCTTTCTTTATCCAACGAGTGTGATTTGGATATTTTGTTGAAGTTTTTCTATTGTGTGAAAACCAGATAAACCCAACACCTGTCACATTGCAGACTGCTTGCATATCGACGCAGTGTGCACCTAAAATTCGAATGAACTATGACAACAAGTTATGTCCATGTTTTGGATCGTCTAGATCGCTGTTACACATTACGAATCCTTTAACCGTTGATCTTGGCTGAAGGTCTCTGTAGACCTCCAAACGTGGATTATGAATAATGCGAACGCTTCACTTCCAAAGCCACGCGTGCAGGGTCAGGTTTCGACAGGTTTTGGAACAGACGAACCCGTTGCTCAGTGGATGAGAGCGGGGTGACGTCTGTTTTTGGTAACGCGTAGGTGGTCGCTGGAGGGGGTGGATGCTGCCCAACACATGAAGCGAATAATTTCTGCGTTTCCGATACCGAACCTGGCGGTTGCGGGAAAGAGTGTCACTAACCTCAATGAATACCGTAACCATATGGTCGAATTACGTGCTGTTCGTGTGACGTTTGTGCGGTGACTCACGTACTGCCAAGGTTGATGGTGTCTTCCATTCATTGTGTGTTTTGTTTGCTGTTAAAATTAGTATCCTCCCGTTAGCTTGAAACCGTACGGTAAAAGCACTTCTTATCGAATTACTTACACGGTGTTGGCAAGCCTGAATATGCACACTGATTTTGCACGTTCTATCAAACAACTGAACTTTAGTGCTTTATGTCATGCCTGTCAACCTATCAAAAAAATGCTTCACTACAAACAAATCTAGTAACTCTTGCTTTCCTTTCGTTGTATTCCTTTTGCTACAGCTTCGAGCGGATAGTTCTGTTCAGCTCCCAAATCTATCGTTGACAGCCATCGGTTGGTCGCTGCAATCGTTCTACACTCAACCTAGACCTCAAGAGTAGAAGTTTTAGTGAACATCAAAGTCGTTTTTATCCTGTAACGCGCGTGCGATACGAAGACATGCATCATCATCAACGTTAAGATAAATTGAAAGCAGAACCGATTGCGAGCAAAACGATAGAAAAAGGAACTCCGTTTGAAGCAGAATTCACCTAGGCATCCCGAGACACCTGTAATCTTCGTAGCAAAATGGTGGACTACTACAAAGTTCTGGAAGTGTCCAGGACGGCGTCCGAAGCTGAAATAAAAAAGGCGTAAGTATGCTGCAAACCCCGCCAACCACAGCACAGAGTTGATCAACTTGTACAATGTTTTTCATTGTAGGTACAAAAAACTCGCACTGCGATGGCATCCGGACAAAAATATGGACAATCCAGAGGAATCCAACAGGCGGTTTAAAGAAATTTCCGAAGCCTACGAAGTGCTGTCCGATGGTAAGTTTGTCGTGTGCATCAGTGGGATATATGCTGGATCCTGGATTTTTGTGACGGATATACCTCAAGCGGTGAAGGATAATCAATGGCGCACGCACACGATTAGGGTTTTATGGACACGCGTCAATCGACCTGCGTGTGGTGTGTGGTCTCGGGGAATCAATTTCGGCAAAGGGCACGTTATGAGGTTATGATTTTTTCCATCACATTAGCATACAAACGACACATCTACGATACGCGGGGCGCGCGAAAAGGTGCATCCGGCGGCGGTGGTGGTATGGGCGCGGGTGGTAACGCCGGTAGCTACACCGCCTTCACCAACCGCGATTACAGCCGAAATGGAGGCTACGACCATTATCATCACCATCGTTACGGGTCGGGCGGCAGCCGGTACTACGGGTCGACCGGTGGCGGCAGCGGCCGGGAAAACAGTAGCAGTCGTACGTTTTCGTTTAGAGGATTTTTTGAGACGACGCCGTTTTTCCGCTTCTTTGGTAGAGTGTTGTAGTTTGTACATATTTATGCGTGTTTGTTTTTGGCATGCAGCGTTTACTACCGTTACTACTACTACTACCGCTGTGGGAGAGAGTTGCTGCTGCTAAAACAAGGGCGTTTTGGAAGTTCTCGCCTGTCATTAAACAAGTACATAGGCAGGAAAATGACCAGTTTGTGTTGATCACGTTTTACCGTGCTTTTACGCTACCCTTTCCCATCATCTTTTGATTGGTACTAATCCTGTGTGGAGGTTTTGTTTGCTGTACTAACCGAACTGTTGTTCTGATTGTGATGGGTGAATATTGAAGCGGGGCTGGCCGTTTCACATCCCTCAGCATAGTGAGGCTGCAGGTGGCTTTGTTGTTTCAGCATGGTCTCTTTATTAACTCTATGTTTAAATTTTTTATGTAATTGAAGTATTCTAAAACGTTTTTTGAATTCTCCTTCTTGATACAAATAGAGAAGAAACGACGTATCTACGATCAGTACGGCAAGGATGGACTGATGAACAATGGTTCGGATCGCTACCATCAGAGCACGCGACACCGCCGACACAACGGTAGCAATGGTATGGACGATTTCGAGTTCTTTGGCTTCCCGTTCACATTCCGCGACCCAGAGGATGTGTTCCGAGAGTTCTTCGGTGGATCACCATTCGATGAGTTGTTTAGAAGTAAGTACATTTCTGCCTTTTTTGAGCGAATTGATATTAATAATTGATTTTTACCCAAATCCCCATAGTTAGTCAACCCGTGCATCAGCATGGTGGACGGCGGGCAAACGGCGCCACCAACGGTCATCACCATCATCATCAGCGACACTCGCATCCGCAAAACGTCATCTCGTCACCGTTCATGACACCGTTGATGAGCTTCAGCCTGATGGACGATTTCTTCAGCGGGGCACCACGGGGCGGCATGACCTCCGTGTCCGAGTACACCATGGGTGGGGGCGCTCCGGTCAAGCGTACCTCCACCTCGACCACCTTCATCAATGGCAAGAAGCTGATGACGAAAAAGTAAGTGTGGTTCGTTCAGCGGTTGTACCGCACGGCGCCGTGCTGTACTGTGTGTATGATTGATCCTTTTTTAATCGTCTTTACCTTAATTTTTCTTTTGCCACCATTGCGCAGAGTGTACGAGAACGGCACGGAAACCATCATGTCCTATGAGAACGATGTACTAAAATCAAAGACTGTAAATGGGGTCGCTCAAGCTATACCATACAACCATTAATTCGCTGAGAAATAATTAGCCCCAACGCATCTGATGAGAAGGAGCAGGGAGCAGAGATTGAGGCGCGAAGAAAGAGTGTGAAAAGAGGAAGAAGTAGGCGAAGGACATCGAAGCACGCGTAAGGATGTTGGGCTAACAAACAATTATTTTCTCATAGCAACCGTAGGATTAGTGATACACATAATAATTATAATTAATAATATGTAGAACATTGCGGAACTGTAATGATGAATGCGTGCTACGTATCGTCTGTGTGTGTCTGTGAGCGCGCTAAGTGTGGAGTTCAATTGCGGGTTTCTGTTTTAAGTACGTGGGGCGGCTGCAGTAGTGAATGAAAGAATGAGAATGGGGGCACAGAATTTGCTCAGAATTGTAGTACGAGGACAGAACGAGGTATTAGTAAAGTGGGGACAGTTTTGAAGAAGGATGTCATATTTTGTAAATGAAATTTCCTCTAACGATGCAAAGGAGCTTTATTTTTTGAGTTAGTTGAAGACACAATGCGAAACAAATTAACTTTATTACCATCATCTAGTGTGTGAAATAGTAGTGCAAATGGGGTAGGATTCAAATTAAATTTTGTAATTTTAACGCTGCTTTGTTTAGCATTCTCAAACACAGACCTTTGTGAAAGCGGCAAACTATTGAAATGAAATTATAAAGACACTGTGCTCTGGATGGCTGTAACCACCCTACTCAATATTCACAGTAACTATATGAAAATAATACAACCCTCTCTAGTAGAGATAATATAAGGAGCGCTATAGAGAGCAATAGCCAATGAAAACAAAAGCTATGAAAAGCCTTAATAATTTTTGCACACCTAGTTTGGTTCCTGTTTTTTCATTAGTTTTCTTTTTATAACCAACAAGTAAATACAGCAGCGCGTTAAAACACGAATTGCATTAACACACACACTCAGACACATGCAGTGAATAAACGGGAAGAAAAGTGTCTCTTCTCTCGATTGATGATGGAAACGAGAATGTTAATTCCTTTGCGAAGCATTACAGGCTAACAGAGAAAAGGATTGCAAACCGCCACCGCCGCTGCCGTCGACAGTTGAATCCTGCCGAGTTAGTAGAATTGTTTTAGCAAAGAAAGCTACACAATACACCACACACACACACACACATACAATATGCGTTTGTACTGTATAATATGTTCATTTATTAATATTTGTTGTGTATGTTTCGTTTGTAGGTTAAATGTCCTGTATAAGGATTTCGCTTATTTTTTAAGGCGCGCTAAACATTATAACAAGAAAGGGAGAGAGAAAACCAGAGAGATATACAGAGGTGGGTCAAGGTTTTGGCCTTTCGTTTCCTCCCAATTATGGGCCAATCGAAATGAGACGAAAATACACGAAAAGAGGTTAGAATCCAGTTTACCTCTCGATGCTTGTTAGTGCAATTGGTTTTCTGTTTTGGGATGTTTCTATCGTTCATGCGCAGTTTTGATATCCTCTTATTAATTCGGATTGATAGATTGATTGAAAAATTGGTAAAATATGGACTTTTTGTTAAATCGTAGCGTGCGCGCCACCTATTGGCTGGGACTCGTACTGTACAAAGAGGTTTCGCAGAGGTGAGCTGGATTTTAACTGAAACATTTTACCCCGTACAGTTTGTCTTGTATACATTTTTTTGTTTGGTGGAGAATAGTGTAGCGAAAGGATTACAATTCATTGTATCCTTCCTTTTACTCATTGAGTTACTCTTTAGTTAACACCAACTGTCGAAATGAGCGTGTTCTACAGGAGGCGACACAGGATACAAATGTGTTGCCAATTTGGCAAAAAGTGACAAAAAACTTATCTGCTTGCAGATACGAAGACGAGCAAAAAACAGAATATATATTTAAAAGTAGTTTCTATCCGAACGCCCTTTCTTTCACCTCCATATCCCGCTGTTCCACAAAACGTTCAAATTGCGTGTCCTTTGAGAGAAATACAGACACAGAGGAGAAACGTGTGTGTTGTACAATGCTGAAATTTCAAACCCACCCTAATCCGCTCCGCTATTCCTCCGCAGCATCATCATCCAAAACATAATAGAATATCAGCAGTGTAATCAGTAAAGCGTATTCATATGGAACCGTATAACCGGCAAAGAAACACACACACACAATTAGTGAAATAGAAATGAAAAATGAATGAGTTAAAGAAAACTGTTAACTTATAAATCAAACAAAAGCAAAAGCGCGGAAGCAACGTGGAGAAAGAATATCACAAAGAGAAAGAAGTACACTAAATAGAGAAGAGAAAAAAACGTAGCAGATTATGAACGATGTAAAAACAACAAAATACGAAAGATTCAACAATATGAAAATATAACAAATTTCTGACTTTTGCGAGTTGAAGAGCACGTTGAGTAAAAAATCTAAACATCTAAACGTTGCTTGTTGTAAAAAAACGACGGTCTATGTGTCTACATTTCCATTTCTCAACGAAAGAATAGTCGTCCGCTCCCGGCAAGATGATGGGTTGGGTTTTCCTCAGAGTCGTCACAGCATATTTAAACTTTTTTATTTTATTTACTAGACATTGCTAAACTTACATCCGAAATTCGATTATCAGTATTACCGGCATTATTATAATTACAATTCTGAATCAGTGTTGCCCCTTTTTTCTAATCGGGTTCGAAAAATGAGAGAGAGAGAGAGAGAGAGAGTGAGACAGAGATTTGAAGCATGTAGGAGAAAAACAACACTATCTTGCTACTTTAAAAAGCTTTAAACAAAACAAATTATGCTAAAGCGCGTGCCGTTTTCTAAGGTGCGTTGTTGAGCAAATTGAGTTGAACATTGTCGGCTTAACATTAGCTATTACCATATTTTACACTTTGAAAGAAACGTGCTGTTTGCTAGGCTAAAGTTGGCTGAAAAGGATATATTCGTCCTTTGGACACGTCATCGTCCGTAATGTGCTGTTAATGGTAATCGTTTAAAATTTTTGGCTACATGTATGTGAGAAGGGTTATTTGAATGCCTGTGGCCAGCACATGATTTTCTTCTCTTTCTCGCTCTTTCTCTCTCCTTCTTTCCCGAAAGGGGCCAGTCCAGGGAGGCAGGAACGGTAAGGGAAGTCACAGTCTCTCGGTGGAGGAAGGAAAGGATGTGGTGTGGGTGGGAGGGAGGCAGCAAGTCGGAATTATTATCTTCTCGCGTATGCGGACACGTACTCGCGCACCTTCGCCTGGAAGCGCTCCTTGTCTTTGGAATACTGTTCCGCCGCTTCGATGTTGAGCGGGTCGTCAAAGTTCAGCAGGTCCTTAAAATGGATGAAAGGGACGTTAGAAGCTGAGTGTGTCGGTGAAGAAAGGGAAGGAGGAATACGTACGGTGAAGAGTGAGTTGAGACCCCAGATGACGTCCTTGAGACGACGGGTCGGAGCCCACCCGAGCCCGTCGATCGAGTTCAACCGGAGCAACGACAGACAGATGTCTCCCTCGACGGATATGTTCGGATGCCACAGCTTAGTAAGACATTTCACTTTCGGAGGCTGCAACGGAAGGAAGGAATGGTTAGTTAACTGATGCTCTTTTGTCCCCCGCAATCTCTTGCTCTTACCGCCATGTTGTACTCTTCCGGCACGAGAATGCTAAACTTGAAGCGACCCCCGCACCAGAAGCCCTCGTTCGGGCTGATGACTAGCGTGAACTCACTCAGCACGTTAGGATCGTGGAACGTTACCTTGCAGGTGGTAGGCAGGTTCTGTTCCAGTTCTTGCACTTCCTTCACAAGCAGAAACTCCCGGATTGATATCCGTTTTGGTGTGTCGGAGAGGGGACCAGTGCTTCCCGTTGTGGATCCACCGTTTCCACCGCCACCGCCACTGCCCGATTCTTTCTTCTTACGGGCTAGTGTGATCATGGTCACAAGTCTTCACTCTTGGTGGGCTAGATAAGCGGGTAGTAGCCTCTCCTTTCACGATTCTTCGCCCAGCTACAGTTAGTCAACCGGAACGCGATGAGTCACATCCGTACCAAGGGTAAACTCAAACGAAAAGCAGGATGTAGTGTATGTTGCTCCGAATTCCGAGAGGCTCTTTCTGCTGCGTTTTCCCTAGGCTACACACTTTCGCGTCCTAGTTGTGCATCTGTGCGTCCTACGGTGTAGTTTAAAGCGATAAAAGCTAGAATGTGTTTAAACCACAACAAGGATCCTCCAGTGGCCGTCGTTCTGCGCTGTATTTATCTCCAGCGGATTGGGGAGGGTGAGGGGAGTTGGCTCCTTCTTCGTTTTGATGGGGGTCGCGAATGTTTTCCTTCCTTCGTCGTAACAAAAAGTTTCCCAGCTCGGCATGCTGTCAGTTTACAAATGTCACAACAGTTCCGAGAAACGTCACAATCGTGCTGTCAGTGAGGCGCGACTCACGCGCGTAGTGAGAAGCGGTTGGTTCGGTGAGAGGTTTTAAATGTAGCGAATGTACAAAAAACACAAAATTATGCTTGAAAAATGTAACAAAACCAGTGACTTTTCAATCTGCATTAAATTGCAATCAAAATCGGCACTACTGAAAGCAGGTAATCGACAAAACCCCGATTAAAATGAGAGCAGTGGTGAGAGAGAAGTGAACTACAACTCACTACGCCGTGGAGAACCGCCAAAAAATAGCCGTTGGCGAATGATTTATTAGGATATATATTTGTTGAAAGATATTTCGCAAAAATCTTCTGTGTGCTTGATTAAAAATAGTTCAGGAGCGTAATGGAATAGTTTCGTATTGCTAATATAAACTTTTGCATCCCTTTTTTCATTGTAGAGTCAAATTAGAAAAACCAAAAAAGAATGAAGCTCTCCTTGCTGACGTTTACATCGGTAAGGAAGTAGTTCTCGCATCGTTAAACCGGTTTAGCAGCAAGAAAGTAGCCATTGTCTATCGTAATCGCTTCGGCAAGAATAACACCATCACTTCAGTTGATGTTCGTGGTCCTTCTTTAACGCAACTTTGGTGCGCAGCAACCTTGTGTACTCGACGTGGTGTTACTGCCCTGCAAAAATGGGCACACCCGGAAGCTTAACATCAGTTTCTTTCTACGTCTGGTGCGTTGGTTTTACTGTTATGCTTGTGGTTTACGCTACATCGGCACTGAAATCGAGCCCCGGAATCGAAATTTTACCGGCCGAGTTTGCCAAGGATGGTCAACCGAACTACATCGTTGTTGGTGAGAGCCAAGGTAAGGGGCGTCGAAGAGAGTCTTAAGAGAATTGTTAAACAACTTTACAACCAATTCTAGCCACGAATACGAATAAACAGGTACAGTCAGCAGCCGTAATACCTCAACAGCCGACACAGTATGCGACAACTACGAGACAACCCACGCAGATTCAGTACCAGCAGTATCAACAGCAGCAGCAGACCGTATCACAGCCTACTCAGAACCAGTATCAACAACGTTTCGTAGTGCAACAGCCTCAGTATCAGCAACCTCAGTACTCGTACGTGCAGCCACAGCAACCTCTGTACACATACACGCAACCACAACCCTACTACCAACCGTACCCTTACCAGTCACCCAGCTTCACCCAATATTCACCATACGCTGGCCCTGGCTACAGTTCATATTATTCATCCGGTAGTCGCCTATCGGAAACTGGTAAGATTGATAAACGTCACTGCACCATGGGAGTCCAAAAAAAAATAACCGGTTTTGATCGCGAACCGGCCCGTTGTCTATTTATAATTTAAATATTCATAGGAATTTTGCGTGTGTAATAGTAAATTTAAAAATTTCTGTATTTCAGGTGGAATCGGGGGTCTATTCTCCAATTCCTTATCTGGCTTGTTTGGTTCATCGCGCCCTTCTTCACCGTTCTCTGGTGGATCCCTACTTGGTAGTTTGTAAGTGATTTTACACATCGTTGGTTTGAAAAGTGTTACATTTGGTTTGTTTCTCTTAATTCTCTTTACAGGTTCGGATGAATGGTTGTCCCGGGCTTAAAGCTGAATGAATAAAGCAATGAAAATCAGTTTTCGAAACTTGAAACATTCTCTTTCGGTAATCTCGTTTATGTACTTTTATTATTATTTTCTTGCTGAGAATCGATTTAGGAGCTAGGCGTTCTTACATTCCTACCTTTCTCTTGCATTTTACTCTGCAGTTCCTTCCCGTCCTTCGACATTTCTAAGTGGCGCTGCATATGTTTAATAGCGTGTTTTTGTTTTATTTAAATTTGCTCTGTATTATGTCCGCAATGAGTTTGGTATCTCTCTTATCTTACAGGTTTAGGGTGCCTCTTCGGTTTGCATGGTATAGAACATTGACCTGCGCTGTTTCGTATCAGTGCAACGGAAAGCCTTCTGATCACTGTCGTCGGCTTCTTATCGGTTTGCAAGTAGCGTTTGATTTCTTCATTTTTTTCAATTGACTGCGCAAAAAGTCAAGTGGAAGAGTATCCAAGCCAAAAGAGGAGCAAAACTAAAAACAAAAATAGAAGAATAGTCCGTGCAATGCATGGCGGGCCTTAAGGTAGTATTCAGTTTTGGATAAGGGCTGATATGGTGTGTGTATGTGTCTCTGTGGATGTGCGTTGACTTGGTTTCTTCCTTTCATTTCTCCTGCTTTTGTTTGCTCTGATGTGTTTTTACGTTACTTTACTTCTGCTTGTTTTATAGTATTTTTTAGAAAAAAAAAACAAAACATATTTACATGGTGAAATATGTTTTACAAAAAAGTGACATTTTATGTGTATTTATGTGTGAAACTAAAAGATATTGGGAAGTAGATGCGTTAGGGACTGCTGTGAGTTTCACCTTACAAGTGGTTAAAAGTTATGCGTAGTAGTAGTGTTATAGTTTGTGTTACTTTTTTTTTACATCGAATCAAGTTTGGCTGTACGTTCTCTTTTTATCAAACAAATCCAAAATAACACGACCAGGACGCAATAGACAATTCTTTCTTCTAAAGGCCACTTTTGTCAATCAGCCTAAAGTTATGCAACGTTTCTACATTGGCGAACATATTCTTCCATCCTTTTATTTCTCTTCACTTGTCGCGCAATTTTGTTCTCTTCCCTTATTACTCTTTTTACTTTTCTGCTCTACTATCTCAACACGAAAACACAAACTCTAAACACATTAATTGTGAACAAAGTGGCTTTGCTCTTCTGTGCTAAACACAGCTAAATGACTTCATGCTCCTCACGTTCAAATTAACGGCTGCTAAACGCTGGTGCTAGGTATGATTTTATCATAAAAAGTATGCTTTATTTATTTTGAACTTGGTTCAGCATATTATCTGTTTTGTCGCTTTAGCATTTTTACACTCTGTAGCATTCTGTTTTAAGCTTTTCTACGGAATTAATAAACACTTTAACCGGTACTACTTCTTTTTTTTTCATTTCACTTTATCACCTTTCCTACCCCTACCTTTTTTGCACTGCTATTCTTCTATTTCTTTTTTGTTTTCCTTGTTTTGTTTGTCCAAACTACCCAACTGCAACTGTGCCAACAGAAAGCTTCACGGGCAGAGAAACTTATTTTTTTTATGTTTCATACACTTTGCCCTTATTAAGCAACTATTTCTCCTTCGTGCTTTAATGTTTGGGTTTGCGCAGTGAGAAAATATAACATGCCTTTTACATGATCACTCGTTACACTATCACAATGTGTGGTGGTTTTATGTGTGAAACAACGATAACTACCGACATCGGGCACGTAAAAGGAAGGTATAGATGATGAAGGCAAACTATAGGCGATTCAGGTTCGCTTTCCGCATTGTCCGTGGCGTAATGGACAGGAATTTACAGGCCATGAGATGAGTCAGATGATATGATGACGATGATGGCGAAGACGGGGAATGATGAAGCGTCCGGGGAGATGATGAAGTGCAAAACTAAAAATAAAGTAACAAATAATTAAACCATTCGTAGGATGAGGAAAGTAAGATATTTGGTTCACAAAACTAACCCAAAATACCTAATGAACTTGTTTCTCTCTGCTCTGCTTTTTGCTTTCGCTTTACACTTTCTTTGAAGGGGGAGGAAAATTCACACTTTTTCGTTCCAAATGATCAGCAAAACAACACAGACCCCAAAATAGCGGACTTTGTGCTTGCTGCCTGCCTCTCCACACCTTCGTTTTCTTTCCTTTCCCTTCCATTCCCTCCTCCCACTCCCTCCCATTTACACCCACATACAGTCAAATAACAACAATTGCAGGATTATGTATTTGCATCAATGTTTTTCTTTAAACTTTTTTTGTTCTTTTCTCTCTCTCTCCCTCTCGTTTACGCACTTTCCGGTTCTCTTAATCCACCTTTTTGTGTGTAACTTTTCTATTTGCTGCTCCTACATTCGCCCATCTAAACTATATCTCCTTTTTTCTGCTTTACTTTTCCTAGTTTTGGGGTGTTACGTGGATGAGGGAGCGTTTTGTTTTTCATCTGTGTTGTGTATCATTATACTTGCATTCTTTGCGAACTAGAGCAAGATGTGTGGGTGTGTTTGTGTGAAGTGGGTGGATCGCACGCCCACCCACAACTCGCGTACAGCTACAACTAAACCCCATGCATTCGCCCACACTGTTACTTTTTAACACATTTTCTCTCTCACACTTTCTATCACGTTCTATAACACATTTCATTCGCTTCTCTTTTTTTTTCTCCATTTCAAGGGAGTTTCCCCCCTTTTTTCCATTTCCTTGTTTCCTATAAGTTGATTCTTTCTCTATATCTCTGTATTAAATATATATACTTTTATAGACCTATTTTTTGCTTTTTCTTGTAAATTTTTACGCGTCTCTCCCTATCTTTCTTTCCCTTTGTTTGTGTGAATCGGGGAGTTTGTTTTAATTTCTCTTTCCGTGTGTTATTATTCCTCATCAAGGTTTAGTGTTACGGTTTATTAGGTTTCGTTTGTCGTTATTTACCTTTTGCCTCTACACCCGCTGCTAAATAGTTTGCTGCAAATATGGTTCTATACTTGGTGTGACACTATTTACTTTTGTTTCTTGTTTTTGTTTTGCCGTTTCGCCTTGGGCGTTTGCTGTTCGCCTACGTCCCGAAAAGGTGCGTTTTACTAAAGGGCAACATTGTCACATTTTTATTTTATTAGCAACAGCTGCTCAACTAAAGTCACATCACACATCTCGATCTCAACTACATCAACACACGCGTGCCGTTTTTGTGTGTATCTTTAATTATATTTGCGTTTCTATTCAACAGTTATACCTCCGATCCTCTAACACGTGCGATTTATTAGTAGTTTTAGGTCATTGTGTCGGTTGGTTGATTTGGGGGATTCTCTTGAAGCACTGACTACTAACTCCAACTCCTCGACAGCTTACCACAAACATCGCGTTCACACCAACTGCAGGCAGTTGAACGAGCGCAAAACGCAAGAGCAAAACGTACTAGAAATACGCACTAAACGCTACCTAAAATAACTAACCAGCTATACGCAATAATTAAACAACCTACAGCGCGAAAGAAAACCACAGATAAAGGAAAAAAAACAGAAAAAATGAATTGCTAGTGAAGCAATAGGAAGCGATGATGGGACAAGGATGAAACGAAATCTTTACAAAGAACAGACCGAAAAGAAGAAAAAAAACACAAAGAACAAATGCTGCTGACAGCAAAGAAGATACAAACGTATATCACCTTTTTCTTGTGTCATTTATCTTGTATAACAATTGATCTTTTTCACAATCGCTAATAGAGGATGTGCTTCCACGTAACTCTTCTTTCTCGTTTTACAACTTTTTCACAGCAGCTTTTCGGGTAGCTTTTTGTCACTAGCAGGAATTGTAAGATGGCTCAAAGTAAAGGAAGCGCGAAGGAAAACATGATAAAACAAATAAAAGAATTAACGATGATCACAGTAGCTGTAAAAGGTGAGCAAGAAGCAAGGGAACACACAAAACATAAAACAAACACAGAGCTTTCCGAAAAGTTTACCACACTAGAATTAGATAACAGAAGAAGACAAACCGATTTGGTAAAAAAAGGATTGGAAAGAGTTGTTTTTCCAGTTGAGAATAAAAAGAACAAAATAAGCCGAAAATAATTTATACAATAAAGTTCAATATTTTTAAAAGAGATAACTACAGTTGAAAACAGTTGACCGATCGCGTGCTGCCATTACACACCTCAAAGCTTAGCTGCCGTCCCTGCCTACTAGGAGCAAGTGTCCCCGTGGGATGACGGGTCTCTAAATGACAGTTAAAAAAAACCCTTATCCCAAACCGCGAGGCGGCGTCGAGACACCGTTCGACATTCTACTGGGGACACCCTTCTTTTACTGTTATCAGGTTATCAGGATGGTTTAATAATATTACATATACATACACAAATATATTATCCTTTCTCGGGCGTAACAACTCTCACTCACAAACACACATACACTTTCCACGCTTAAAAATGGTACCTAGCTTCGTTAAAAAAGTAAGATTGACGCAACGCCTCCTTTGCTCTGGTGATGACGGCCTAAATGGATGTTGATTCGTGCGTGAGGGTGTGTAAGAGAGTGCCGTGGGCTTTGTGTGTGTTCGTACAAACCGAGCAAAAAGGCAAAAAAGAAGCAAGGATCGAACTGGCACACAACATTTCTAAGCACGACACGCGTCCCACTCCACCATCATCACACATCTTGACCACCGCGCGCCACCACCACTAAGCAGCAACCGTTTTTCTTCATCTCCCCAGGATGTGTGTGTGTGTGTGTTGTGCTGTGTGTACTACTATTCGCTTTTTCCCGCGCACACGCACACACGCGTAGATGTGTTTTTTTGTTTGTTTTGTTTTAAGATCACATTTTGGTCAGATTTGAGTGGGCACCTGGAGGGCCCCACAGCACGCCGCCCCGCCCAGCAGGAACATGGTTCCGGCGCCGGCCCCAACGCTCGCAGTCCAACGTATCCACTATGCCGTTGTCTGCGTGTTGGATGACTGCTGGGAACTTCCCCCGCCCGAATGCCCACTGCCGCCACCGCCACCGCCCACGACACTGTAACCGACGCCGCAACCGCTCACCCCGACGCTGCCGGTGCTGCTGCCGCTGCCGCCGGTCGCACAGGACGACTCCACCTTGCCCGGATGATGATGATGATGATGGTGCTGGTGATGATTATGACTATTACTATTTACAACGACGCTGCCCGACTCAAGCGGTTGCTTGCAGATCGGCTGGGCCGTCGCGTCCCCATCGATGAGCGTGTGGTTGTGGACGGCGCCACTCTCACCACTACTACTGCTATTGTTGTTGTCCGCGGCACTGCTGCAGCTGTTCGGCATGGAGGAGGGCGCAGGAGGCAGGATCGTACCGTTGTTGGGGTGCGGCGGCACGGCAGCGGCAGCGGTTAGGAGTAGCGGCGGCGAGCAGGAGGCGGTCGACGACGTGGACGAGGACGAGCACGTGTTGGTCGTACCGGTCGAGGCCGAGGTCGTGGACCCGATCGAGGCACTACTATCCGCCTTGCCGTCGGTGGCCGTTGCCGCCGCCGGCGCCGTTGGATCGTCCGTCAGGCGGAGCGCGATCTCCAGATCGCGCAGCACTTCCGTTTCTTTGGCTTCTATCAGATTAAATCGCCTAAAACGAGGGAGAGATGAAATTAGTTTTGAGCATCCAGCTGAGAGGTAGGGAGAGAAGAGGTCCTTGACATACCTATGGAACGCGGTGAGATGCGCGAAGGTGAGGTTAAGATGCGCGTGCAGCCCTAGCAGGGCGACCTCGCGGAAGTGGGCCGCGTACAGGTGCGCAATCACATGGAACAGCAAGCGGACGATTTTTCTCGCAATGCTCTCGAACGAACTAGGGAACTCATTGGCATATTTGGTGGGAAAGATCGACTCGTCGCTGACCGTCTTCTGTGTGAACGTCATCACGTAGTCGATGTACTGTGGGGCCGCCACCCGCGTCTTCTTGCCCTTCTCGTCGAACCAGAGGTACATCCTGCAAGGAGTGAAGAAAAAGAGAAACGTTTATTTGAAGTTTGGATCCCGAAAGGGAGAAAGGATGTCAAGTGTCAAAAGTGACTGTTGTCCATCGAACAGGTGTGAAGCATGGTGGAATAAGTAGTATAAATTCAACATTTCTTTCGCGCACAATCCAGACGATGGTGAAGAATGAATCATGAAGTTGGAAAGAGTACAAAAGCAAGATGATCTTAATGGTCGGCTCATAAGAGTAAAGGCAACACCGTTCTTGGCACACGAGCCCCAATGAGGTAATAGAACGTGCACTATGAGTGGTTCAGCGGCCACGTGGAATGTGCGCTGTCATTCTTTGCTGCTCTCGCACCTCCAAAGTACCTTACAAACATCGTTTTCCTCTCTTTTCAGAAACGCCATGGGTGGTCGTCTCCAAATTTCGGACAAAGAGAGAGAGAGAGAGAGAGAGAGTGTGAGAGAGATAGTTTCTGGAATCGGGGATGATCAAAGAACGTCAAATGTGATCAAATGGAAGGATGGACGACCGTGAGTTCCTATTTGCTTTATCATTCACTGTCTCTACTTGGCGGCCTTCCCACAAAGGGGTGCACATACTGCGTTTTAAAGGGGGTCAAAAATCTTTTTAAATCATTCAACGCCGAACACTTTGTGCATACAAAATTATGATAAGCATGTGGCATCTAGCGATCACGAAGCACTTTTGATAGCCTTCTCGTGAGACAGACATTCCGAAGAACTTTCTTCAAAAGTGCCCCGATTGATCACTGGCGGCTTCCTTCAGTGTCCGGCCACCATGGTGTTCTTTGGTTTATTGTCATACGCGTGGTCATAAAATAAAGTAACGCAAAAAACGTCGTCTCGCTGTGTTTATTTGACTTGAATTTTGGTGTGCGGGCGAAGAAAGTTAAGCTTGGTAGAAGCGTGATTTATTATTTCAGAACAGCGATGTTCCGGCCGTTTCTCGGTGCACAAATAAATTCCCGATTGAGGATTGAGGTTGCACGGTTCGCACTTTTAGCGACGCTATCGATCATCGTGATTCGATCGAACCGACCAGGACCGCTCAAAAAAGCAGACGCGTTCTATCGCACTAACTATCGGGCACAACGAGGTCGCCGTCGGTTTCTCGATGGAATCGTGCTTAGCCTTCGTAATGATTGAAAAACGTGACCAAGCGCATATGTCGTTCTCTGGGTGGGAAAGAAAGTAATTCCACCAACTGCTGCTCCCGAATAGTGAACAGTTCTCCCGCTGAAGATCATCGGACGATGCCGGTGATTCGACTCCCACAAACACTCACCTAGTTCCTGGGCCGGTCATGTCTGGACAGCCGGATGTAGTGCAGAATTCACTGATGGTACCGTACACGAGGTTGACGTGCTCGAACAGCGCAAGGGCTAAAAGGGAAAGAAGCGGATACGTGTCGATTAGTGTTTGGTCTGGCTCTTTCATGGATACAATTTTCATGGGCTAGAATGTAAAAATATCGTTGGTTTCCCCGTATAATGGTGCGTGTGCTGTTTGCTTTTCTTGTTTCGACACACATTTGCATAGCAATATGCAAAAACCAACCAGCACGCCGACGACCTTCGCCATCATTTATCATATCAGAAACGAGTTCGACGCGAATTGGATAACGCAAGCGGGGAGGAAAAGGGGACGAAAAACTCCAGACCGTCCAAAGCAAAACCCACCCGGACGGACGGTTTTTCGTTTAGTGTTGGGATTCGATTTATATTTTTTTGCTTTACAAAGTTTGGTTTGGTAACGAATCAACATTGGTAGGGGCTTAACGAGATATCCTTCACAGTGCCCATCCACACTCCAAGAAACAGAAAGCATTGAAAAATGGGGTACCGGAGAGAGAGAGAGAGAAAGAGTCAAGATACTTTTCGGACACTTGACATTTGAAATCAGCTGTCTCGGTGAGTGTCTCGGTTATCGTGGCAGCAGGTTGGAACGGAAGGAATAAAAACAGCATCACAGATGGCGGCGGTGAAGAGTTTTTGTTGCGCACACAGAGCAAGAAGTGTCGTGCTGTCTGGTTAAACACGTTTGAACACAAAAAAGAGAAGCAATAGAGCTACCAACGCTCACCAGACACAAATGGAGACAAAAAAGGGTGGACCCACTTGTGATTGATGACTATCGCGCCCCCGGAGACAGCTCCCTCCGGTGCCCACACAAAAGCTTATGAGCTATTATTCCAGCTGTTACAAGAATTATCGCGAATCGCTTTATCGTTGCATTGGTGATTAGATTGAAATAAAATGAGAGCCCAAGGGGGAAGAACCATTCGCGAAAGCCTTCCACCTTTCTTCGTCTAGAGCATTCCTAAGTGAACCCTGCTTCTGCTGTCAGTCAATGCCTCGCACGCAGGGAAATGAGGCCAACAAAGATACCAAAGGGGCACACAGCATGCTCATTTTTGACAGCATCTATCAACCGCGAACAAGACGTGGCCGGAGACATCGCAGGCTGGGAGACACGACACTTTTGATGAGCACCCAAAACGATGAATCACATTATCTTGAAACGATTCTCGTCCGCATCTTTGCAAGGAAGAAAGAGGGGCAACAACGATGACACTACTGATTCACTTTGCGCGCATCACTTTGAGGCCTCTGGGCCCGTCCGGGGCACGCCAGATGATGGTGTGATATGTGTGTGTGTGTGTGTGTGTGTGTGTGTGTGTCGAGGAAGCAAAGATGGAAGGTTTACAAAAGGCAAACGAGCGCGTGTGTCAGCCCATCATCCCATCGTATCTACTTCATAGGTGGGCGACATCACGTCTGGCGATTGTTGCTGGCCTGACGTGGGATGGGTATGATTAATGCTGATCCGAACGGGAGGCATCTTCGCTTTTTTCTTGTGTATCAGTTCTTGGTAAGGCAATATCCATATGGTTATATTTAACGACAATGGTGGCGTTTCAAAATGACGATGATGCTCACCGTAAAAGATGAACCGTTCGAACTTCGGGTTATTGGTTTGCTGGGATTCTGATGACAGAATGAGCTAATACGGGTATTTGTTGAACTGTTTCATACTTAAATAATGGCATTTACTTACTGTGCGAGGCTAGCCATTCGTTGTAGTCCAAACCGGCCGGTAGATCCACTAGTAACCGCAGGTCCGCATCGGGTAGCTTCCGCTCTAGTAACCCTTCCTCGAGGTAAAGCTTTGTGTCTCCCTGATTCGAATCTCCGTCTCGTTCCTTGCGTCGGGCTTTTCTGTAGGTGAAAAGGGAAAAAGGGCAATCCATTAAAATTCTTCTTCGTTTTCCCACTCTCCCTCCATCTCTCGCCTGTTTATAAAGACGCGTGACATCTGTCAGTGTCGGAGACAGTGTTTGCTTTGATTAATGCTAAAAACACACTCGCAGCCGTTAATTTGAGTGTTTCACAAAAAAAAACGACGAATCAGATCATTTCAGTTCCCTTTCATCATTCTAACGCAACCACAGCATCTTAAGATTACGGCATTAATTCCATATTGCTCTATCGCCCTCGCGCTTTTGTTGCTTAATTACGAGAAGTTCTTGGATGCAGCGCGTGGTTGTGCTGGTTTGCAGCAATGTTCAAGAAATGAGAAATCGTCTCCACTTCTGTGGAGGGAAATGAATTCGTTTTTGATTGGGCCAGCCCCTTTCGAAATGCACTTTTCGCTTGATATGTCTTGATGCAACCGTGTCGGCGGGTGGTGGTCGATCAAACGATCGTAAATTATCGTCTTCTTGCCGATCATCGAATGCAACCGAAGCGGAAGAGGACCGAACAAGCGAAACGAGCGCGTTCTATCTAACGTTTACAGGAAGCGCAGATGGAAGGTAATGAACTGTGAATGTTCTACTTTTTTTGTTTTTCATCTCCAACCCTTATCTTATCCCGCTGCTGTCCACCCATACCCTACTACATATCAGAAGGCCTTTCTATTTTCCATCGCTTTGATCTCAAAGGGAGCGACGGGACTTTTCTCGGCCTTTTTTGCGGCGGCTGGTGCGAACCAGATGTTTTCCACCACCCGACCCGGCAGTCGCATATTTGGGTCATCGTTGCCAACGAACCGAAACTGGTGAAGGAAAGTTGAATGTTTAATTCACACCACATTTTACACAAGTCTCAGAGATTTGCGCATTACGAAAATAATCATAAACGGGGGTCCGGTCGGTCGGTCGTGGTTTTGATTTAACCGCCATTTTGCGATTCCGCCACCACACTTCCGAAATGGAAATACACAATGATACGGCAAGAATGGATGGAAAGGGGAGGAGCGACACGAAAAAAAACATTATCACGAGACCTCTTCCCGGTTCGATAAAAAAAACAGAACCCGAAGAGCGATGGTCAAATTAACTGATAAAGGTTTCAATCGAGCACACTCCCAATTCAAGGGTTCGTTCCGATGGCAAAAGGGAAGTCACGAGGCACTTGCAACACCGACAGCAATAATGAAGGGCGGTTTTTAATTAGAAAATTTTACATACTTCAGGCAGCAAACGGTGCCATCCACTTGTGCGCTGAAAATACCGCGTGAATCGACACGTGCTCACTGGTTTGGTCCTTCGAACCGGATTTAGCGATTTATGGATTTTTGTGCTGCAAGCGCGTTACATAAAGGCAATCACATCGCACAGGTGGGAAGTGAAAGAAGGAACTAGGACACATCTCGCTTCATCGCACTCTAATGGTCGCCCATCAAAAGTGGCTCTACCTTTCAATTAGTTACACCATCGCACGCGCAGTGACGTGGAAGCGGGTTGATCACACCACAGCGAGCCTCTCCCCCCCCCCCGTCTCCCCCCGTCGGCGCATAATACACACTTTGACCGGAAATAACAGTCGGCAGCGGCCGATGGGAGTGAAATGGAAGCAAAACGGTGTATCAACGGGTTGCGCGGTGTACCGCAATGGTGATCATCAAAACAGCATGTGGATATCACTCATAAAACAGAGTACCAAGACCCTCACTGCTAGATATATCTCCCCTTTTCCGTATCAGGTGGTGGTTCAGACCAAAAAAAAAACGGGAAGGGAAGTCCGCCAAAAGTGTTTGCGTGGGTGTGTAGCTTCCCTAGGCCTTCTATTCCTCCCTCTTGCTCTTTCTGTTTAATCACATCATTCATCAACGCGTAAAGGCCGAGAAGAGAGGCCAAGAAGAGAGGCCGAGTGCCGAGGTACTACGGTTGCCATAACATACATCGCACAAACACGCCAAATTATAACGGCACGTAATAGCTGCTGATACGGGCGTACTGCCATACTGCTGTTACTTCGTCTTTATCACTGGCCCCAGACACTGTTGGGGTGGTTCCGTGGTCTTGCGTATTTACTCACGCGTATCACCACATCACGGTTATGTGAGGCTACAAAACACACCCCATCGCTCTTCAGAGGTCAATTGAGTCTAAATGGTCTAAATGGGTTGATGGTGGAAGGGAAGGTAAACGAAGAGGTGACTAGTTTTCGCCGTCCCGCTGACGATCGTACGATCCTGAAAAGAGTCATCCATCCAGACTCTCCGCTCCGATCATCTTCCAGTGTAAACAACGGCGCAAAACACACAAAAAGAATGTGACTTCTTTTTCTCCAAGGCATCCAAGACCTTTCCCCACACTTCATGTTCTTCTATTTGTGATTGTTTTGATGATGCTGATGATGGAAATGAGAAGATCTAGAGTGCTGCCGACGGGAACGGCAACAACTCCTCTCAATTGATTAAGGAAGTGCGTCGTGGGCACGTCTTGCCGTTCTCATATGCGCGATGCGTACACTCGTTTGCGAATAATGATCTTTGCGGGTCACACTGTAAACAACACCAGCTTCTTCCCTCTCATCCATGCTCAGTGTTGTCTGTTGAGATTGTTTGCATAGTTAAAGCGCAGAGCAACACGTGAGAGGGAACTGGATCCAGACATAGCCCGGAGGATAATTAAAGAGCACATGAACGACGGGTTTGCTTTGCAAGTGCGACTTCAAGTTCATGGTCATTACATAGGCAAAGAGCTCCCTCCGAACACCGTTTCGTTAAGGTTTCTTCATAAATGTCAATATACCATCGTCCTGCAAAAGTTGTACCATTTGCCAACGTTTCGCAATTCTCCTCACATGGGTGTCATTTTATTATCATTTTGCGCTACACGGTTTATTATTTACCCATGGAAGGAAGGGAAGAGTGCTCGATTGGGTAAAGATACCACTGGGTTTATTGACGTTCACCAACTTCCTGTATTCCATCTGGCAGTACCGTTCCCCAGAATTTTGTGACTAACAATTAGGACGGCGATGGCAAGGGTCCCTTGAGAACTCTTCTAGGACATAGCAACAACCATCTGAAAACTCTGTACCTAGCAGTTGGGTTTTAATTACAATATTTTAATGTTACGACCATCAGAAGCGAATTGGAACGATACCAATTCTAGGTGCACTTGATGATTAATTCCCCCCCCCCCTCCCTTCTTGTCTTGGGTTTGATGCTCAGACACCTCGGAATACTTGAGTGGAGAGTCATCCAAACTAATCATTACTGAATGGAGCACTCTTCGTTTTCAACACTTACGTCGGACAGAAGAAGATGTTGAGAGATTCCTGAGCATAGCGCACGAGTGATCCGAGTGCGTCAGTCAGCTTTGCCGGTACGATGCCCACCTGCCACATAGGCTTCCGCAGGTACAGTATACACTCGATCAGGCCCAGCTTGGAAGGTGACGCACGCTCATACACACTTTTCATTGGGCCGCTGCTGTGTGGCGGCACAGACCGAAGAAACTGGTAACGTTCCTTCCGGCCGGTATAACACTAAGAAATAGGCTTTCCCCTAAGTTTTGTAGGACTCTGTCCACGAACAGTTGTATCACAGATCAAGCAGGGGATGTCCCAGCAGGGGATGGCCAAGTTGAGGAGCACTGCTTTGTTTTGCTTTTGTTTTGTTCTCCTTGCCTTTCACACTTTCACACAACTTCTCACACAACACAAACAGGCGCGCGCCGAGCCTTTGGCGATGTTATCGCTGAATGTACTTGCGTCGCCTGGACGACTTGAACGCCGCCGATGACGTACGGCGTAGAATGCACTCGCAGTAGAAGAAATGGAACGGGCAACAGCGCTGTTTCCTCATCGGGTGGATCATACTTGTGTGTTGCTACCGGAACAAACAATTAACATGGCAAGGCGCATTAGTTCTCCTGTTTGCTGCCCTAACCCTCGCCCAAAATACGCAATTCTGCTTCCTGGAATGTCTCGAATTGCCCTTTCTGTACATCCAAAGAACCGATCTATCTAAATATGTTTGCCGCAAAGGATCTCTCTTTCTCCTTCGAACAACCTAAAATCAAGGTACACGTGTGCTCGCGAAAAGGTGTCCACTACCTTAGTTCCTTCGCTCACGGTATCAACTCGTCAACTGATAACGGTGTTGGGCGCGAGGCCTCATCCATCGTGCGCTGGTGCTGCGCGCGCATATCACACACCCGAACCAGCTGTGTTGACGATGTCGCGAATGTTGCCCTGTCACGTTGCGATAAGCATCGGCGGACACAGCATCGGGAAGGGGGTTGGAGAATCTCGGCGCACACTAGCAATGTCGAAGGGTTTGTTTTGGTGTTGGTTTTAAAGCTCCGACTCGTTCGATCCCCGTTCAAGTTCTCCCTTCGAGCCGTCTAGATCAGGTGACTGGCACGCTATCAGTCATTCGAAGACGGCACAAAACTCGTTCAACAACGCAAAAACGGGGTGGTGAGGTGCGAACCCTTATCTTTTGGCGGGATCGAATGGGCAGCTTCTGGAGGGGATACACTCTCCCTAAAGCCCGGCCTGCTTATCAGCCTTAGTGGAGCGATCCTCCACCACCGATGACCACATTTTTTTGCGCGCGATGTCGTAAAAGCCACTTCCCTACTTCCCAATATCGTACGAGAGGATTTGACTCTTTGGGGCTTAGGTGTGTGTGAGTAGGAGTGAGCAGATAAGCGGCCTCTGTGGCAGCACATGCGTATGATTCACACTGCAAGCAGAACGGGGTGCGCTAAACAGGCGCGTCTTAAGCGGACGTCAGAGTTTTTGAAATTCTTTTGCAAACAGTTTCACCATACGCTTATGTTGCTGCCATAAAATTGAATTAAATTGAATCAACAAATAGGCAGGTACTTGATAAGTACTTTAGCAAACTGAAAAAAATGAGCTTATGTGCAGAACTCCATATGGAACACCGCTCCTCTGGATGACCCCCGAAACTCAAGATTACAAAACAACCTACGTACGGGGAAGATAAAGATAGTCCACCAGATCTTGCATACCACACATTAAGTCATTTATTATGCTGTGTACATTACATTCCAACAACCAAAACCAGCTGCAACTCGCCGACTCACGCTGGTGTTGGATTTAATGAAGGTTGGCCTTATTTTTCTGCCAACTTGGTGCACGTGCACCACGTGGGGAATCCGGGACTAGTTAAACGGGCCATTCCCACGCCATCACCCACCGCACACTTGGAAGGATGTCGCTGGCCATTTGCCAACTGGTCGACCTTGTGACCCAGGATACACACAGTGGAGGCGACCGCACGGAATAACTTTGGTAAAAAGTAGTATGAGACTGTGTGGTGGTGCGAATATTCTCACTTCAATTCCCACCAGCAGTAGCTGCAGTCCACCAACGTGTGAAGTGGGTGAAGGGACAGCAGACTTCAATAATTCATATCCTTCTGCCAGACGAGGGGAAAAGGCAGAACTAACGCATTGCTATCGATAGCGGTCCACCCAAAAACAGGAACAAGGTCAGGTCGAGTTCTAGCGGGCTTTGGAATTCTTATTGCTCCGATGCCCTTTCTCTCTCAAACTCTCTGTTGATGTTATCTAACGAACTAGGCGTAGAATTGTTTTTCGGTCACTTCGAAACACAAACTGGACACTAATCAACTATCCAACGTTAGATGTCGTAAATCATGGAGTGGAAGTTATTTTAGCGACAAAAGCGTACAATGTCTGTTCCAAGAAGTACGAGTCCAGCTTCCGCGAGGCGCTGCTTATCTCCCGAAGCTTATCGGAAATCGGGCAAAGGCAAACACGGCTGGTGGTCATGACTGTCACAAAAATTGTTCTATATCGCTTATCGATCCAGTGTCTGTCGCTGTGCACAAAGCGTCGTTGTAAGCGTAAAGATCCTAACGATTACTTCATTGTCGGTGTTTCGATATTTGCAGATCATTGGGTGCGCGAAAGAGGAATTTTTCTTCCAATTGGTGACACATTATCGCTCGCGCCAATGAGGCAGCAAATTTCGCTTCTCAATAGATTAGAGCACGCCTCATTAGCTCCAGACGACTCCGGGGCTCCATCGTTCGGTGGCATAGGACAACCCATGTGAAGCTGACAGCCGCCAATCAACAGGATCAATTATCCTTCAACTGTTGGGGCACGTGTACGTTTTCACTGATCCACGGACGGTCGGTAGAGAGAGAGAGAGAAAACGCCGAGGAGAACGTTCTCGAGACAGTAGCATTATTGGACGTCGTGTGGTCCTTCCCAAACGCTCAGGACGAGAGCTTTAAACAGTTGAGGTTATGTTGCCTCCTCAGTCATGAGCTTAAATACACACAGACACACAGTAGTCGCGAGCGCGCTTGTCACGAACGGTTCCAATTGTGGCTATTTTTCCACACTACTTTTGTATTTGTTTTGTTATTTTTCCATTTGTTTTCAGTGTGAGCCAGTGTGTGTGTGTGTGTTTTTTTGCACTGCAGATAAACAACATGGCCGAATCGCACTCGCAAAGACATGGCATAAGCTTTTTTCTTCTCAGCAAAAAAAACAAGAGCTGGCTTTTCTGTGCTGGGTGTTCTAGAATGCTCCAGATGGTAGGAACGCAAGGGGTAGTGCTAACCGGGCAGAATGTGTTGCCAAGAAGAAATGGCAAAGCAAAAGAAAATAATGTTTTATGCTCGTGGAACGGATCGTTACCGAAACGCAACGCGAAAAGCGAGCAGCATGAAGGGGGAGAGGGAGGGAGGCTCGGGTATGGCACCACCACCGAAAAATACACTAATGACCTTGGATTCTTTCGGATAGCTTTATCGTTTTCAGTTTCCGTTTCTTTTTCTTCCCCACCGCTCCTTTCCCCTTTGGCAACGTTTGTTCTTCTTTTTCCGTAGCGAGCCATGGGCCTACCGGCGCGAGAAAAGTGCTGCGGCATGGGAAAACTTCATGCGGCACACAGCACACACCGAAGCATGAACAATTTGTGTGAGCTGGCTCAACACAACAATAGCGCACACGGAGAGACAGGACACAACACAACACACGCTGCATAATGGAATGGGAAACAGGGTAAACAGGGAGAGAGCGAGGCTGTTGGCGAGGAGGTGATGGGTTAGTGGTGGAAATTTCACACCCATAGCCAAAGCCATATGGTGAAGGCCAGCTGTTCGAATTGAAAAGCGTGCCAACGTGGTTTTGTAGTTCGGTTACTAATTCGGCCATTATGTTCCACCTTTTTGGAAGGGTCTAGATGGAAACTATTGAAGTTTAGAGAGGGGGTTTTTCATAATTGAATTGGTTTTGAAATAATGTTTAATTAAGAATAATACATTTTGAAGAATCTTTGGCTTAAAGTTTTTTCTCCAGCAATCATATCCCGCTATCAACCTTTTACTGCTCAAACTGCAGTTGAAAAACAAAAAGCAAGAGAAACCCCATTCTGTGTGATAGAAAATCCACCAAACCGCGCTTTCGAATTAATGGCAGCCAATAAATGGCGAAAATTCGTTCGCAGCACTGATTTATTTTCCACTGGTCGCCCGAGCTCATGAAAGTCAACTCTGCTGGAAAGGGTTGGCAGCGGCAGTACCACACACACACACACACAACACATCATCAAAAGCCCGAATAAAGCAGCCATAATCCATCCACGACGCGGAAGCAGCAGGAAAAGCGTTCAAGACCCGTTATCCCCGATGGTGGAAACTGCTGTACAGAGTGGGAGAGAGACTGTGAATCCATACTTCACCGCGCATCGCTTGCGGTGCGGTGCAGTAATAAAAAAGAAAATTTTATTCCCCTCCCCCCGGAAGCGCTCAAGGTTGAAGAACCTTTGGCGAAATAAAAGGGAACTCCCCTGAAGGAATCGTGCTCTCGTGTACACGCGGTATGACTGCAAAATAAAAGTGGCCAATAAAGGAAAAGCGTAAAGTCCTCCCCATTCCGGCTCATCTTCCCGTTGTCTTCTTTCGACTTTCTGCCTTGTCCCCGAAAGAAGTTGCAGACAATGCGAACCTTCCTTTCAGCAGAGAACAACACTAACTGGTGCTATATCAGTGGCAGAAAAGCGGCAAAAACAGATTATGGTCCTATCTCTCGATGAAAAAAAAAACTCTAATTGGACGTGATTTAAGCTCAGTTTTCCTTTTCCACCGCTTTTCGTCGCACAAACATATTAATGTTGTTATAAGCCGGACGGCCGAGCAAGTCCTCAGAATTGTTCTTTCGGCTTGTGCTTGAAGTCGTTGGCTCGAGTGCTCCTTTACGACCGGCTCGGTGAGGAGAAGAAAGCTTAAATGTAAAACGAGGCGGAAAATACAATTTCAGACATCTTCATCGTGCTGTTTTTTTTTTATTTTCCCCTAAATTTCTTCCAACAACAGCAAAACTACCGTTAAAAGATGGTTTCTTTTCTTGGAAGGTCACCCCTGGAAGGGCTCTACTCCCCTCCCCTCCACACCGTCTCACCATTCTTTCCATTCTTAAACCGGATAATGTCTTTACCATTACACCCCGTCCCGATTATTGGAAATGGAAGGCACACAACAATAAAATGGTAAATTTATCGGAAAAATGCACAACAATAAAAGCACACTCCAAGATCCGGTGCCATGCGGGGTAATGTACGGGAAAAATGATACCGTTTCGGTGATAAATTAAACTAACGAGATAATGATGAGATTTGCACGAAGGGTGAGTGAGAAAAGGTCACCGGCTCATGTGTCTTTGTAATAAAAAGGTTTGGGAAAATCGCTTCAACAAAAAACAGGGCAAAAACCTGCTGACGGATGAGAAAACCTGTTTTAAAAGGTTAACCTTGCAGCTCTTTCAACACCCCCCTACACCCCTCCCAGGGCAAACATGTGGAGGGTGGTTGAGGACTGGCCAGAATTGTTCTTTCGTGTGACCAAGGCCCATTCACCGGGCACTACTGGGCTTGTGCGTGCCAGAAGAACGAGGTGAACAGTAGCTAAACCAATTTCGTCATCCTTGCCTTACAATTACACTTGAGCATGAGTCATTGAGGCGAGGAGATTTGCGTGCAAAAATACGTTTTTCTTGAGCCCCTGAAGGTCAAACGGTTTAATTGTATGCAAAGCCTAGCTCTGTGAGGCAATCCGAGTCCAATAAGACGGCATACCATGATTTAAAAGCAGCTGGTGACATCAATCGCATAGTAAATCATCCATCTTTACAATTTGCACCTTCCCGCACTTTGAGCCAAATGTTTCGAGCGCAAACTCATCTGCAAAGGTCACTTTAAGTTGGTGAGTAAACGATAAATAAACCTAAAGGCAAATCAAGCTGCTTGACGAACTACTTTCTCCAGTCTACCATCAAGCAACAGTGCGCGCGCTCGATCACACTTAATATTCATCGAGCATTCATGAGTCACTAAAGAGGGGATTCCATATGCTTCACGGTTTGGGGCGGGGTGGAGAGTTGACAAGCCTCCCCACGGGTGGGTGACTCATCCAAGACTGCGAATCATCGTCAAATCTAACAGACGAGCCTCAACCCGCGCCACTGAAGCTCAGCGCAAACACGCGGGTAAAGTTCAAGTGTGTCTGCTGTATGCAAATCTTCGCTTGAAGAATCTCTTTCGCATTTACCCCTTCCCCCCCCTCCACTTCCCTTTAGGAGACACTTTTAACCGACCAACCCAACCTCCATACCCCAACGCAAAAGGGTGCTCTTCTTCACCTCACTTTCACGTGCGTGCGCTATTTAGCTGTAGCTTTCACGCGTGTACTCTTCCAACTGCTGCTACTACGTGTGGCTTACTTTCGCCGTTATGTACCGGGTACGTGGTGGTAGTGAAGTGATTGTTGCGCAAAAAAGCGACACCGACACATACACACGCGCACACACACGGAATTGCTGCCGAAAATCCGGGTTGCTCCTAAACGGATCCAGCCCGCGAAAATGAGTCACCCACTATTAAAAAAAAGGGGAATTCAAATAACCCAAACGAAATATATGATATGGCTGCAAATCTCGCTGTCCAGGAAGCAGAATCACGAACGGCAAACATGCGAACGGAGTGGTTGTTTTTGAGTGTTGTTAATTAATCTGTTTGTAATTCACTTTTACAGCAACAGTTAATGCACAGCACGAAACGGCGGGTGAAACGTATAACTAATCGCGGTGGTACGCAAACACTCTCTTTTCACACTTGCGGTTCACGTGGAAGGAAGTAAAATACCTCCAACAAAAAAAAAACAACAGCAACAACAAAACCAACTCAAACTTTCTCAATGATTCATCAATAAAGAGTTCGTTTTTCATTTCACTCTGTTTTCAATTTTCCCGTTCCATCCAAAACGACACACTGAGAGAGACGGAAAAATCGCATAAATCGCACTTTTACAACCGTGCCGCGTGTGTACTTTCTCACACACCGTAGTAAAACTCTAATAATTCGTGTCATTTACCACTGCAATGCAGGCAAGAGGGTGGACCCTTCATTTCTTTTTTTGTAACAAACACGGTAGACACACAAACACACGAAATGAGAATCAAAGTGATTGGAGACCCGCTGGCGTTCTTACATTCTTTAACCTTTTTAGCTTCTGATCGGTTTTGAAACGATGCTACAGACGCACACGCGCGCGACTGGCACACGGGCCCGCACGTGGCTAAATATCAGCTGTGAAACGAACCACTTCGGTGGCCTTCCGGTGCCGGGGCACTGACAAACCGGAGCCCGCGACACACACAACATCCGTCCGCGAAAGGTGCACCTTGTACACCCGGGAAGCATTCATTCGCAACTGAGAGAGCGAGCGGGAGCCGAACGGCTCGTGACACCCCAAAACCACACCGGACGGACACACACACACGCACGTAAGCGTGTGAGAGGGCGGTGAGGGCAAGGGAATATGGTGGCTCAATTACCCCCCTCAAGCAACCCCCCCCCCATTTGGGGTTTGTTTTGTTTTTGTGTGAAGCGGAGGGCGAATGGGGTGAGCTCGCATCCGGTTGGGTGTTCATTCACTCGGTGAGCAGTGAGCAAAAAAAGGTGAGTGGTAAAAAAAAGGGCAAATGAGAGAGCAATTGCTGAACCGAGAGAGAGGGAGAGGAAGAGAGACCTTCAAAGGTAAGCTTTTATTAATGTAAAGCCCAATGAAAAGCTCCGTTTCGCTTGAAAAGGGATTGTTTGTCTCTCCCTTTTTGCACACATTTGCTCAACTCGTTTCTCCGCTCGATTCTCACTGCTCACTGCGTACAAGCAGCGCCAGGGAATGATTAAGAAAGAGCAGAATGTTTTAATTGTTTCTGCAACACGGGTTTAAATTGTGGCGAAATTTCGCAATAAACTAGAACGAATAAATAAATAGTACGAATCCGCATGCGATGGAGGCGCTTGGTGTTTTACAATTTACTGCAAAACAATATTTTTTGCAATTTTGATACATTTGTCTGCCTTCGTAAAGCATATTTTAATTACTCTTAAGATATAAATGTTTCAACAATAATAATTCTACTTCTCTTATAATTTCTCCTTCAATCCATCACGTCACGTCCAAAATTCGGCATAAATCGACACTTACCTAAAAGTAAAAGAAATAAGAAACAACATAAATGTCTTGCTGCTTCCCACTAGACCTAATAACTGTTAGCAGTTAAAAACAATGTCCAACAATTTAAGCACAATAAAAATACATCGCAATACTTCTCCATTATGTGACCAATCATCGAGCACTTCTTGCTGGGCCGCCCAAACGGCTAACGGGATCGAACATCGATAGACACGTACAAAACATATTTCCCAATTTGTACAGTAACGCCCGATTGTCGTTACCAAAAACAGAACCCCCCCCCCCTCCTCCCCCTCCACATACCGATCTGGGGCTGAAATTAAAACGACAAAGTCGAACACAACAGCCGCAACGACATTGTCGCGTTTGACGGTCGGTTCCATAGGAGGAGGAGGAGGAGTTGGTGGAAAAGTTGTGTTCGTTAACTTCTCTCGATTGGAAGTAATGTGCTGCAGTGACACTTTTCCACCACGCGCGCACACACACACTTCATCATTCCGGGTACGGGCGAATTTTCCTAGGAAAAACATTGAAACACACTGTCAAGGGCAGAAGGCTGGCACGAACCGTATCGAAAACTGTGTGTGTGTCTTTATTTGTGATTCATTTCACTGTAGCCAGGAGAAGTGAGGGGCTTGATTATGATGACTGTTTTTTTTCTCTTCCGTGTGCCCTCAACAGACTGCTAAGAAAAACGAAAGCTTCCAGTTTATTCTATCCGAAGGTTTCCATCCCAAGCGCGTCTTTGTTTGGGCGAGACGAATCACTTTCCCTAGCAGCTCGCGGTTAAGGTTAAGTTACGAAGAACTGTACGAGAGGCCAAGACCTGTGCGAAAATGTCAACCCAGCAGCAGACGGTTTGGGAGTTTGTGCTGATGCGACTGAGGATAAAGCTTTTACCTTGCACAGGCAAATGTCAAACTGTCAGCGAGTGTCAAGCGCCTCGACAGACTTTTTTCCAAAACACGATCTAAAGGAATTTGCCGAACTTTCTCAACGCACCCTTACTAATGGCTACAACAATGTTGATTCTATTAAAAGAAGTCACATAAAGCATCTATCACTAGAGGGAACATTAATAACGCCCTCATTGCTTGCCGTGCTTGTCTCAACCGCAACAAGAGTCATCATCATTCATTTCGCTGCGAACGGTTCGGGACGGTTCAGCCGGTAATTGTACTTCGATGTTACACCGTTGCGCTCGATTTGCATAATGCCGACATGAACCATGACCGACGACGACTACGGCACTCGCCAACCATATAGAGCAGCGCTTCTCGCTCGTCCATTTCCTAATGTTCTTCGAATGCAACGTTTCGTGACGGTGCGAGATTGGTGGTGAAGGGAATCACGAATCCCAACACAGGGCGGAATTTACCGCGTCGAGAAGGTGGAGGAGGAGGAAGAGTAAGGCGCAATTAAACTTTCAAATCGGACCAATCTAAATAAAAGTTGCCAGAACGACTACAGCGCACCGCGCACGAGCGCAAATCGCCGTCCTGATGACCGCTGCTTGCTGCATGCCACTTTCTAGAACCTGGTCCAGGTCAGTCGTTCTAAATAAAACGTAAGGTACGGCCGGCCTGCAATGCGATGTAAATAGTTACCATTCACACATACACACTCACACCTGCGATTGGGGTCGGGTGGTAAATTGGGCCTGTTTACATGTGATTAGAGTTTTGGAACCACTAGGTCGGTTGGAAAGTTTCAGAACTTACGGCGAAGAGTTTACCCGCACACACTGACCAACTGGTCGAAAACTGGGTTTCTAGGGCGAATGGTCGGAAGGACGCGATAGGCCCTCAGAAGAATTAGGAGCACAGGTGCCAGTGTAAATACCGCATTTGGGTAGTTACTGATGGACTGCGACCGGTACAATGGAAATTCTGTTTCAATTTAAGAGATCGATCGTTTGTCCATTTACAAGATGCGTCACTGGTCCAGCAAAATGGGGTTACCACTGAAATCCAAATATCAAAGTAAACCTCCGAAAACGGATGTACAGCAACAAATACTCTGACAGTAAAACTGATGCCAAAAACTAGTACCCCATACTGTGGCCTGAGTAAGCAAAGAAAGTCGAAGATCCCGCACGCGCACTCCACAAAACATAGAGCAAACAGAACTTCTTCAAAAACTGCGTCAGATTCGGAGAGAATGGCAACAAGCTTCATCATGCATCGGCCCACGATCGAGGTTATGAAAACGTCCGAAAGTGTGGTTTTGGCCTGGCCGGACCAGAAGAAGAAGGTGTTAAGGTTGTGTTTTCCCGAGCGATGACGTGCCCCATCTCGCCGTACATCGCCGTGTTGCATTGCATCACCAGCCCGAGAAAGACCAGAATGGCGTGAACTGGCAAAGTCTTAGTAAAACAAACCGCCATCCACCGAATCGCTTTTCGAGGGTGATAGATTGTGCTGTTACTACGTGTGCAGGTTGCGAGTCTTCCGACACTGGATTCTGAGTACAATGTGAGTTTTCTGCCCGCTCAGATCCTGCCCAATCTTCATCCGAGTGCGGCTCGCATGTGTGTGGACAGTTTCGGAAGACAAACACGCACGACGGCTGTGTGGACTAGAAGTGCACACACGGGCTGTTGTTGTTGGACGGAAGCAACAGAAAATGATGTCAGCGTGTGCGGAGGGGACGTCCAGGTGTGCGGTACTAGTCAAACAAAGTCATCCGAAAAGCAGCTTATGTCTACACTACTTCTCCCTTCGCACTCTCCGGTGGCACTGGACTCAGTTGGAGAATGCGTCATGACCGAAAAAGGGAACTTCAATGTCGTCCAATTGACTTCTGTTTGGCCCGTGCTGAGACAATAAGCAAGGTGAGGTGAGCTCAGTTCAACGAAATGCAAATGAAGCAACTACTGGCGGTGATGACACTGATGGTGTCGGAGAGCATTTACACACTCCGGTCGCGGCTAACGAGTGGTCGGGACCGTTTAAATGTAAATCAAACTGAAAAGCTTCTGTGGTTCTCCTAGAGGTATAAGCGGCTTATGAGTGTTTGATCTTGAAAAATTGTCACATTACCATTGTCGAAGGTTAGTAGGGACATGGAACGTGTTAAGTAAAGGTGTTCTCAGCAGCCCTTAGCAGGGAGCAATTAGCAAGTGTGATGCAAGAATAGCCCAACATGAAAGCACTATTTCCGACACCAGATCCTCAAGACTTCTACAAGGTTGCATATAAAAGGTTCATTTTAAATCTCTTTAATATTATGAGTAGGTTTAAGTGCATGGAACAGTCAGCTACTAGACATCCAATAAAGCATTGTTTGACATGTATAACACAGGGTTGGGTCCACAGTTACGCTACGACATGCAACGATAGCCAGGCAGCAATAAAGACAGACATTTGTGTATCGGGTCGCGACTCAGGAACACAATACACGGTAGGGATGACGAAAAAGTACGACATTTATGAGCTACCACAATGAAATCGAAACAATATTGGCGAAAGTGCTTGACTCGGGCTACAGTTGCACGAGAGCAGTCTCGAGCGTAGTGTCGTGTGTACCACTTATTTGCTTGAGAAATTCAGCAGTCAGCCAGCCCTTTGTGACCTTTGTACCAGCGCACCCGTAGAACCAGTGCTTGAGAATGCTTACTCAACCGTACTCTAGCGATAGCAATGATTTCCCATTCTCCCTACCGAAAAAAAAAACGGTTGAACCAGATGCACCGCGAGACAACTAACCAATCGTGGTATTCCAGAAGAGGAAACCCGATTCGATTGATGTGCGCGTCATGCCCCTTTCTGCATGTGCTCTGGCGTCGCGCACGTCTGATCGACGCAATAAAAATCGCTTCAAACCCGTAGCAAGGTCTGTGGGGACATGGAAGAAGCCAAAATGCCGAATTCAAGCGATACGGTGGGTGATGTTGTAAAATCTCGATCCAACAATCAATAAACAACGATGGCGGCATGCACATTGGAGGAGAAAGAGAGTATGTGCAATATACGCCCGGCAGGAAAAAGAATCAAACTTGGGAAAACAAAAATACGGAAGGTCTAGCGCTGGCATAGGCCAGATGTCGTCATAGACGCAAATCGGCCGCCTTTTCGAGCGAATTCGTGCCAGCTGGAACTGGAAGCTAGAAATTGGATCACTGTTGTGTGTACCATCCATCGCCAGCGCCCATCGATTGTTTGTGTTTCTGGTGTTTTGTTTGGCCAGAAGAAGAAACTCCACCTTTTTTATTGACACACACCGCAGGGGGTTGGTGTGCTTTTTCTTTTGGAGAAGGCGCCTTTGAAAAGTTTGAAACAACAAGCAGAGCGAAGACACCCTTTCGTTGGAGACGAGTTTTGAAGACGGGGTTCCGATCGACGAGACGAACAAACTCTGTACCACAAACCTTCCAAACTGATCAAAAGAGAACGGAGCTTCAGCGTTCCGGAGAGGGAAAGCAAAAGCGCTCGTATTCTCGTTTTAGGCACATCCGGAGTTTCGCCACCGGAAGTTTTGCTTTGGTCGGCAGTAAAAGGGCGAGAGACGCTTTATGGCGGCACATCCGCGATCGGTGTACTGCCGCGGAGAGGGTTTATAATGGAAAGTTGTTGCCAGATGTACTTCCACCAGACTTTTAGGGTGTGATGATTCGAGTCTGGGTCGTTCTATTTCCTTAAGCTCGAAAACGGGTGAGCTGTTGCCTTTGGAGAAAAGAAAGCAAACGATTTTGAACTCAACGGCTACGATGTAGTGTTGCTGATGTTACTGTAATATCCAGAGCATGACGGCATACGGTTTGCGTACCATAGACTATCGTCAACATGACGTCGACTTTTGAATCATCCGCGCGCCTATCGCGGGAGTGTGATATTAGTAACAATTTGCGACCGCCCTTCACACACGGCGATATCGTAATGTGGAAATAAAAGGTTCCCTGCTTAAATTACCCATTGTCCATGAGCAGGGGGAAACTCTGTCTATCTCTCCCTCTCACTCAAAACGATCACGATAATCACGAGGGAACAGTCGGATCAACGGCGGTTGCGGTAAAGAACACTCACAAATTGGCTACTGTGGCGGTGATCGCGCGCGCGCAGGCGGCTTGCACAACCGATCGGCACATGCATATATGAGCGTGCAACCCATCCGACCCACCTCCCCAACACCACACGATTATGCAACCTCGGCGAATAAAGCACACCGGTCTCGCTGCCAACCACCGTCGACCTAGAGAGGAGACTAAGCTGGATGATGCTTCGGACATCGCCGACAATGCGACCTATTCATCATCGCGCGCAATAGAGGGACGGCGCGACGCAAGACGAGAGAGCTCATTTAATCACAAAGAGGTGACGGTGGCAGAGGAGATTTGCATAGATCATGTAGTGTGGTGCAACCTCTCCCGGGCAGTAAATGGAATTATTAGTACGTAAAACTCTGACCTAAAGTGTCTTGATAGTGTTACGGAGGTGACGGCTTTCGACTCGCTCCCTATCATTACATACCACCCACCGCGGGAGGGGTGTGTTTCTGATCAAAGCATGCTCGGAAAACGCTTACGAATCGAAATGAAACGAAAGCGAAAAGCTGTGTGGTTTTGCAGCGCCCCGAGACAACGCCGAGACGCTCTGCTCTTATCGAAGATTTGTTACGAAGTAACACGGTGGCGCCACCAGACTGTCTAGCTGGCCGTTCCTTTTTTGTTGTGGCGGTTACGTTTGCTTCCTTCCTCCATATGCCAGCGGTGTTACATTTTGATCAGTTAACACGTTTCATTTCGTGGCATATTCTGCTCGTTTCGGCTCGCGTGTTTGCTGCTCCACCACACGTCGGAGAGATCTTCTCGCTCGCCAGATGGCGTGCCGTTGATAAGCATCATATGAGTGATTAAGTAACCGAGCGCGAGTGGCAAGTAATGATCCGGGGTGGAAGGGTGAGAGACTCTCACTCCTCCAAACGCAGCACAAAGAAGTTTTTGGGCTCCGTAACGCCGTTAGACGGAATTCCTCTCTTTTCAGCCGGTTGCTTTTTCTTGCTTTCTGCCTGCCTAAGCACTTCCAGCTTCGTTGAGTTGCCTGCCCGCCTAGACGCCTTTGTAGAACCATAATTACGACCGACCACAAGATAACATGAAAGCGCCATAGCGGAGTCAGCTGTCGCGACTCGAATGAGCGGAGAAAAAATGGAGCAAACTCATAAACACATCTTTCAGCTTAGAACAATCTGAAATCACCGACCACCGCCGTTGCAAAATGACGGGCACAGACTTGATCTCTGATGGGTTGTGATTTGCATCGAGCCGTGCATAGTACATAGAACGATCGGTAGTTGATTGGCGACGGTATCTGGTCGACGGGCGCCATCTATTTAGCACGCAGGCAAGCGGAACCGGATCGGACGGATGTGATTTTCTCCTTCGCTACCGGAACGGACATCAAGTCGGTCTGAAGGGCGTCGGAGAAACATGTCAATCGATGCCGAATGTCGATAAGAATCTGGCCGTTTCGGTTTCTTCACCATCTCTGGCGCCCCGCAATTATGGATGAGGTAGAGAAAGATGTCATTTTATTAGTATGCGGTAATAAGTGACAAGCCGAACGGTAGGATTCACTTCAATTAAGCAACAACATCTCCTGCAGTGTGTATTTTAGGACCTTTGGGCGCAGATTTGACAGTTTTGTTCGGGTTTTCAAAAACTTTTTGTTGCTCCAACAAAACTCTTGCCATTTTCCGTCAATCCGCTAATCAATACTCCCATACACCTCCATTAGATTGAACTGCCAACTTTCTACATTAACGAAACATAAACATAGCACATTGGCTGCCAAAAAGCACACATGCCAACGAAATCAACCGTGTCCTAAAACGCAGGCACTTCTCCATTCCACCACCCCAAGGAGCGCACACGTGGACACAATTTGCATCGTCGTCCGCACATGTGCTTAGCGTTAGTTGGTGTGCTATACTTATCGATTTACACACAAAGTTTAAAGGTGAAGGTGTGCGCAAAAAAAACCCTCACTTGCCCCCTCTCATAGATCTCCGCACACTTTACAACACAGAGGTCCCTCTCTTATAAACATAAAACGGGATTATCATAAACGTTAAGGCAGCAGCAGTGTGGTGGGTTTTGGGACGGTTTGCAGCAGCAACACAACCGCTTGCACAACGTGGGAAGGTCACGTCATTGCAATTGTGGTGTGCAGTAAGTGGGGGGAGGGGATTGGGGACGTTTCCACCCAGCACCGTTTTGCACATGTGCAGCAAAACGATTGCGGGAAAATGGACCAAACCAACGCCGCACACTGTGTGTCGTCAACCATTATGCGGAAGCGCGCACTACGAAACCCATTATCGTGTGCCGCAGACCAACCGACCGCTTCTCTCGTTCGGTTGCAAAAAGTGGTGATACAAAGTGCAGGGATGCAACACAACCAGCACCACCACACGAGGCGGTGGACAGAAACGACAATGATTAAGAGAGTTCACTGAAGGAGGTGGGGTCTTGTATCCTTTTTTTACTCTTTCGTGTCTTGTAAAAGACTTAACAGCATGTAGTTCACATCCCAACGGGCATAACTAGAGGTTGATTGTGGAAAAGGACGTTAAGAAGGAAGACAAAGCACTATCATATATGTCTCCGCGTTGCGTGTGTTCGGAAGCCAGTAGGTGCATTAAAACGGTGGTGCAGTGTTCCATTTCTCTATTCGCTTTTTCCGGCCCGGGGACGCTTGTAATGGGTGACATGACACCTTTGCCGTGTTAGTGCAACTGTGGCAAGATAAAGGTGGAACTGCGGGACCAGCAGAATACACACCAAAGCGATGTAAAGCGTATTGTGAAGCTAGAAAAAATGGTAAAAAAAATGAAACAGACAACAGCTCTGTGTGATACATCATTACATTGTCGGGTTGTCGCAAAATATATTCTAAAAAAAAGGGAAATTCTCCCCCTAACGAGTACCAGAACGAGATAAAAGTAAAAGGAAAAAAGAGCGTTTTTATACACAAACATCCTCGGTGCACATACGTAGCGGAGTTTGGACCATCTAACCCGTCTTTTTTCGTTAACAACTTCCGCAAGAGCAATGCCACCATCAAAACGCATTAACGCGTGTTTCCGGTGGGGAAAGAAAGTTTTCACTCACCAGTTCCAACCCTTTGACCAGCACCATCCACCATCGTGTTGCAGCTAGAAAAGCCTGCTTATTGACCTCGTAATTGAAGGTCTTTTGAAGTGTTCAATTTTGGGTAGCCAGGGCTAAAACACGCCGTCCCGTAACATCGCCCCCAACTACCGAAAAGAGAGCGTCACTTTCGTTCATTAAACAGCACAAATAGGATGTTGTTACCGTTTCTTTCGCCCTCCCATGCAATCGACTTTCAAGTGCAGTGGAAACAAATAGCAAAAGTGTAAAAAGTGAAAACCCCATCCCGGCGAGAAAAGGTCATCTCTAAACGCCATCACTCTAGCAGCACTGTTTAGGGAAAATAGTTTGCTGCCGCTCGTTGGTTTCGACGGTTTCAAGATTGACCTATATGAACGGTGTGAAGTGAAGGCGTATCGTTCGTCCAACCTTTGTGTACCGCGCTTCGGGGGAGAAGTACGCCCCATATTTACCCTTAAAAACATTATTGCAGCTCAACAAACAAACGGTTGCTTTCGAGGTGCCGTCGGTTAAAGGCAGGCCGTTGGACAGAGAGAGAACATTAGGGCCATTGGCTCTTAGGGCGAAACTCGACCGAAACCCCACCCGCCGTCTTTTTTTGTTGATGTAAGCAGATAAATTTGCAATTTAAATTAATGCTCGCACGCACTTTTTTCCTGGTGCGCTGCTGGTACAGCTGCTATTGCCCCGTTGCTTTTAGTTGCGTTTGACCGTTGGAAACTGTGTGCAGCAATGCGCTTACCCCTTCTTGGGCGTAAACAAACAAATTGAACAAACTCTGCTCCGTTTACAACTAATCGTGTGCATTGGGGTTGCAATCGAGACGAGACAAGACAAACAATATTCTTCCCTGCTGGAAAACCCAACAGAAGCAATAGGAACCATTAGCTTGTGCAGCAAAGAAAAAGAAGAACGGACATTTCATTCAACTGGGATTATAAAATTAGAGATCTTGCAAGAGGCTACCCAGCAACGAACGCAACAGAAACCAGGTTAAGGTCTTCCCGGATTACGGCTTTCCAACCTGCACAACCTCCCCCCTCAAAACAGGTAACAGCGCCTCACACACACACACGTTGGGCAATCGATGCACACAGCCCGCACCGTCGCCCTTTCCTACGAAGAAAGCCTACGCAGCCAAACAGAAACGACACGAGACGACACTTGCAGGCCTTTCTGGTTCACCCGGCATTTATCAGCATCAACCGACGTCAGTGGGCCAGAAATATCGCTCCTCATTTGCATACGACATTGGCTCACTCTGCTCGCGAAGTGATGATCGGTGGGTTGGTTACGTGAAAACCGGCCACTCAGACCAGCCAGGCCGCCCTTCGATCGCCGTCGCTTCCTGTGCCAGTGTGTGCCCTTTTTATCGGGGCAGTTCGCGCGATTAGTCAATGTTTACAGCACGCCGATGATGGGGATGCTGATGATGTTGTGGAGGAGCTTCTAGCTTGTACGTGAAAATAGCCTGCCGCTCATGGTGATTTTAGCACATCGCCACCACTTCCGAAACTACGGGTCAATTTTTCTCATTTGAAAAATGCCACCGAATTAAAGGCTGATGCATGAAGGTGAGAACATGCACGTGACCATGGGTGTACGAGATGGCTGTTGGTTTTTCACAGCCTAAACACACTCCATAATTGTGGTAATTTAGCGCTCCAAGACGAGCGGTGATTTGGATATGCAGTGTCAACATCGCGGCTAGCGTCTTCAGCCAGTTGTTTCTTCAAACAATCCACCAGATGGAGCCAGCAGAGTGCGCTTCAATCATCGCCGTAACGACCGTCGTGCTTGATTGGTTTGACATTCAAAGTCTCACTCTCTGCCACTCGCTGACTGCTGCTGCTACACTCGCAGGATCGCACTTTAATCAATGCTGATCGACATGATGATACGAGCATGCTGATTTGAACGACCCAGCGCTCGAGCGCCTTCTCCATTTGAGAGGCAGGAGGCTGGCGTTAAGTAGAAATAATGGTGTGGTACACGGTGCAGCGAAAGAATTGATTGATGATCCGAGGCAGGGATGAATGGTTGCCAAGAAAAGTTCATGGTTTTGTGTGCTGCAATTTTCGTCGATTTTCACTTGCAAAATGTCAAATCGCGGCTGGGGTGTGCCGTTTAGTGCTATTGGCACCATTTCACCATTTACTTTCACCTACACCCACAAAGCACACCGGAACGTCGGAATCTGTCAAAATCGGTCGAGTGCTTTTGAATGCCGCTAGATGTCGCTCGCGTGCTTGCTAACCGTGGCGGGACATCGAAAGGGCGTCCGCGAACAGGCGTGTGCGCTCTTTTGTGACTTATTTTTAACCGATTCGGCATTTTAAAAAGGCAAAAACCTAGACCTAGACATTCGCAGTACCCTGCGAATACAAAAATACAACCTACAAAAATAAACCTCTGCTTCTTCTTCCACCAACGCTTTTCCCGCAGATTTTATGACCTTTTGAATGAACTACCGGCGCGATGTTTGTGGCGAAGAGGTAGTGCAGCTCCAATGTCCATACAACCCTCCACACGCAGTCAGAGGTGGATGACATTTGTTCAGAGCAAGGGGGCAACGGTTGCTCTATGGGTGTGTCTGGCGGAATATGATGATCGTTTGGCATATGATTAATTTGTTTACGAGTGCCATTTTCTGAAAGGCGATGCTGCCATGTGAGCTGCGAGAGAAAGGCAGGTAAATGCACTTTCGATTCTGGCGACCACATGCGATCTCTCTGTACACCTTTCCCTATCTACCAGGGGCGGGAAAAACTGTTCTTAAAATTGTCTAACCCAAACACAAACAAGAGCTTTGCTAACGAGACTGTCCGAGAGGGTGTGTGTGTCAAGTGATCTGCATTTAGAAGGTTTCTAGTCCTCTTTCCATTTCTGTCGTGATTCGCAGCAACCAGGAAAAAATGGCGCTGATGAAGGTCGCGTGCGTTTGATTTCTTTCACTATTTCATTAGCAAAGCAGCAGCAGCAACAACGACCAAAAATGTCAGTCACACCCAACACACCATCAGTCGCTTGTTGCAGAATTTAATTCCTGCTTTCGTAGCGTACCGTAGCTAGCTCACATTTCGACACTGTGTAAGGCGTTGGAATGTAGTTAATTAAAATCATAATTAAACGAGCGCAACTGGCGCTGCTCATCGGCCTCTGGCGGAGGGTTCCCTGCACAAAGCTATTTCATGTCCCAATCGCTTCGGTGTGCTTAATTAGTTGCAAGTAATGCCTGCAGAGAGTGGTGCACGTAACAAAATGTTTACATAAATTGATATTATTTTTACTTCAAGCGTCAATTTTGGTTTGATAATTGATCGGACTAAATGCACCCAACTAAATGACACCAAATTTTGTAGATCCTTCGTTTTTATGGTCCATTACACTCAAGCTGCCAAGAAAAACGCAACCCAAATCAAATTTTATCATGGGGGAGCGATAAAATCAAGTGAAACTCTTTTCATCCCCTGACCACTGCTGCCGCGGGTGCCAATCAAATGGTAAGTTTCGTGTTTTATGACATTATCAAACGTCTAGAAAGGGGTAGAAAAACAAAACACAGCGAAAAACACTGACACTGAACTTAACAGAGAACCCTTCGCTGGCTGGACAGCAGACAGAGGCAACGGCAACACCAGTAGTAGGCAATCGACAGCAATCAGTGCAGACGCAATCAGATCTTCGATAATTTGCTTCAATTGGAATTTATTGTCACTTCTGCAGTTGGAAGCGAATTCCATCTGGTTGCACGATGACAAGTGGGAAGGAGTAAAACAATCTGACACGAATTTGCGTTTCGGTGGACGTTGAACTCCGAAAATGGCGACGAAGGTCAGTGAGAGACTTTTCTAGAAAGTTTACAAGTGACAGAGTATGGCCGCGATACTACATTGTCCGCTCAAACACGATCCTCTCTACTCGTCTAGTCGTTTCGATGATTGTTTAAACGCTTTTACGACCTTTTTGTCACTAATCCATCCCCCATCGCCACATGAAAGCCTCACGCGCCACAAATTATGCAACGCTTGTGCGAGAAGAAAGGTCTCTCATTATCGTACTGCCTTGTGTTGTGAGGCTGGTTTTTCTCGTTTTTCCTCGCCCGTTTCCACCCTTGACTGCGGCGAGTGCGTAATGTGTCGTCGATACTGTGTCACCTTTCGACCAAACTAGGGCCCAGACAAAACCCGTCACACCGTAAGGAAAAATGGGTCACTGTCTTAGGGGGAGCGGGACAAAAACCGGCCCTCCCTTCTCTCGAACTCTCTATCTCTTTCTCTCGCAAGTAGACACCACATGCTTTGCACATCGTTCGATTTTCCCCTCATTTTCGCATGTTGTGCGCAAGAAAAGGGAACCAAACAACAACTGCACAAAGCGCACAGGGAAACCGTTAAGCCTCCTCTCCCTTTGCCTTGGTCGAGAGACGACGCGATGGAACGAGTTGTTCCACTCTTCTTTTGCATCTTTCATCGATTCGTTCGTTCGCGGTTACGGCGGCCTAACTCGGGCAAAAACTGGACACGAACACACGAACCGGGAAGGAAAACGCACATACATGGTCAAGACAAGTTCAACTAAGGAAGGAAGGGTAGGGGATGGGGGGGGTTCTGCAGATTGTTATGAAGATGATCGTCTTGTCGAGTGTAACGCAAAACATCATTTATTGTATTGAAGTGGCATCAGATGCATCGTAGCGATTTTTACTTATCCCTACTAATTTATGTGAATGAGTTTAGCAGCACTTTAGTTCGAAACAATGTTACTCAAAAGCAATTACCAAACAGACAATTAACAACCGTGAATCGATTAGAAGAGCCTCCTTTCCGAACACTTTCCTGCACCGGAGAGTGAAGCAACCAGTGACGACAAAATGCACACCTAAAGTGCCCACTTATCAAAGTTGACCATCAAACAAGAAGTATTTCACCCATTTCTACCTCTCATCCAACCATTCGCCTTGCAAAGCTTTGTAAAGCGAACTGACGGTGGTCCGAAGTGCAAGGCAACACGTGGTGGTGTGTGCGTCTGTTTGAGATGAAAGCCACATACAACCGTTGCATAACGAATGGAGACCCCTTTTTCGTATGCAAAGAGATGGAGTGGAAAACGGACGGTAGAGTAGAAGTTGTTTTCCATGTTCTCTCAGACACGGCCGGCAACCTGTCGATGTTGGTGTTGCTTTCTTTTGCATCCATGTGTCCGGCTTCCTCGTGGAATGTATTCTTCTGGAGAATGAACACACTTTGGGGGGAGTCATGAAGGTAACGAACGTTTTTAACGTAAATAAAACTAAACTGATACAATGCAGCAATGTTTGTTTAAAAGAGTCAACCAAAAACAGAATGGAACTGTTTTTAATAAAGCCATTCTAAACTTGATCCTCAACTTTGCTCACTTTATGAATGTGCTTTGTCTTCTGGACACAAGAAGCAAGCGGACGAACGACGTCAAACACTTTTTACGAGCAACCCTCAACCCTCCTGTACAGTTTGGCGACGTTTTGCCTTGGTGGTAGGATTTTAAAACAGGTTCCGGTGTCACGATTCGCAATATCAGCCGCCAAACTGCCTCTCTCCTCACCTTACGCTACAAAATTGCACGACTTCCAACCAAAAACTTGTCCTTGGTGGCTGGCGTTGGCCGTGCCGCGTGTGTTCTCAGCACAAGCAATCAAACCGAACCAATAAAGTTGTCTACGTTTCGTGCTAAAGCAAAGCATCAGCAAGAACAACAGAATGAACTAGAGAACTATAAAAAAAACAAGCCATTACATTTAATTTAATAACGCCTGACTAGAATGACCACCCGCCCCACGCGAACGCCTGCGAGAACACCCGCGTTGAAGAAGGTTGGAAAGTTTGGTCACCCTCCCTGGTGTGTCTTTTCTCGTCTTGCTTACTTTAAAGCCGTTTCCAAATGGGAAAAACAAAATATTGGATCATTTCGAAACATTTGGAATCGATTTGCCATTCCGCGATAAAAGCGGTGGAGGGTTGATGTAAAGGAACACCCAGACGGCAACTGGAGAAGAGGATCGCGAAACAGTGTATCGTAAAATACCGTTCCATAAATTGTTCACAAATACTGCTGTTGTCGGGGCGTTCTGGGCACACGGGGGAACGTCCCAGTGGGAAACCGAAGCTCTTCCACAACGTCCCGGCAACGCTAGCTTCGACCCCGTTTTGTCGCGATGCGAGATGTTTGGGGTTGTTCTTGCATAGAGCACCACCTGAGAGCGCATCGCGCCCGCTTGGCAACATTTGTTCGATCCATTTCGCTACCATTGTGCGCGGCGCGGCTGATGCTCCTGCTTAACCGGAATAATTATTGCCAACTTGCTGCAGATGCTATTTATTGCAGGCGCAACGACACGAAACGCCATGAACCTTCCCAGCCCACAGCCCAGGGTTGTGTGTAGTAAAATAAATAAGAATGCTAGGCCATGCCCCTGCACCCGTCACATAACTTTTGTTCGAGCGGACAGGCGGCACAGAGAGGGTGAGAGGTAGATAAAGCCCGTCAATATGTTGATGTATACATGGAAAGTGTTACCACGGGTTCGCTTCTTCTTCTCGTTAAGCTTAATGAGCGAACATGTTTTATCAGTACTGCGAGGAGCGGTTTAATGCATTTACCGCGACGAAAGCTACCCCCGGTTGCTCATGCATATTCAACCGAAAACTGTAGTTATTATGCAAAAATTGTTCTCGACGCTTTAAAATGTGTTTTTCTCTATTGCAAATTTATTATTCTTACTTATTTAACGTTGTCCTATATTATCAATACTGGTTGCAGGTGCATCATAAACCATACCGTTCTGGACCGTCTCATAAAACCGTTGTCACTCCACGGAGCACCGACCGATGCGGGCTTAGAACACTGCACCCTCAGAAAGGACGTAACAGTAACGGCAACGAAAAAAAATCTGCACCGGTTCCGGTAATTATGGCGGTGTGTCATGTGCATAAAATTAAATGTTCATCCCATCGTTCCCTCCCACCCTTTCTGTACCTGATCGATGGAAGCCCACATAAGGGGTAGACTCTGGCGCATCACATCTTCCGTTCTTGCAGTTTTTTTTACACCGTTGGGACGTCTCCTGTGTTCCTTTTTTCCGCAAACGGACCACCACCATATAAGCGGCTTGAAGAGCACAAGCAGGAGGAAGTAGGCAATCAATCACGCGCCATTTTCCGCCAACGGGAAAAACAAAACGATCATCACCGCACGCGGTGTACTGGGTTGCTGTCGTTCATATTTTTATTACACGCTCGTCCCCTCTTGTACAGTGGAAGCGTTGGGGACAAATAAACATTTTAAAAATAATTAAAATTAAATAGATATTAAATTGCACGGAATTTTAATAAGGACATTGTGGAAAATGGAAAATAACGAAAAATAATTTAAAAATGTTTCATTTTGTTTTCCATTAAAATAATTTTCCACTGTGCAGTGGGTTATAAAATGTTCCGTCCATGATCGTTTTTCCCCGATGCAGTTCTGTTGGAAATAACAGAAAAAAGCGATCGAGGCAACAGTGCCGTTCAGCTCCGTCCGTTCGTTGATGAATATTCAGCTAACTTTCCATCGGATGGAAAATATACAACCACTCACAAAACTGCACACCCAGATAAGGTGGAAACACGGTGGTCACTGCCCTGGGTGTGTGCGTGGCGGTGCTGTGCTGCATTAGCACAAAGGCACGTCACATCCATCATTCTCTTTTGAAAGGCATTACACCACCACGTTTTTCCTCCTTTCAACGAAAAAAACAAGTGGAAGGGAAAACACGAACAACGAACAAGAACGATATTTTCACCTATTTTCGCTGTTCGCTAGGAATAGAAAGGTTCCATTTTCCCCAAAAACGCGGAGGTGTTGTGGGCTAGATTGTACTTCACTAAACAAAACATCAGTAAAGCACCGAGCAACGAGCACAAACCGAATATCGATCACACGCGCGATCACGAGGTCGAAAAGCGTGAACCATTTTAAAATTCATTAGTCAAGTGTCACAGTGGCGTGTGTATGCACACACAACAGCAGGACATGATGAATGAATTTCACTTCTGTCAACTCCTCCATCTGACCTTCGGGCGGCGATTGTTTGGGGCATGTTGGCTTCGTTATTTTACTTGGCGTTAAATGGATTTTTTTTTTCACTTCTACCTTTTTTATTCCACTCATCATCATCATCATCGCTTACAAAAGGCCAAACTGACAATGAAAAGCACAACGGTGCGCAGGTGTGACCGGGCAAGTTTCGCGCGGTTTCGTTCATTCAAAAATTAAACCCCCTCCATTATCAGCGCGGCTCATCATTGGTTCCATTCTTTTCTCGGCCCCGGGCTAAAGATTTACGGACGCCCTGTTTCAACGCCTTCCTCCAAAGCCATAATTGAAAACGGTCACGTCAGCGGATGCGGCGGCTTTCACTTTTTGACACATTATTTTAAGGCTCAAGCCTGCCTTTATCCGCATCGTGTGTGTTTGCGTGTGGCGCGAAAAACTAAATGCGTATCTATAGAAAAAAAAATCCTGGTCGGATAACCATTCTAGTCGCTTTTACCCACGGGGCAACGGGCAGAGGCGTTCAAGCCATTGTTTCTTGAGACGCACAAGAGCAAAAGGAGGACACGCGCATTAAAGAGTCGCCCAAAAAGATACGAAAACCGTGGACAGAATGGGTGAGAAAAACAATGGAGCCCCATTTAGATCTATTCTCTTTTTCCAGCGGGGGGAAAAAGCAGGCTTCTAATCAGTTCCGTGGAACATAAGTTTGTTGTGAAATCAGCTTTTATACGCATGCGATATACCCAACGGAATGATTATTGTATTGCCAAAAGAAAGCATCGACGGTAAGTTGTTTTCGTTGTGTTTTGCGCCTTTGTTGTGTCTCAAAACGTCACGTCAGTTTTAATAGTTCTTCTGGTCCTACCGTAGAAAGATCGTTCGTGGTCTATAAATCAGATCCCTTGGAGGCCATTGTGACACTTACCTGTAAAGAAAAGAAAGAAAACAACATTAAAACCATGTCAAAACTGAAACGGAGAAATACAATCGAATTCTTCCCAACGAAATTTGATATGTATGAGCTTTTGGATAAATAAAATTTATAGAATCAGGTATTTCCGGCGTGTCCCACAACCACTCCATTCCAACGCGGTTCCGTTATGTCGCCCGTCCCAAAACTTACCGCAACATTAAACAGGAACTGGTTTCGCTGGTATAAATGGGTAGGAAAAGGTAACACACCACCACTCACACACAGAATTAGAGGAGCGGAAATTGTAAAACGATCCATTTCCCAAGCACAAAACCACGCGCGCTCGGTCAAGTTGATCGGAGTACAGCATTAAACCATCGGCGACAAAAACGATCATCCTCCTCATCTCCAAGCCGTTTCCTCCCTGAACGACTTCGCGTATGTAATGTGGCGCAAAAAAACCATCATCAGCTGATCCGGCGCCTCTCTCTCTCTCTGTGACGCGATTGTGACGGCAAATCAAACAATTACCAAGCGATCGATAATTGGTGCAATCAACAACACATACTGCGAACGGCTGAAGCACAAAACATAGCGCAATAACCCTTCGGGCAGCAGTGGACAGGGAGAAGCAGCACGCTGTTTGAACAAATTGTGGCTCAATCGAATGAATTTTATTTGTAGCTTCTCATAACGTATTCATGCCCCACCACGGGCTGCAAGAAGCTCATCATCCAGCCCTCCCAGCGTGGGGAATTCACGGTCAAAATGGAATCGATTACTAACGAGCACTAACACGCCCAGCGGAGGTGCAATGATCGCGAGAATGATTTCAACATACATACGCTTCATCATCAGAACAGCATTATGGCTCTGTTGCGGCCCTTCGTATGTGCAGTACACACTTACTCTCACACACTCGCACGCGCACACACACACAGACCCTTGCTTAATTCATCTAACCCAGTTACGGAAATGGGCGCTACGAGAACGGGAAGAGATCACTACCCACCAGTACCATTCCGAAACGGTGGAGGAGAGTATAAATTGCAGCTTCATTAAATTTACAGTTAGCATGTAATTACGCCAATTAAGCGCGGGCCATACTTTTTTTTCGACATTTGTACCATTTAACAACGTTGGAAAATCTATGGGGAAGGGGGGGGGGGGGGTATGAGCTGGGTGCGGCTGAGGGTGGCATAGAGAAGGAAGAAACGCCCCGAAAGGATTAATAAAATAAAGGAGAAACACGCTGTTTGCTGGTATCGAAACATTGTGTATCGATGATGTTTAAAATTTAATCTGTTTATACTGCGTAATTGAAGTTGGAGTTGATTGGTGCGTCACTTGCGAAGAAACCGATCGGGTTTAAAACGGGTTTTAAACGAAAGTGGTTTGATTTACTGACGCGTCATAGAACATGGTACAAAATATTAATTTATATATTACTGTAAACCAAATGTTCTAAGACACGCCTCCAATAGTTAACCGAACTAATGTTCTAATTGTAAAATGACCAATAGAATCATTACATTTAATTAACCGCACGTCTGCTTTGCTAATGCAGCTAAGAGATACTGCTTAAGCCTAACAAATGTAACTTGATTGCAAACAAAAACCCGTGGTTTTAATTATTCAAACCATTGCCTGCCCTTTTCGTCATCATTTGTTTTCTCTTTTCCCAAAAGGCTCGTAAACACTCGCTTCCGAAAACAGAGAAGAGCACCCATCCACCACTATTAACATACAAATGGATAGTATATAGCTTGCCAAAGTGAAACGCACCAAAAGAACAACAAAAAATACTTGCAAAATTGCGCTGAAAGCTCAAAAGCAAAAAAAAAAAAACAAGCACACACAGTAAATTAAAAATAATTCCCAATGATCATGTTTTGTTGAGCCGCTCGCTTTTTGGTGGGCCGTGGCCAATCGGCCCAACGCAACTGAATCCCATTCCACCCAAATCCCAAAGCTGCCCATCAAAGCTAACCGGAAGTTATACTCTGCTGCTGGCTGCTTTGGGAAGTGAGTTAAAATTAAATGCATGTGCTTCACAGTGGCGCCGTCGTTTGCTCGTTTTGTTTTTAACATTGGCGTACTTCCTGCTGCTCAAAAGTAATTTCGAGCACCTTGTCTGTTTTCCTTTTTCTTTTGCTCTCTTTGGTGCTTAAGCTACCATACTCACACACACACACACACACACACACAAACGGTCGGAAAGTGTTGGAAAATTGGTGCAGAAAAAGCACCGATTGAACTTTTAACCCCGTTTCTGGGTTGGTAATTATATGGTGGTTGCGAAAAATCGCAAACAGAAGGAAATAAGCGCTGTACGGCCAACCGGGGTGTAAACACTAACGGGCGAAAATGAGCATGTGATGATAACGATCATAATCAGTATTTAATGAAGTTAGCACACAAACACCAAAAGCAAAGGAAGTCCTCTAGCTATTACTTGTAGTCTAGCCCATTCCTTTTTTTCTTCCTGTGAGTTTCTGGAGGTGTCATAAAAGGGAAATAACTACACCACTTGGTACCATCTGGAACGCTATATTACTGTGAAGCATTCTCACAAGACTTAAGAATATTAGTTAGATGATTTGGATTAGTTTTTTTATTAATAGTCCATGAGCACTCTATAATACTATGATTTTTATCAGGAATAGAACCAAAAACAATAACATGTTTATTTGTTGAAGTTGAATGTTCTTATCAAAGAGAATCGTCTAACAAAATCCATTTAATTAAACAAAGAACGTTTTTTTACAATAAGTGTTAAATTTGAAATCTTCACATTAACGCGTCGCTGTGAAAGAAACGACGAAGGAAACACTCGTATACCGTTTTGTATTTCCGACTGCTTGACATTTCCGTGTTTTCTTAGAATTACAACCGAAAGCATAAACGGTCAGGACGGTAATTGGATCGTAACGGTGAAAACAACACTCTCCAGCTGTGTTTCGCCTCGCAATCACGTTTGCTAACCACGTGCGGCAAGCGAAGAATGGGGCGGATGATGACTAATTCGATCTCGATCCGGGCGCGTAAACAAATCAATCACAGTGACACTCGCGTCTATACGTGTAACTTAAGCCCGTAACCCACCCAAAAGCGAAGCCCAAACTGGCGCACACTGGTGCTTTCCATAGGAAAATCTGTTTCAATTTCTACGTTGCGCTTTAATGAATTAGCTGCGTGCCACCGCCCCAAAACCATTCCTAATTTGATTGTCCGATCACCACCTGGGACACTCAAAAACAGCTGTTGAGGGGGAGCGGTTAATAAGCGGCGCCATACCCAGGCGTAACATCAAGATTTATGAAAACGCAGCGATAACGCAACAAATTGCTGACGAAATCAAAACAATTCAAGCGCGTGATGGTGGACGAAACATTCTTCCAGTCCTCAATCTCACTTTTACTTTGCCGAGCTAAAGTTTCATCGACTCCACACCCAGCGAGCCGCGATCGAATGTCGTGCCGCTCGCAACACTGGTCGCTCCACCCGAAAGTGAAGTGTTGCGACGTGTTGGGACATAAACGCGTGGACCACAGCAAATAACAGGAACCGACACAGAACGTGAGCAGTACGTATGCGGTTACCAAGCGTGGATATCACCGTCACCATGGCTTTGCAACAAAGCCTTCAAACCTAGAAGCAACCTTGACATTAGAATCAGGTTAGCAGTGAAACGTTGCAGTGAGACGTCGTCGTTGTCGAGGATAAATAAAACAGAAAACTAGTATCAATTGCTACTTCTACCGTAGTCTGGGACGTGAAGGTGCACTAAAGTGGGGCTGGTACTGATGACGCGAAGAAAAAAGTGAAGTGTGTTTGTGCGTTCTAGAGAAGGAAACAAACCTTCAACATGCTGCACGAAACAACTTCCAAAAGCAACATCGTCTAAACGTCAACCCGCTGGCGTTGTTACCTTGGCCGCGTCCATCGTCAGGAGTCGGAGAGTTAGCTGTGCTGTGTGCTCTTAATTTTTGCTTTCCAGTAAGTTTTTACGACGGGCAGACGTGTCAACAGAACTCGTGAACCGGGTCTTGATGATTGCTGCTCTCCACCAAACATGCCCGACTTTCAACAGCTAGACCTAGCTCCCTGAACAGTGCCAAAAGTTTGTAAGCGCATGTAGCGACCGTATTTAACATCCATCGAACAACGATTATTTCTACCCGTAAAACACACCAACTGCTGGTCGTTTGACAGGCTACTAAACACGGTACCACTCTTAATAGCTTTGAGTGCGTAATATATGTGAGGTGCTGAAAAGCGGCCTCCACAACACACACTCTCTTTCTCTCTCTCTGCTTCACTACTAACTCTTCTTTCACCGCTGCCGGGTTACACATGTATGAATAGGTCAAATAGCGACAGCCTGTTCGGATAGAGCGACTCGCTGGTTTTCACCGTCATCACACAAAGACTCCGGCGGTGGTTCCGTGTGTCGCGGTCACTAGGCAAGTAGCAAAACCGATTGCAACATTAGCTGTCAAACTTGCGCCCGCTGCTGGCAACTACGTATACGAGAGAGATGCGAACAACAGGCGCGTGCAACGAGCGCAGAGGCGCTCAACCATGCAACCGCATCATCACCATCATCATCATCATCATCATCATCATCATCGTCATCGGCGTTACCATCAGCTGTGGGCCTAAATTAAACTCAAGTCAAACCGGTCAGCTGTCACTTTGATAGAGCGTAATGCACGGTGCAGCCAACGGACACATAACCTCCGCACCGGCAGAGTGCGGTGACAAACTGACAGCTTGAATAATGTCAATCGGTAGTCGGCTGACGAAGTCACTGACAGGGAACCGAATGGGGAAAGAGCCTAAATTTGAGCCTCATATCTAATGTGTAATATCTGTTGACAATAAAAGTTTTCGCAACGATAAGTCCTACGTCATGCAACGAGCGGGAACTCACATGCCATGCAGGTCTCCAACTGCGGAACGGATTTTGCATTACCTTGCTCCGACAAATGATAATTAACGAAACCCAGTTACCGAGTGCCCCGCTACTACTCAAGGTTTCAGGGTCGGACCACCTATTCCTTTCAACCGGTGTGTGCTCAAGAGATCGCGACGGCGTCAGGCACCAGCCAAACGCTGCGACCCGTCCGCGAGTGGGTGTCTAATCGTATGACAAACAGAATGCAAAACAGTCAAACGAAACCGAGGGTCGGTGTAGCTTGGCGTGGGCGAAGGTGATGTGGTCTCCTGTCCGGGTGCTTGCTGGTGCCGCTGGATAAATCAATTTTTGTTCCAGAAGGGGTAACTGAGGCCCACTCGCTCCATCATATCGTGTATCGCCGATGGTAACCTTCTCTTTGCTCGCGCGACATTAGACGACCTTGGTGCGATGATATTTCCAACACCGATGAGTTTATCCAATGCTCCTCTCTTTACGTCTCAATAAGCAATTTACATTTGATCACCTTCGGACGTTCGGTTGTCAACTGAGGATAACTACACAACTCTTTTGATAGACACTATTGATTTGTAAAGTGGAATAGGTTCCAATGTACTTGAGTGTTACACAAAAGCAAACTTCTAGTAATTAATCATCGCTAGAGATTATTGGAGCATGTCACTCTTTATCGACATCTGGGTACTAGCGGTTTAAGCTTTAAAGCGCCGTTAAGTATGCAAAATAGGAAGATATTTCTTCACCTAGTAAGCATTACATAGCTCAAGATAGAGTTAGTAGCACCTTTACGATAACGATATTCTACAGAGCAATTCGTCTTCGCTTTGATGATTCTGCTGATTTATTCACACTCGAGAAATTTATGCACGTTTCAAACATCCTTTTGAATTCACGCCCTGATGAGCCCAGTTTACGTGAGGAAATGTAAAATCTTCCCCGTTCGCGGGTCGGCCTACAATCCGTGTGTAACAGGAGGTCGGAAACAGTTATACACTTGCATTCACTTGACATTTAAATGACGAAGGTTTTGCCATTTCCAGTCGAGAGATTGCGCTGTGAATGCACATCGGCGATGTAACAGCGCGCGCTCGAGCAGATGAATTACGAAACAATTCTGGAAGCGTTTCCTCTTCATTTCGAGCAGATCAAAGTAATGTCAACAAACGATAGAATTATGATACCAAGAAACCAATTCGATTTACTCCAAACGATTGATCTGATAGCGGGAACATCGCTGTTCATCGTTGTAACGTCTCAATTTTTTCTAGATCCGAAAATCCCCATATAGACCAACGGATACATTTCCTTGAACCAAGCAAAAACAAAACAGTAACCGCCGATCATCCATCCATTAGCCGAGGGAAAAGTTTCGTTCCGGAACAATGGAATGACTGACGTTTTTCGGGTAAATATTTGATTGGGATGTTTGAAGAACCCATACACGCTAACGCTTCCTCTTTCCCTGGTACGTCCCATCCAATTCAGCATCCACACGAAAGATTAATTCAAAATTTGTTGCACTCTGTCGCCCACGAGAGTTTTTGTTTTTCTTCCTTTTTTTCTCCTCATCATTCCGATCCCACGAAGGAAAACCTTTCGTCTTCCATCTCCTCTTTGAAAGGTATTGAGTCACAAGGCAATGGTATTTAACTTTTCTTTTCCTGCATCACCCTCTCGAGGACGTCATCACCTTGAATTCACATCCTCTCGCACCTTGTTCTCGCCTGTCGTCGGTGGCACATTCTTCCTCCCAACCGAAGGGCGACATGCGTTGAACAGACGGGAAAGCGGATGCACCAATATTTGCACAGTATCCGTTTGCTTTCACAAGACGTTCTTCGTGGAATCTCGAAAAGCGTCTTCACGGCGCGTCGGAAGTTGGTGGCTGGGCCTGCCCATACTTACCCAGCGGGTTTTATTATCTTCTTTCCCCGTGTGGTTGAGGGTTTTACATTGTAAAAAGCGGCCCTTGTGCTCTTACATCATTCAACATTCTGGTTAGGTTTTTGAACCCGGCCGGTTTTTTGATCAACAATTCGTCGTTACCTGTTCTTTCGCTTGTGCCCTTTGCCGTGCCTTCCTTCCATGTGGCTTTTTGGAATTTTTCCCGACAAAGGCGGAGTATGATCGAGTGATGATGCTTTATGACAGTTTCGGCTGCTTTGAAGAAGGATTGTTACTTCTCACGTTCATTTTTTTTGTTCTTGCTTACGGTGCAGAACGAACGAAAGCGGCGTTGCAAAAAGCAGTATTCAATTTTAATGAAAGCTTTGCTGCGACGTTTCGGTGTTTTACTTTTACAAAAAACAAGAAACGATTCTGCTATTTGCTGTTTACCATTCCCAGAGCAATAAAAGAAAATCAAACCTGCTTATCATCTCGCTGAAGGTTAGAGGAAGCGCAGCCAGAAGCCATCTACAAAGCAAAATAGTTTTGCATTATTTCGTCTGTCGCCTACCCTGGTTAAGCCTTTTTCGAGTGTCGTTTGCAAAGAAAATGAAATTACCGCTCTTCGTGACGATTGCGAGCAGCGAGACGCAATTTGTACGCCAATCTGCGGCACAGCGGCCAAGGAAAGCGACGCACGTGCGGTCGAATCACAACAATAAGCTTCCGTCCTCGTGCACTGGCTGGAAAAACAACACCCCGACCTTAACCAGCCGCCGTAGTGTGCAAAGTTGAAAAAGACAGGCTTCGTGTTTCTTTCCAGGGCGAAAAGAAACACAACTTCAAATGGTGAAAGGAGACAGCAGGGGGGAGGGGAGGGGTAAACACATGCGCGCATTATGCAAACTGCAAAAGGAAAAACACTGGTTCGCGTAATCTAACCGCGATGACCGAGCAGAAACCCGGCGGGGCTGAACTAGCTTTCATGAAATGATTCATAATGCAGATTTCCTCACACTTCTGCCCGCTCGCGAGCGTATTGTATCCAAATGCATTTCTCCCGGAACCGTACTGCATTAAGACCTGGTCAAGGACACAACAATTGCAATTCATTAGTGCGCTGTGTTTAGAGGCGTAATTAATTCAACACGACGTTCCTTAAGACGCACAGCTTAACTGCTTCGATGTGCCGGCGACGTGGAAGGTTTGGCGTGTACCGTTTTGAAAGTACAGTTTTAATAATTTTATACAATAATGAATAATACCAATTGTGAAAAAAAACCCTTCAACCAAACCAGACCCTTCCTTAAAAGCTTTGTATCAAAAACAGAACAAATGTAATTATAATTGTTTCGTTTTCTAAGGGCCTCTGCTTGAACACTGCTATTATCTGCATTATTGTCACATGTTCACAATCCACCATACAAAGCTTTCATTCTTTGCAGCCACGCGCCACGAAACGATCTTCATCGCCCTGGGACAACGACAAAGACAGTTTTTCCCTTTGCTCAGCGCGCTAAATCCTCTCAGGCAGAACGCAAGCACGGTTCCAGCACGGAGGATGCCCCACGGTTTCTCCCGGGAAGTGGTTCGGTTGGTAAACAAAATAATTAACCTTCACGCGCGCCGCACGTTCTGTGGTTATGTCTATGATGTGTGTGCCCATTGTCGAATAGGTGCGGGCAGGGACCTTCTATAAAGTGAAAGAATACGATGGAAAAATAGTGTCAAGTCTTCAGCAAGAAACCAATAAACAAATCAACTGCACAGTTGTCGCCATGATCTAGCACGTTTTGCCTATGTGTTCCGGATAAAAAAGGCAAAAAGTTGGTGACCATGCTCCGTGTCTCACGAACTAGGTCTTGGCACAAGGCAACTCCATTAGCCGCTAGAACGTGGTTCTACAACGAGACAAACGATCCACACGTCCGAGAGTTGCGTTTCTTTGGGCTCGCCCTAGTTTCCGATTCCCACTCCCGCTGAGCTACCGGGAACCAACTCCAGTGAAAAACAATACCGATCTCCAAACCGGCAGTACGCCCGGCTGGTTGCCCCGTATGCCCCCGTAGTGACATTGTTGTTCAGTGTTCAGTGGATGGAACACTGACTTTCCGGTTTTCGTACCGTACCGCCTACGTGGGCCAGCCGCGAGCCCGCACGCGATCACAAATCAGCGAAGCACGCACGCACCCCACCCTGGGGACAAACACACGACTAGAACGGATATCTCGGCACGGTCGCCAGAACGAACGCGAGTGATCGGTGATCACACCACCACACCCGGAACAAGACACAAGGGGCATCCAGGTAACTACTGCTGCCTGCATGTGAAAACACATGTGACAGTTTTGTAAATGAAGTCGATGCATTCGTGATACCGGTCTGCGTAGGTCCTACTGTAATTGAAGGTCTCGACAGCAAACAAGTTTCTTTCCCCGGAAAAAAACACCACACCTGAGCACACACTGTAAAGTGTTTGTCTAATGGCTTAGGCCACCGTCGACTGATAACTGTTATAATCACTTACTACCCTTTGTTGTGTGGTCCAGCAGGTACAGCTTAGTACGTTGACCAGCTGAGAAAGTTGCCTCAGCCGACATTACACCTTGAAAGGTTGCTCGATTTCCCAATGTTACGTTTGATTTGCATCTAGACACTTACCTGTAAGTAGAAAAAAAAGATAATTGCATTAGATTCATGTTGTGCGTTGGAATGATAGGGAAAGCTTCAAGAATATTGGATCCATAGACGTAGATATTAATATATAATGATCAGAAGTGAAGTTAACCAGCACATTGGTGCACACTTAACATTGACACACTTAAGGTTCTAATACCACCACTCATGTCCTTCAGATACAAAAGTAATTACCTATGCCTTGATGCAATGCGTACGATTTCTTGAATAAAGATGCCATAAAAAATTCTGGAATTGGTATTGATTGGAAGATTTCAGATTCCAAGTCTGCTACAGGTCTTATAGCTGCCCAACAACTCCATCAGTTCGGTCGGGACAGTCGCGACAGCTCATTCTAGCAGATCCAATGGTTTGGTTGTACATTTTGCTATTTCTCCACCAGATCTCTGCTACAGCCGCATACGAACATCCCGGAAGATGTCCAGAGCCTCCAAACAATCGATCCGCCGTTTATGAAATGTGCGACAACTTTAATCAAACGAAGCTATACAGCACCGACAACCAGTGGTCGCTCTATCCAGCTGCCTATGAACCGTACATATTGAACGGATTGGAAAGTTATACATTCTTTCGGATCGGTAGCATAGACTGGCAGTGCATCCATCTTGAAGCGCGGTGCGTAAACCGCACCCGACTTCAGTTGACACTTAGCTGCCGCAATGTGAGTGCAGTGTATTTCGTGGATGCAGAAGAATCGTTACCACCGTACAACGTTACTGATCGCTGCTGCAAAATACACCTACGAGTACCATCAACCGTGATCAACGAACGAAGTGAAGAGTGTTCTCTCATATTCCGAAATTACAATGTCTGGGGCCATGCGTCAAGGTTACTGTACGTGCACCTGTGTACCAACATACTGAAGACGGTGAGTTACACCGAAGCGCATTGGTTCTTCCTTTCAGAGAACATAAAAGCGCCGGAATCAGAGCCCATGCTTAGAATGCTGCTCAAGCAATACCCGGACCTACAGTTGAACACTTCGCCAACGTCGCTCACGAACAAGACTGCCTGCGATTGTTCCTTGTTTGATAAATATATCGAAAAGAGGATGCAGTGCAACGCACCGATGTTTGATAGGCCGTTGAAAGAAAGAAAGGGACCTCGCCGGAAGATTTTGCCCTTAAAGTACACAAAAAATAAACACATTACTGTCCCCCCGGTTGTGGTACACAGCGTTCAAGGTGTTTTAGTGCTAGCTGGACTATTGTTTTCGCTTGGCATATTAGTGCAACGTCAAGAAGAACATGAGCTGTGAGACAAAGCTGTGAATATGTTGCTAAACTCTCAATTTCAAGGGAAGACCAAGTTAGCCCTTTCGGTAGCTCATTTTCCAGGACTCCTTCTTCCTTTTTCTGCGCGAGCTACATCAAAACCAGTTTCTCACGCGCTTTAGTTTATTTCAAGTAAACCTTCCTGCAGGCAAAACTTCACAGAAACAGATCTCACCAGACCTGTAATAACAAACCTCCCGATACCTCAGCATTATTGGGATCTCGGATACACTTTCCCATCCACGATCGGACGTGCAAAGAATCGCTTAGGACAGTGGTAAAAACCGCATCGTCAGCAAGAGCTGTAAGTTATTGCAGGGCGAACGCTCTGGAAATGGGTTTTATTGCCGGTTTATTATTGTTTTCTGTGAACGTTCTTGGGACGACCGAGACGACCGAGTTGGACCGTCTTGGATCGATCGGATCGGTTCGCAGGTTCAAGTGCTCAGGGTATGAAAATATTGTTCGAGTTCTATAGAGAAGATTATTGTGATGACATAAAGGGGGAAAGTGAAATGCACATCCAACAGAAAACTGAAAACGGTAAATAAATAGAAAAAGAGATATTGCTATTGATGATTAAATTCAAAGAACAAAAAAATGTTTAACTTTTATTCCACTGCGCACATCTAAAGCGGGAATTAACCGCCGAAAAAGAATCCATCACGATATTCCCCCCTACTTCTCACTTTTTAACGCAAGCTGCAAGCTGTAGTTGTGGAAAATGTTTGCCCAAGACAAGTTTACCATACCCTTTCTTCACCCAACAGCCGAGAATCCGTCATGCTCAACGAAAATATTGGTACCGCGAGCTAAAGCTTTGCCTGTCCGTCCATTTGTCAGCTGCTCACTCCACCGAACCGAGCATCGCTGGTAGCGCGGCCCTTCCAGTGTCTGTCTTTGATGTCTTCCACCAACCATGGCTAACGGGACTTGTCTCACTCGAAGAAAATCAACGAAGAAAATTCAGCTCATTTGTCCACAGGAAAAACCGGGACGCACGGAAAGTCTGATCTCCACGCAGAAGGTGGCCGCAGTCGGTGGAAAATGGCATTACGATGACGCGCGCAACACTAAGGAATGTAGTGCCGCTGCAGGAAAGGCAAGAGATTATCGCACCAAACAAAACAACAGTTGAGAAGCCGCCGTCCGCTCTCAACCGTAAAACGCTTCCCACAACAAATGGCAAGAATGGTCTTTTTCTTTCTTTTAATTTTCAAATTGTGAAGCTTCGGGAGAAAGTTTAACGGTGGAAGGTGGCGGAATGTATGTTCCATCTCGCCGTGTACTGACGATTGATTTGCGACACTTTTTTTGTAAATGCATGGGGGGGGAAACAAATATTTTACACAGTAGAGGGAAGGATTTACACTTTGGATGTTGGAAAAGGAGAGCAACAATGCAAAAAAAACCTGTAAAGAAGGTTTGTTCCGTTCGAAGCGTTCGAAGTTGGAGCAATTTTATACCTGGAATGCATGAAAAACGTGTAAGAAACCATCCAGCTCGAAGAATGTGGATCGTGGGATCGTTTAGCTCAACGAAATGGGGATAGCGTATTGGTGAAGAAGTGAACAAAAACTCATAGTCCCCAGCAGAAGACTATAATCTAGCGGAGCGAGGAAAATGGTTCTCTTTTCCAGCAGACATAGGTGTCTGAAGCTCTGAAGATAATCATGGTAAGTTCACTCCGATCAATTCTTTACGGCACAAAATTCAGGTTTTCCTATCTTTTGGATTGATTTGCTTAGTCATCATTTCGAGATGATGAGTCGTAGTGAGGCCGTGGGCAAATACTTACGCTACTAAACCGCCGAGAAAGGCGACTGGACCGCCGCCGATGAGCCGGATCTTCCTGTGACAGGAGTCGAACAGGGAGGGCCGGGCGTGAGGCGGCGACGAGGCATGACTGTGCAGCCCCACCACGCCACCCCCGCCCGCTCCCGGCCCGTGCCCGATCAGATGTGCCGGTGAGCGAAGCATCGCCTTCAAGCGTTCGCGCAACTTGCTCAACCGGAAGAGCGTATCCTCCAGCGTTGTCGTCCTTGCCCCTTTATCGCCACCGTCCGACCGACCCGCTTGCGGAAAGGGCTCGCGAGTGGAAGGGGAATGCGTGGGCCCAGTGAAAGAAGAGGGGATGGTGCCTAGCGCTTGGGGAAACTTTTTACTTCCTTTTCTCCTTTATTTCATTTAAAACTTTTCCTTCAGCCCAAAACCAACTTGCTGCGCAACACGGCCTGTCTCGAAGATTGGATAAAAACACAAAGCGCACCACGGCGCACGGCAGCAAAACAAATACTTAGCAGCAAATGAAAAACCGACAACAAACGAAAAGAACCACCACTTATCACACACTCACACACTACTACGGGGTTTGCCGGCGCGTCGCCTTCACCCTCAGCATCTTGGCGACGGATGATCTACGGCGGACGTGTGCTGCCACCCCTTTCCGCGCGCGGCAGGCAACGTGGGGGTGGAGATTTCTTTTTCAATTTCTTTTGCTTTCCTTTCTTATTTTCACCCCACTTTCACTTGATTCAATTGACTTTGCTTTCTCACTCGGTCACTCACGGAACTGCTGGTGATGCTGTTTGTAACAGAAACACAGAAAACGGAAGATGATTATAGTTGGTTATCGCTCGCAAAGGAAATGAACAAAACGTACGGAAATTATGCTACAAACGGAAAAATACTGTTTTTGTGTGAGTTCGTTCGTTTCGTTTGTATGTTGGTCGTTAGGGTTGTGTTGTGGAACGTGTTGGCTTTTTTCTTAACCGTCTCTTCTTTTTATAACATTTTAATTCACTTCTTAATTATATTCCTTTACGTTCACTCACTTACTGAGGCCGTTTTTCTAGTTTTATAATTATTGGAGGGTTTTTAACATATGTTTTCTTTTTGGCGAAATGTTTCACTTTCATTTCATACTTGCTTTACAGAAACAATAAGATGCGAAAAAACGCACGTAAATACATCTGAATCAGCTGCTCAATGTGAGAGTGAAACGAGAACTACACAAGGGGGCAAAACCTTAACAAACAAACAGCAGACACTGGAAAATAGAAACGATAACAAAGTGAGAACAAGAGCGAGAGAAAGGTGAAAAAATACTTCAACAAAAAAACATTATCGAAAACTCATAACACACATCTCTCACTTTCCAATTCCCAGTGTGTGTGTCTTAACAATTATTAAACCGTGAGTGAGGTAGCAGCACACGAAATAAGACATAAGAAATTAAAGAAAAAATTATATCACTCCACACCGGCACTAACAAAACCGACGGGAGTGCGAAAAACCAACGGAAAAACACCGAACGAAACGCATTATTTACATTCAATGCAGTTTATCGTTTCTTAACTCAGCATTTTATGCGTCTCCTCATCGCACAGGGGCCATTGTTTTGTTTCGTTTCAGTTTCACCTGCTGCTAGTTACGGGACGCACACACAGTCAGAATTGCAACCCCTTGTTCCATGTTTCACGCTTTTTACACTAAGAGCTCTCTCCTGCAGCCCGGTGACGAGTGTCTTTGTACGCGAGGAAAGACGTCTCGCTTCCCGCGCGGGTATTATCGTAGGAGCTTTTATCGATTGTTACGCAGCAACACTTTCGCACTTACAGAATTGCGATTGCCCCTATACATTGTTTGTGCATTTTATATCCTGCTGTAAACTGTTTTCTCCCTGCGTTGAGTGACGGACGGCTGTTCTTTACCTTCCGAGAGAGTCACGAGACACGAGGTGCAACACAATCAGTGTAATGGGGGAGCGGGGGAGAGTCAATTCTTTCACGAAACGAGTGGATCACGAGAAGTGGAGATTGAGTGTTGAACTTTTACCATGCAAAACCGGCCCAATCGCAGCTTGGGAGCATGATGGGCGCGCGCACGTGTGGAAGAGGGAAGCTTACTTGCATGTTTGTTTTCACTTTCAAGGAAAGCTCTTTCCTTTCCCGTGCCAAGGAGAGCAGCCTTGATTGCATAAGTGCAGCAGAAACGAAACGACAGATCTGAAGCTTTGACACGTTCTCATGCAGCTTAGCCCGTGATGGCAAGCTTATTATTTTTAAAGGGCTAAGAGATTGCTCACAAGACATTTAACTTATTATGCCAGTAAAATCTGTGACCTCATTTTTAGGACTCAAATCCTCTCCTCACACAAAGTACGGTACACAAGACATGAGCAAACAAAACTAAACGGAAAGCAATCTGCCTCTTGTTCGCCCCATCCCTCCCCGAAAGGCACCGTGTGCTTAATCCAATCTGTCAACGATCTGCCTACCGTTTTCGAGGGAGATTTGGATGATTTCTTACTTACTTCCCGGCACAGCACAGTATGCCTCGTCCCCTTTAAGTCGTCTTAAGAAATAACCCTCAAAAAAAAAAAACAATAGAACCGTTTCATTGCACGAAATTCGAGCAGGCGACGTGAGCCACCACGAGTTCCCGCTTTGTTGTTGACTCTTGCTCCACGGGGAGGGACAGTCAAACCGCACACAAACAACACGCGGGTCGTGTCGGATGAACGTGGTGAAGATCGTCGGCTGTGCGGCTCCGTGAAACCAATCTAACCACAATGTCACGCCAGCGACCGAGACCCGGTGAGACGACGACCAAGACGACGTTTTTATGTTCGTTACGCTGCTTTGCGCAAGTTACTTGAGCCTGCTGCTGCTCACTATTGCGTTGCCGTCGCCGTACCGCGCGCGCATGCCAGCTGTCACACAGAACGCCGCAGACCTTCCCATCCCATATCAGAGATCGAGAGGGAAACCATAAGCAAATACAGGGGACCTCCCCCGATTCCTCCACACTTCGCCCCCTCCGCCCCCACCTTCCCTCAAGGGGCGGCGGAGGTACAGACAAATGTCACGTGCAAAACAAGTGCTGCCAGTGTTTATCGTTGCGTTTCGACACACACAGCCGGCCGAGTAAAATCCGACACTGAAATTCTCCCAAAATTGAAACGTTTTCCACTTCCTCGTTGGGGTGCGGTGGGCGGTGTGTGGCTTTGTGCCACTCGCACGCGCGCCTCCTACTACACAAACTTTTAAGAGTGAACAAGTGAATGGTTTTAATTGTGCGTTTTCTCAGGCGTGTTCTTTTTTTCTAGTTCCTTCTGGGCACCGAAATAGTATCAGGGAAGTCGTACAACTACCGGCCCGCAGCGGTAAGTGAACACGGTTTTCAATGTGACAAACGGCTGTGCGCCGTCAACCGTCAATCTGGTAAAACACTAAAAAAAAAGCGGTGCTCATGAAGGTGGTCTATTGTTTCGTTTGATTGTAAGATGATAAGATACGGTCGTGTCTCGCCTTGAGAATGTGGTCAAGTCATTTAAATTGTAAGCGTTGAGAAGGGAGCACATTCATAATTGAAAGCATCTGAAGCACAGTGAATACTTAAGGAAAGGGCGACCTCTGTTGGGAAATGCAGAAACCATGTCGCGTCTTGGAAAGTGATACAATGTTATTACTTCCCTTGTTCGAGGTAAATAACACCAACTGCAACAAATTTGCACTCCTTCAACGTTCCTCCAAACCGGAAAACCGTCTGCAGCAAGGCAGCGTGGCAGTAGTTGTCCTCTTCGCTAGCAACAAATCCATTTATTTACCGTTTCTCATTCGTGCGAAAATGAGCAGCGGCAGCAGCATTATTATTTGGAAAGGAAGTGTTTACACAAAAAAGTGGTACGGCAAAATAAACCGTCCCTAATTCTGATCGGCAACGGAACGGAACGCAATCGGGCAGACTGGCAGGCAGCTGTAGGAAATAGGCGCATCAACAAAAAAAAAACCGGTAAAATAGTATATGTCGCCCGTCCCCTGTTGAAAGTGCGTTCGAAAATCGTTTGAAATAGCGCACCAACCGCATGTAAAGTTGAAAAAATAAATCAAACACGCTACTCATACATTTTGTGTGAAAACTTCCAAGTGAACAGTTCAATTTGTTGAGGTTTTCAGGGCTCTCTCTCTCCTTCTCTCGCTAACGCTTAAAAACTGTAAACAATTTTCAATTTACAATGACAATCAGAAATGTCGATATTTGGATAGCTTGCAACGATGGCTGTGCAATAAAGAAAAATCGAAAACTTGATTTTCTAGGTCAATATTAGTAACACACTGTCAGCTAGCGTGGCGGGGGATCGTTAGTTCTTCGAGGTCATCATGCCGACAAGTCCACAGAATGCTTTAGGGACGGGTAATTTGTTCCACCCATTTGCAATAAAAACCAACGCGTGAAACGAATAGTGTACCAACATTGTAGTGCGTCGCAAAAATTGCGACATTTGTGCCGCGTGTTACGGAAAAACCTTCAGTCTAGTGTGCGGAAAAGGATCCCGAGGTCCTTTCAAAATGCATAGAGAATGTCCTTTCCAACTCTCGGTATGTACAAACCATTATCGAGCACTGCAACCCTGTCCTTTTCGATTTATTCTGAGAACTTCCAAACATACGTATACACCTTTCCAAAATGCAAACATTGTTACAGCACGATCCACCCCGACGCCGTGTAATCCTATTAGCTCCAGAACAGAGAGATTTCATCATCATCTTCATCGTCGTCGTCAGCTGCAGTAGAGCACCGTGTTCCCGATTTCATCGGCCCTACCCCATCCGAAGGATCATCCGATGGTGGAACAAATCAGTTTATAGAATTGCGCGTGGCTTTGAATCAACCTGGCCCCTGAGTAAGCGTACACCGCTTTCAACCGATGGTACACAACCGACCGGTGCAAAATCAGTCCACCGCCAGGCCCACGGGAACAAACATTGTTTGCCTTACCCAGACGGGATTCGTTCTGGAGCTTTGATGCCGATTTCATGGGAACAACTAATGCGCTACCTTTTGCTCCATAAATAACCGATCCATGGAAAGGCATGATGCGATTGGACAGAGAAATGGAAAGGGAGAGGGAGAGCTATCTTCTGTAAAGTAACGTCATCAAAACACCTGACAGCTTGTCGAACAAATTGCTTATTCCCGGATGAGGATGAACCACAACATAACAGCTTTTTGGGTATTCCACCATTCCAAATCCAACAACCTTGGAATTCAATGCTGCCCATTATTGACCGCTACTGATCCATCGAACGGGATGCAAAAACAACGTACAGCAACGTACACTAGGAAAAAACACAAATCACTCCCCTCATTGCGGATGTTGGAAGCTTCTGTGACGTCAGAAGACCTGATGTTTTTGTTACCATCGAACGATGGCCATATACTCATGCACCTCCCCAGTGCTCAGGAGGCGTACGGCAACGATCAGTATTATAAAGTACAATTACAAATGGTCATTGCGCCACCCATGCAAAAGCGACCGAAAAGGGAAGTGTGCCCGGCAACCGAACGAGGAAGTCGTTTTACGGACCGGACAAAGAGACGTAGTACCATAACGTAAAGATCACCCCGCACACGGCTCTCACGTCACGTCCACCAACAGAAAAAACAGCCAGCCATGCAGTGCTATTACATTGGAGCACAGTGCAGTTGTTGGTTGCGATTGGTAAAACAAGAAGTAAAAGTGAGAGTAGGTGATTATGGAGTCGCTACACCTGGGGTCGATTGTCCACTTCCACTGGTGGCGAGCGAAGAACGTGCGCTCCCGGGCCAAACGACCCGGGAGGGCATACCGATATTGGTGCGCTTCTCGGCAGATCGGACGGCACAACATAATGGAACTGTGGTTATCCAAGGGTTGGAAGCCCACATCACCCCCCCCCATACAACACACAAAACAACACCGCGGTGAATGATCGCTGTCAAGGAAGTGAAGAAACGAACCTCACGCTTTTGCAGACACTGGATCTTTCCCCTGCGCAGGGGTCTCTAGAAGTGTGAGCCAATTCGTGAGGTACGGTTGTGGATCATCGAAGTCTGTAAAACAATCGCACACCGTTCCTTTAACCCTCTGCACGGACCCTTTGCTCTGTGATGTACCCTGTGTAACGTCAAACGTCAAGAACGAGACGGCAATGGACTCTGATTAATTGCCCTTTGGGCAGATGAAACATCCAAGCGAGACAATGGAACCCAACGGCCACCCCCCGCTCAGCAGGGACTCCACATTGTATTTCAAGCGTTGTTTCGTGTCTTTACACGCTAGGCTCACGTCCAGTCTGCGAGATGTTACCACGATTCTCTACAGACACCTCTTCTCCTAACATCGCTAGGATACTGTTGCCTTCCTGGTATCCTAAGGCATGGAACAGTCAACAAACACTACCGTCACGTTCGGCATCTTCACCGTGACCGTACTGGTTTACTGGTGGGGACATAGATTGCGATACATATCGTCGTACTACGGTGTGTTGTGTGGATACCATTCCCTTTCACCTATGCCTAAAACCGGACGACTAATCTGGAGCAGATCTTGCTAACGAACCGTGATCGTTTGTTACCGTATTACCGCGTTGTGAGCCTTATGAGCCGATTATGAAGGGAGCTACATTTGAATGCGGCCAGATGATACAGTCAGTCAGATAAGCATGTGACTCAGCGTTACATCTCAATGAGTCAACAGGCAAAAGTTACACTCACTTTGCCCATCCCAGTGTTATGGTCACCACCCGTCGCTCGGTGATTACATTATCCGCAAATTTTCAATTATGAATTTCACTTTTCAACTCCCAATCGGTAATGACCGTAGGCCTTTCCCAACGAGAAATGTAATTAAATTGCTGCGTGGACGGGCGGATGGACGAACTTGTCACAACATGCCAGGGTACACCACACAACCGGTCGGTGGCGGGCTCAAGGTTAACGTGTCGTATGCCGCCAAAAGCCAAGCCTCTTTTGCGCGCCTGTGTCTTCACAACTAGGGTTGTCGAAAGGTCGCACACCGCAAACAACACTAGACGAGGAGCCTAGGCACGCCGTACTTTACGCGGACACGTAATTTCTAGTAATTCTCTCACGCTCATAAATCCTTCGCTGTGAGCAAAAAAAAACTCTAGAAAAAAAAACAATCCAACGGGTCGTAGAGTGTGTAGCCATAATTACCCCCATGGAACGAAGGAACCTTCTGCAAACGAAGCACGCGGTATACTAGTGTGCGCATCATAGCGGAGTGCCTTTTTGTGTGTTCTTGTCAGGTTATTAGCTTTTTTGCAAGTTGTTGGTGATGCCACAGGGAGGACAACAACACGTGATGCAGTAATTAAAAGCTCCTCAAAACCGATATACACTCACAACCACACACAAACTGCCTCCAATCTCCAAGGATCCAAGTCGTAGCACATGCTGGCGGTGGCCTATTAAGCGTATCGTTATGCCATTAAACAAACGCGTTCGCAAAGCTCCGTCTGGCGTTGTCGTGACGGGTTGCGTAAGACAAACCGTGTCGTGCCAAAGCGCTGTTTCAAGTCCCGAGTGTTTGTGATGGCTTTTGCATACGACGACATTGGGCCATGATTAACACCAAGCTTTCCTCACCAGACACTCACAGTGGAAGGTCTACAGCGGTAAGCAATCAGCGGTGTGCGGATATCTGCAAGAAGTCCACTCCCTATCGAACGAGATATTTACCAGAAAGCGTTGGTTCCAAAACTTACAGATCCAGATAGTTCTGTTCATCCATCAAAACATTCCGATGAAAACGAAACCATTTTGTCTTTCATTCGTTCCTTCCCGCAGGTACATCCGGCTATTCTCCCGTCTTGCAAGCATTCCATCATCATCCTCATCACCATCGTCTGGTGTTTACCGAGAATCAATTCATCCCAAATGATTGATGTTTGAGACCCGCACGTTGGGTCCTGCCGAAAACTCGGACCATGACTGTCCTCTTCGAAGACCTAAAAAAGGAACCCCATAAGAAGCAGACTGACACGAAAAATCGGCCCACAGGCCATTGTGAATCAGCATCTTGAAAAGTTTCTTCGTCGTCCCCATCGTTTTGTGGCAGAATTCTCTGCCAGAACATAAATTGTACGCGATTGTTTGGATGGTTGCACTTTATACTGCCATTGCTTAATGGTTCTGCTCTGCCCCTCTCCGCCGTGTGTCTGCACGAGTCTTGCGGAGTGACTTGTGCTACGCCCCGACGAAGGAAGATTATTTGGAATGATTTTCGTGTAATTTATGCCCGCCTCTGCTGTGCAAAAACTGCCTCGAACACCGACGAATGTATTCCTCGACGAAACTGCACAGCATCCTAATAGCATCCCCAACCATACGAAAGGGCCTGTAGCTGGAAGTGAGAAGCTTTATTTTTGGAAACAGGCGCCACAGTCAGGCCGCGGGGCAATGCTTCTGAAGCAGCGTGTGGTAGAGCTTTCGTGAGCAAACCGGTTTTGGGAGGTTAGCGACTAACCCAAGTGAAGAGCCCCACAAGCAGTCAGACGGATGAGAACTGATCGACAAGATAAACGGTTCCTGTAGAAGGGGAAGTACCGTGTAAGTTGCCGGAGCACCTCTACAAAAATATATTTTTTAGACATAAATCTATAAAAACGTAGCCCAGGTATAGATGCACCCCATCTTGCTCGTGATGTAGGTCGTGATTTTCTGCAATTGATTTTTTGTTTTTGCTTTCTCGGAAGCACACAATGAGGCAGATCTTCGAAATGATATAACAATTACAGCGAATCAAGATACGCTTTTCCCTGCAAGCGTCACAAAGTTTGCCAAAGCATTAGGAAATGGTACAACACACCGTTTCTGGTGGAGCGATCACTCGTGATTTCAAGTTGGAAAAATAATTGGCAACACAGTTACATCAACGGTGATCGCCAACGCGCTTCGTTGTCGATTCACGTGCGCCACCCCGTCTTCAATTCGTTCCAGTTTAATTCGATTATGGTACCAAAGCGCTCTCAAGTTGCAAACCTGGTGGATCTAAAACCTTGGAAGCCATTCATAAGGTACCGAGACCGGGGCACGCTTAATTCGAGCAGCTGAAATCGCACGACTCCTCAATTGTGGCAACTACCGGCTCAGACGAGACACCAACGAGATCAGCTTCCAATATCTAGCGAGATCTGGCCTGACTCATTCCGAACGACTGCCGGAGTCGCCAAAGTGCCCAGAGGGCTCTTGGATGTCCAATTGTGGTGAACGGTAAAACAACAAAATCCAATCCAAGCCACAGCTCCACCGCCGCCTTACGGTGGTTTCTCGCGATAGGTTGATGAGGGATGGTAATGGTTTGGCATTTTGAAAGGCAAACCCCTAACTGGGTTAAACTTATACCCCTTGAGAGTGGGGATGGCCGTTCGGGTGGAGTATACTGGAAACGGAAAAGCAATGACCGCCTTCCAACTCAACGGGGCGAGCTCCGCTGATGGACATCATTTGAGATGACCGCGAAAACTGCCCAGCTCCCCTTTGGACCTGTGGGGCCGTAATTGTTTTCCGAGATGTAGGACCAACACTTCTTGAAGTTGATGTTTGAACGTGCCCACAACAGCACAGAAGTAGCAGTAAGGGGTCGGTTGTAAGAGAACAGACATTTAGAGATGTTTGCTTGCTTACTTAGAGCAGGACTGTAAATTAGTGACATTGAAAGCATGGTTGCATGATGGAAGCTAAATTCACTGCCGAGTAATAAGTGGCACTCGCTTTGCTATATTGGGCCCGTGTTAATGCTCTTTACGGTTTCTCCAACCAATACGTCCGTTCGAGTGAGTCTCGAAAGATCAACACCGACAAATGATTCAGCCAGTGCTGAGAGACTTGGGCAGCCAGAGAGAGAAGGAGAGAGTTGTAAATTATTACAAAGTGGAGTTTGCAGCTAGAGGATACAATTTTAGAGATGAAAATTGACTCCTAATTATGGCTCATCAAGATTTACCAACTCTTTTCACACTTCAAGTAGATGCCCTCACACATTTGACAGATACTCTACCAGCCGCAGTGAGGTCTTTCGAATCCAACCCGTCCCTTATATAAACCCATAACCTTCCAATGGAATCCATTCACCAAGCCCTTCATTTCTTCCGCGCAACAGTGGACATTAAGATCGCGATGGAAAAATAGATCAGCTCACAATGAACAACTATCTGCATGGAGGTATCGTAATCGGGTGATATAATGGCAAATGGTTCAACTAACAGTCACTGGAAACCGAGTCACTAAGGCTTGCAACACCAACTTTTTTTAAAACCTTTCGTGAGGTGTCTATCGTTGAGCGAGTTGAGCCGAGGTTGCAGCCAAGTGCCTACAATAGAATGTGAGGAATATCGTTCCCTCTCTCCCTTTCTCTGCTTGAGGGGCAATTAGCAAATAGTTGACGTGGTGGTCGATGAAATACAATCAATCCTCATGTTATGGATGGTCTCTGGAAGGTTTTGCTGTTCCAAGACTTTGCGTCGTTGGACTTCATTCTGTTCGCCGTACTTTACAACCATTTATTGGAGCTCTCAACGCTTTAGAGCATCTTAATCTCTTATGATTAATTGATGCCAACAAAATAAAGCTGATGAATGATCGACGAATTGAGTGTCGTTCCCACGCCGGTAGAAGAAGTAAAAAACAGCACGTTATTACCAGCCCAACACCAACAAACCAAGCGAAAAACGACACCCCATCAGCCGCCGAGTATCGCCGAGATCCAATTCTCATGTTCTAATTCCCAGACGCGATTAGCGCGTGATCCAAAATGGCATTACACGCGATGAAGAAAGATGAGCTCCACGACTGGGAAAATGCTCTCCTTCCCGTTCCTCTGTTCTCCACCGGTCGGTCAGGTTGGATCGGTCACCGCTGGAAACGTCGCCAGCGCCGTCGGCGCTAATGTTAGATGGGAAAATGGAAAATGATTTGCCCACCACAAATTATGGAAAAAAGGTACGAGCACGAAACAGAGCGAGAGAAAGCGTCTTTTTCCCTCATTTGTTGACCTGCATTTTTCTTTCTCTGGAGTTGTTCCGTGAGGGCACTGTTTTCTTCCCGCGTGGAGACCAATTTGCCCAAGGCAGGTCTGACTCGCTTCGACGTTGGATCAAAAGCTCGTGCAGCTTACTGCCCATTCTCATTACATAAATTAAAGTTCTTCGCAACAACTGCCCCACCGGAGATGTTCTGTGCAGAACGATGGAACGACGAATTTGAACCAAAATTTTCATGCAAGGCGCTACATTATCGAGACTTAGCGAGGATAAGCATGATTTATTGATGACCCTTGGAGCGTGGGACCCTGCCGGGAGGTGTGATACTGCTCTAGCCACCCTGCGAAACGACACATCAGGGCCAGGGCATTAAGCTGCAGGTCGACACGCCACATCCTTTCTCCGTGTAGCAAAACATACAACGCAAATCGACCTTCATAATCCGAAGTTGATTTGTGCGCTTAGCTCTACCGACACCGATGGATTGCCGGAAAGTGTGAGGTCAATAATGCTTAATTTGATTAGCCCTTCAAGGTCTTTCAGGAGCGCAGGGACAACCACACTGGCCTTCGGGTCGTGCACACCGCACAAGTGGAATCTATTTTGCAAATGAGCAGCGGCAGCGCAGTGTGTCCCCGTGCCAAGATATCAAGGCACTCTCCCACCCTACGGCTCGGTTCGAATCAGAAATTTCGGGTGGAGAAAGGGCGTGTGAATAAATAATGTTTGACAGTTGGAAACACGGGTAGATTGGATTAGTTTTTGAATTTAATCATCCAATAAAAAGCAAATGGTTCTCCTGGTCCGGTTGGCAAAGTTTGCCCAGGCAATGGGAAGCTTAGCTCGTATGACTCGTTACGTAGTAGCAAGCCCGTGTTAGCGTACCTAATTAAACATGTATGAAACTTGTAATATTTTCAGTCTCCACACCTTCGACGGTTCCCTACGCTCCCAGGAGAAAGAGTCCACAAGTCCTTTTGTGGAAAAACCGTCGTCCATTTGTTGGATCTAACGAGAGAGCATGATGTAAGTTCCCTTATGGTGTTCGACTCCACAGAAAGCACCATGTGCAGAGGATGAGGAAAGATCTATTACAGCTAGATACACTTTTTATCCAATTGGACGACTTTTCATTCGCGAGTCGTGTGTGCACAAAAAAGTTGTCACTTCCTTCTCTTGTACAGGAGGGGGGAGGGGGGGAGAGGCACTCCTGAGGGATGAAAATTTTCATGTGGAAATTTTATCAATCAAATTGAATAAATTGATACACGACCAGGCGAGCCCTTTTACCCCTTATCTGCTTCTAATTCCAAGAACTTGAGATGGGAGCGAAAAACAGCTAGGAACGTAAACCCGTCCATTACCTGTCGCGTGGATGACCCACTTTTCCAACCCGTTGTTCGCACCGTCGTCCATATTTGATAAATCATTTCCTCCAACCACCATCTGCAGCGGTCTATCAATTATGCAATCCCGATGGCTGCTGATAGACAGGGCCAAGCATCGGAACTGATACCTTCTTCTCTTGTCTACCGTGGACGTGAACTGGCGAGGATGCTACTCCGATATTGGAACAATATGGAATCGGTTTTTCCTCTTATGAATATGAATGAATAATTAAATGAGAAGCTGCAACGGGGGTTCAAAAATCAAACACGACCTCTCTCTTTCTTTTATAACATCGATCGCAAAAAGAGCATCTAAACCATTTTACGGAGAAGATAACGTTTATGCTATTTCATGAACATAATTGCAACAGTGAAGGTTTGATCGATTGATCGCTAAAATGTTGATCGATAAAATGATGTATAAATGTATTTTAATATGCACAGACACGCAGTGGGGTGCCCAAAGTTGAGACTAAATACATTAAAGTATGCAAAAAAGGAACCGCGTATGAGAAACCAAACGTATCAGCACCATCGCCGGCGGGTATGCTGATTTCCATACGGATTCGATACGATTTCCTCATTATCATTTATCGTGCTTTTTGATGTGTTTTGTTGGCATGTTAGGAGGCGAAAAAAAAAGCAAAAAAAAAAATAAAGATACACACAGTTCCATCTGCATTCTTCGGGTGTTGCATATTTAAACAACACACATTTCTTCCCCTGACCTGGCCATACTTCATTTTATGTAATTTCCAGCTATTATCTCATATTCACACACCGGAAGTAGGATGCTGCGTGCAAAGTGGTGCGAGATTTTTCGGCCGACACAGCAACACTATTACGTGTTTCGCGCGCCGAACGCGTTTAACCTATAGTAAAAATAACATGAATATTGGTATCATCCCTCTAACGGGGTAACAATTTGCATAGCGTCCGCGATACGGAAAACAGCTCATTTCGCTCGGTTTTGTGAAACCATTTTATGCACCAGCGCATGTTTGTGACTTAGCGACACGCGGTGCAAAATGTAGGACAGTAGAGTGAAAAGTGAATTCGTTTATCGCTTTTGTTTATTGATAATTTTCAATTTTCAGCCCAGCAGAACTATTTGTACTGAGAAGAAAAATTTTCATTTGTGTATCTCATAGTGCATCCGCTCGGTCATTTATCATTAAAATAACATTTGAAAATTCCAATCCCTCGGTGTCGACATTTGACCCGCTCTGGGTAGAGATTTAAGCTTTCAGGGGTGAGGAAATGGGGATTTAAAATTAATTTATCACCCATTGACCATGCCGACCATGATGGGTGAGACTCTTTTCTCGATTGCGAGAGTTAGCTCCAATCGCCCTCCAAACCACTGCACACACTCCACATTTCCATTTTGAGAGCGTTTAGAGACGTTGATTAAAAGGGATTTATTGCGTTATTTATGGCGTTCAACTTTAACAGCTTGACCCTTTTTACTGGTAGTAGCCGAAGCAGTGTATAGTGGACGTTGCAGTTGCACAAGATTCGTTATATACATTAATTTTAAGTTAAACTTTGTTCCGGCACAATCTCTTGAACAATCGAGCGAGAAAAAGAAGCTGTTGTAGGAGAGTAATTTTAATTTTCCCTCGTTCGCTCTGCCTATGTGGATCCGACCAGTGCTTTTGGCCCCCAAAGAAAACGGCAAACGAAGGAAATATTATTCCACGATCGAATGGTTCCAGCTCGTTTGCGTTTGCGATCGCTCGGCTTCGTTCGCCATAATAATGGTGTACCGTACTTTTATTTGCGCCCTCCGCAAAGCGAACGTCTCAAAACGAAGGAACAGGAGGCTTTGCGAAGTGAAGGAGGAAATAAAAACATAAACCCATACCCGCACAAACACGCATACAGATTTATATTTCGCTGGTTTTTGTAGCAACCGTTGCCTCTATTTTTCGTTCCTGTTTGATTTTTCCCGTTCGGTTGTGCGTTTCTTATTTTAACCACGATCGGACACAACCCCCAGGGGCTGTTAAAACACGCCACAGAGTAGCGCCTTTGGTGCATGAATTATTTTCGCTCGATTTTGATTATTATTGTTTCAACTCTGTTCTGCTAAAACGGTCGTTCAACCTCACTCCCTGTGGTCACTGTCGTGTGTTAGTGAAGCGCGTTTGGGCGAAAGGGTATTCCAATCACTGCTTGTTATCGTGAGCTAAAATAAACTAGAACCACTTTTTTCATAGGGGATAGTTTCAAAAACAGTTCATTTAACACGTTACACCTCATCCGAGCCCAAACCACGAAGCAAATAGTTGGACCCCCCCCTATAACGAGTGCGTTAATTTTCACATCATTACACCGCACATAACTTGATCTTCCGGGGTTTGTTTGTCTTCTACCTCGGCCGTCCTGTAAGTGACCGTGACGACGAAAAGAACAAGTGGTTGTCTGTGTGCGTGCGGCTGCACAACAAATTCTCATCATTCACGCATCTTTGCGTTTTATTTGGTACGCGCAAGTGGGCCGGTTACGAGTAATGAGTTGAGCCCGATCATCGAACTTTCCTCTATCCCCTGGGGCAGTTTTTTTCCAACTGTTTTTTTTTTACTTCTACCTGTAACACTCACACACTCGCGCACAGCCGCACCGGATGCTGCAGAAAGCGCTCAATGCGATACAACGAACGATCTTTCTCCTTTGGGCGTGTGTGCATGCGTCCGGTTCGTTCTAAGCGGATCGGGAACAGATGAGAAATGATCAAAAAGACAGGTGAGCATTTTGGTGTGTGCGTGCGTTAGCGGATAACCGTTTGATGGATGGGTTTCATCGTACTTCCCGAACGTTCAGTACGAAGAGGTTAAATTCGTGTTGCGAAAGAACAGAGTTTATTCACTTTTGATATTTGCATTATGAACTATTATTTCATACAAAATCACTCACAAGTGCCAACACAACACACAATTCACGTGAACACGACCAACATACAAACGCTAGCGAAATATTGTAGAAAACAGCTCCAAACAACGCTGCGAAAACGATGGGAACTGGAACGTTTAAACACTTTTCTCATCCTGTTTTTTTTTCTTCTTGCCATCATCGTATCTGGCCCACTTTGGACGGCTCATAAATATTTTGATTGCTCCACTTGATACTTTTTTGCCGAAGTTCACTTTTCGTGCACTACCTTCTTACTGTGATTGCTCTCAAACTGCAAAACGTACATTCAGAGTGTGCTGCTGATCATTACAACTATCGCCGCTATCGGTCGCGATCGCGTCGAGTTGGCATACGGGGGCACTAGTTTAGACACAAAAAAACACACACAATCTCGGGAAAGAATTGCTACCACGACAACGACGCGACCAGTCCACGCAACGGCTCCAAATGAACTGAGCGTCACCGTGTTCCGTCTCACCGACAGCTTCCAACTGCGGAACCGAAAAATGAGAAAAATGGTTCGCAAACGTTCTCTCACACGCTCTCTTTGCGTTACTCATTCTCACTTCTCACTCTCACTTCGATGTTTGCGGGTGATTTCTTCTCACATTTAATTGCCCGGTTTGAATGCAGAGCTTCAACCGATTTTTTTAATACATTGCGCAAGAACTTACAATAAAAACTGACAATGTAAATGGAAATTTTTTGTAAACTTTTTCCCATCATAACATGCTTAAAATGTCTACCTGTTTTACATATTAAAATGCACTTAAAAGAAATATTAAAATGAGTACGGTCGTGCTTTTTACACAAGCAAAGCGTCAACGTCATCCGTGAGCCCGTGAGATAAACAAACACGCGAGAAGTGAGAAAGAGGCACGTTTTGTACTCACTATAGCACAAAGCGAGAGCGCGAGAGCCTCAGCTCTCACCATTTTCTCTCGCATGGATCTTGCACTATGGCAAGAATTAGTTCAAACAGGTCAAAATTTCATCTTAGTCAATATACTACTTAATTTTTAGTGTACATTTCTTACAAATCCATAAAAGTAAGTAAATAAATTACACATTTTTCTCCTCATGCCAGGCAAAAGGCAAGGGAACACATATTGTAGGCAAGATTCCTGCTGGCACCGAGACGCGTCACGATGATTGTGTCACAGAGCGTATGATGTTTACGATGGTATATCGATAAACATCAAACACCCGCGATGTTTCCACATACATACCGGTGTACCCGCAAGCCGGTATGGCCATGTTGCAGTGCTAATTGCTCGCATTCGCAATTCTGATCCAACCGTTTCGGGATGTTAAACGATAGCACTAACGGTGTCATGTTTACTCCGGGCGATTGGACACGATCACATGAGTTTGTACGGTGTTGTTTGCCTCCACCATAAAGTGCAAGCTTTTGATTCACTTTCCTTTCCGTTCTTACCATACTGCGCATCATCGTAATCGCTCCAAAAGCCTACACAATTTCGTTTTTTGTAGACTTTTGATTAGTTTCCTCTTTTTGTCTTCAATTTGTTGAACATTGACACACAATTTCGAAACACGAATAAAGGATCATCTTCCGCATGGCCCGGTGAACAAAATGAACCGAAAATAAAAACAATTTTCCCCAAACTCTCGGTTCTCTTCCCGGTTAACCGTGGAAACAAGTGAAACCGTTCGTTACGTTGCAGAATTTATGGATAACTTGTTTCTAACAGACCTCTGCGGCTGCCAGATCGGGGGGTTGCTTTTGCTAATAGAACGAGTAAAAGCAAATAAAACCTGTCAAACAAAAAGTAAAAACTCTTAAAGCCCAGTATGTGAGTATATCTAGAAAGGAAATGTATACACACACACACGCACACGAAATTTCACAAACACACACACACACGGAAAGCGTACAAATAAAAGTGGTAAGAGTGTAAAACTAAACTGTCGAAGTTTAAAATTAACTCCGTCCATCGGAGAGTGTGGAAAAAAACCAGGACGAAACAACAAACGAAATTGATGGAAAAAAAAGCAATCCGATGCATTCGCCGTGTCTTCATGTGTGTTTTGTATTTCCATTTGCCTTTTTCCACACAAGTTTTGCAATGCCGTACATATAAAAATAAGCTACCGAAACAGGAGCACACAACACGATGAGGAATCCGCTCATTTTGAAAATATTTTCTCTCAATGGAAAAATAAAGAACAACTGGTGTCAGTTCCGTTTTCTATCGATTTTTGTAATTCTCATTCATGTGAAATGCACACATCCAGGTTTTTTCTATAAAAGTGCTGCAAACTGCATTGCATTACAACTTTAAAAAGAAGCCAGGACGATACAATTCGTCCCTTTTACTTTGTTCGATACGGTAACGATCTTTTTATTTGGTGCCGAATCTTCCAAAGGTCAACCATAGCAAGACAATGTGTGTCCGATGCTTTTACCATCTTCTCGGTGGGTGTCCTTCTCCCGTTTCGTTGTTTCCACATTTCGTTACATACGCTTTGTCTTACTCGGGGGGAGAGGATGAGAGGACACCGATGCGAAGATTACTTTCATTGAAGAGTGAGACAACCCAAAGAGACTGTCCGACGATCGTACCAGAACCAGCAGCTTGCCCATCCTCGGATCTCCGGTGTTTCAGCCATTATTCCTCATGGGCTCTGAGATAGGAGATGCTATCGGAACCTTCTTAATCAATAAGTACCGATAACCGGAGACGAAGTTACCTTAGATAACATTGCTCTATTTTTCGGGACCTTAGAGTGATTGCGTCCAGAGGAAACTCACCTCACTAAGAATCTAAAATTAACTTAAAAATGACGGCTTTCACAGAAAAAGGAACTCTACAGTACTTAACTAAAGAGACAGGATTTGTCTAATCTTATGGAATTCCTGGAGTATCAGATCCTGCACTGGAAGAGTAATCAAGACTTACTCAAATTACGCATCAACACCCGCATTCGCAAAACAGAACAATCCACTACAACATTTGCTTTATATTTTGGTTTAAGCGAAATTGTATTTCCCAAAATGCCCCAAAAACGCCACACCGTTCAACAGGGATTTAATGAACTGCATGATTAGAACCATTTCAGTTAATTGAAACAAACGTCCTAAATCAATTCTAAAGTCACAAGTGTACGTTACACCATTTCATCCGCTTGACCTAACCTATCCTAACTGTGTGTTACGATTGGGGGTAAGAAAAACAGAAACCTGATCGGATCGGAACCAAAGAGGACCAGCCCAAAAGGCCGTCCTTCGATAAGTGTACAATTAAATTAACCACGCTGTAGGTGGCGACGAACATAGCCCTCCTCCTTGCCTGACAGCCCAAAGAAGGACGGAAAGGACGCATCCTTTTTCTTTCATTTCACCATTTTTTCTTTGAAGCTTTGATCGGTTTTTTCGTAAGGCTTCTGCCGCGGCACCTGGGTCAGGTTCGGCCCCGGGCGCTGGTGAACGATTTCATTCGAAATCTCGCATTCAATTTCACAGGATCTTCGGTGAATTGATTTCTTGCCGCTCTGCAATCGAATCTTTCTTCTTGTGGCGGTGTGTGACTAATGGAATTGATGTTACACAAAAAGTTCAGAGCCTTTGGTCGAGATGAATGAACGTCGAGAGAAGGAGGTTGGTTTGTGGATTTAATTGTCGGACTAAAATAATTCACTTAAAGTGGCGAGACTGGCTCGGAAAGCGGTTGGTGGTGAGATACTTGATTTCTAGACTAGTTGTTCCAGGAAGAACACTCGCTCGGCTTCCAGACTAACATATTGTTTTGGAAAATAATTGAAACCAGCCTAGATTCGTAAGGGCGACCTCGAATCCAAATCTTTTGCAATATTCATATTCTTAACTTCCCAAAAAAGAAACAACTCGTCGCAGTGCTTCAATTTTTTTTGTTACCTACAACATTTAACGCCACAATCTTTCCACCAGAGTACCGAAAAGTTTTATCTTCCTCCGGCCTGCACACAAGCGAACCAAAAGTCGAGATCCGTCTGCACACTCTTCTTCCCTGCCCATTTTATACCACCGACACCGACACTTTGATCTCGGAACGACACGAAATTATTACCGACCTGTCAGGAGGTATTTTCTCCCGTCTTCACAACTAAGCCCCGGAGCAGCAGCAGCAGCAACAGCAGCACCAGTCTGGCGTCAGAATTAGATGTGGGACCATTCATCTTGTGCCTGGGACGACCACCGAGCTCTCCCGCTCTCTTACAAGCCTTATCGTCTCTGTAGCGTTTCGTCCCTTCCCAAGAATCCTTAAGAGAAAAAATGGTTCTCACTGTCCTTGTTTTAATTCAAAGGTGTCGACTTTTCCCCTCCGTAAAGCAACCTGGTCCTGCAGGCCGTGCAAAAGTGCGGAGTACGAGCGGTAACAAACTCTTGCCTACTTCTTCATTAGCCGCTGTCCTTCCGCTGATGTGTTTTTGTGACACACAACCACACACTCACACAGACAATCAGAACCTGGAAGGGAGTGTTGGTAGACGGGAGAAATGACTTGAAATTAGCCAACTTAGAAAGTACGTCCTCCTGACAAGGGAAACTTTTCCGTATCCTTCTTCGCTGACGAGAGGGCAACACGACTGACTGACGCGACCTGACTGATTAGCCCGGCGAAGTAAAAGAAAGGTGGGTTTTTAGGACGAAAAGTTTCTGTGCTGTTTAGCATTACCATTTGGCGTTAAACCCGGGAAGAGGAATTATTTTAATATCTTGAATTGTTGGAATGTCTGCAAACGACATCGTTTACAAAAGTGGAATAAAGCATTTCCAACGGTTTATTTGTTGTAGAACGCCGTGAAATATCATGAAGTCTTCATGAGGCACAGACAAATATTTATTTGGTGGTTTGGATCTTCGCCCCAAAGTTGTTGGTCCTTTGCGAAATTCTTGAAGAATCATCCAATATGTCATTCCATCGACTCATAAATCATTTATCGTCCAGACACAGCTCATGACGCGTTGGAAAAGGGCGTCGATATTGAGGCATCAATGACCTTTCCTTCCTGTCGTTCTATCCGATAAGAAACTTAGGTGCAATGTTGCAGGAACTCGATACATTTTAGCGCCGGGGAGCCCCACGTTCCCACCGGGAGTTGGGGCACGTGTTTATGAGTAACGGGGATACTCCTCCGGTGTACCTTTACGATCGCCCAGCACGATACGGAGATTGAATTCCGATGTAGCGATGTCGGCAGTGAACGGCGCGTGTGACTGGCGTGACGACTCTCCAGAGAGTTGGGCGGGCGGTGCCTCAGATCCAAAATCTTTCCACCAAACCTCACCCATCACTCTAATCAGCCCACTCGGAGACGCTTTGTGCCGTGATTTACGGCTCTCTCCCGGTCTGTACGGTTAGGTCATCGCCGGAGGACACAACATAGCGGCATTGCGTCAAAAGCGCCGAAAAGACATTGACACTCTAACGGCACCCGGGGACACCGTCGTTGCCCACCGTACCGAACCACGGACACCTACGGTAGCCTTAACTCTGGTTTGATTGAGTTCTGTATGCGCGTCCCTCCCACCGACCATTTACACGGAGAGGCCATATTTGGTTTTCAATTTTGTTTGCCCTCCCAAACGTTCTTCGCCGGTGATGGTTCAGTGACCGATTGAATGGTAGTGCTTTCCCGGACCGGCGAGTGTGGTCTTATCGAGAACCGAGTGCGTGTCCAGGGCGGGGAGCAGTATGACGAGGTGGGGGTCGAAAGCAAATGAACCCAAAGCAATATCCCCCGGGTGTGCGTAGTACTTACGCAACATTATCGGAGGTCTCTTCTCTGCGCCGCCTTCTCCTCCGTCCTTCCATTAGACCGTGTTTGATTTGACAGGGAATATATTGCCTTCCGGAGAGTGAGGCAAATGCGTAATCGACGCCGAGAATATTTGCGATAGGGAATTACAATATCTAACCCAGTGTTGATACATTTTAGCAAGAGAAATGGTGTCACTTACCTAAAACGAAACGGAGAAAGAAAATTAAACAAAATGATTAATGTTGGTTCATTTCATTTGGATGAAAATCTATCGAGTCGTGTTCGCGAAAAACATATCGCTATTTAATTTGTATGCTATTAGCTCTGAATTTACTGTAAAATAATAAAGCACAATAGTGCGTCAGCCAAACAGTTCATATTGAGATGCGACGAAAACGTTACAACATGTGAGATTTGCAAAAGCGGAACAACAAACGTAAGCGAAAGGGACGGAACACTAATCACTGCAACACGGAACACGCAGGATCGTAAATCGAGATAGTCCGCTCCGTTCAGCCTCATCGCAAGAGAGTAGCAACCCAGCGGCACTGCAAAAACAAACAACAGCTGATTGCTGGTACAACGATGACGACGACGACCACTTGACGCAAAGGACAAGTGAGCAAGCGAGCGCGAACGAGATACATTTTCCCTTTTTCAGTTTATCCACCTCTCACACGTACAGCAACAAACAGGAAAGGAAAACTCACACACAAAGACACTCCAATTCCCCCCACAGCAGGGCATATTTCCACGCCGCAGTGCGCGTGAGAAAAAACGAACGGTTGACAAGTGAGCAACAACTGTCAGAGCGGGCGACGGTGAAGCGATTTTCACTGAGGTGAGACAAGTCTCGGCGAGAAACTACAAACAAAAAAAAACATCTTGTCACACGATACCACCTCAGCGGAAAACACGGAAAATCCATACAGAAAAAATGAACATTTCCACACACACACACACACACACACACACACACACACACACACACACACTCAAACACGTGAAAACGATACGGTTTACTTAGCGGTGGACATGCGCCTTATGGTCGGTGAGGTGGCGTGAGTTTCGCTGATGATGTTATGCAAAGTAAATCGAACGAAAAAAAACAACACAAAACGAACAATTGTACTTTTTCCAAAATTTCATCCTGTTGTGTTTCACTTAATGTTTCTTTTTCTTACATAAAATACATTTGATGTTCGTGAAAAGAAAATCAATTGTTTATTATTACTCCTATTTATTTTATTTTTATGTTTTTTTTTTATCGCACAAAAATGTTGGAAAATTCCTTTCGACGACACTTTGTAAACACTGATTTCCTCGTTCTGCAGGCGTCCGTTCCCCAAAGACGTTCCTCCACTACAGCAGCAGCAGCACGTGCGATCGATTTTTCAAGGTTACCATAATGACAAGCCGATGGCACCATCACCACCACCAGGGCCGGGCTTCCATCCAGCTTCAGCAACCCCTCAAGATGCGAGAGAAAATTCCTTTCTCGGGCAAGATTGATAGGGTTTTTTTTTTGCAACGCCACTGGACAACAAACTTGTCTTCGTTCGTCTCCTTTGCCTCGGGGAGCTTTTATTCGCTAGATGTTTTCTTTCGACAGAAACTAATTTTTCTCCGGCGATAGCAAATAAACCTAAGAGCTATGGAAAGTTCGGAATCAAAACACCATCCTACCGGCTTGATGTATTTTGCATTAAACGATGTTTCATTGTTGCCATTGCGTGGAAGAAATGCCCGACGGAGGATAAAATTGCCAACCATTACTGCCTTGTGGCGAACAATTAGATTAACCCGGTAGACGGATGGACACGTCGGTTTAAATCTGCCACGTCGAAGGACAATTTTTTCATCCGGTTCTCACTCACTCTCTCTCTCTCTCTCTCTCAACCTCTCTTTCTTTCTTTCCTGGGTAACGGAATAACACCCCATTAACGTGCGCCATCCATCGACTTCAAACTCAATAAACACATTATGCAATCAATGGCATCATCGTCCTCCCAGTGGAAACCTAAACAAATCACGACCGTGTTCCTTTCCATCCCACCCATCAGTGGAAATAGATGGATGGATGGGTGGAGGGATGACGAGGGTGTATGGAACTGGTTGACACACCATAGTTGATAGGACAAGCGCGACACGAAAGGAAAAACAGATGATGTAATGGCATATTGAAGAAACGTTCTTTGTGCGTGGCGTTTTCCTTCCACTAAATTCTTTAATGTCGGTTGATTCAAAAAAGTATTTGTGATTCAGTTCATTATTGTTCAATTTGTGTCTTTCGAAAGCTTTGCTCTCAAAAGCTTCGTCTGCTTGCTGTGCTTCACTAAAATAGATAATTATTTAATAGACTCTGAGGCACCACCGAGGCTCTTTGCGTTCGATTAACGACCACTAATTTAAACCACCCATTACCCGCCACCAAGCGCAGATTATTAGAGCATTTAGAGCATTTAGAGCAGATTATTGTCAAATGTATGTTGTCCCGCGCAATGGCCAAGTACCCTCGGTTCCACTGCAGCCACCACCGAACAGCATGCTCAACAGACATTCAATAAATTTCATTACCAACCAAGCAAGAGAGCGACCATCGCACCAAGGCCAGCGGCCACCCGGGTGGAAAACACCAAGGCCTTCCCCCTGCAATGGGTAGTAGCACCCCAAAATCCATCGCGCCGAAAAGTTAGCGCCAACGCGACGCCACGCACCGAACCAAACCCCATATGCTGCGCCGCGTGGTGACCTTTTGCCAAGGATGGATGGAAATCGATGGTTTGTGCAAATGAAAATAGACGTCCCCCGCGTGCCACGACTCCCCGCATACTCCTTTCTCCGGGAGGGGGGAGGGGGGAGGGGGGGGAGGAAAATGGGGAATCGGTATCGGATAGTACACCCGCGCTGATGGACCAAAGCAGGGTTCAAGTACAGCGCGTTCGAATCGATTTCGGTAATTTATTGAGATTTATTTTTGATTTGACGTTTGAAGTTGTTGCATTACATCCGTAAAGTACTTTCCAGCGCGCTTCAGGAGCATCACATGCGTTGGCTTAAAAATAAAACTGTTGCCTAACGGCATGAGAGGTAAGGATTGATGTCCTGCTATAGGTTCCCGCAATCTCATCAAAATCTTTACATCCTCGTTCCGAAATTAATTTACGTTCCGGTACCCATTAAGCACCGTATCATCTCCATGCCCGCTCAACATCACATGTTGTGTCATTTCGCAGCGAACGGTTTGGTAAAGGAAAAAAAAATAAATCCTCCTGATCATCAGCTGCAGTAATGGATAGAAGTCTCACCGAAAAAACCCCTCACATCACAAGTGTCATTTGAGTTCGGGTCCACCGGGACCCCTTTAGTGGCAGAAATCCGTCCATTTAACTACCGCGGTTGGAGATAATAGATGTTGGAATCACACACACACAGTGCAAGGAGAGAGACGTCCAGCGGATGGGATATTTGGTTTTACGACTTTTTAACGAGTACGTTACGTGCCGCGGTGGGTAAGCGATTGTTTTTTTTTCTACGGAACCAAGATTTACTTCCAACGTTAGTGAGCGATTTTGTCGTACTGTTTGGCGTTAGGAAGATTTTGAAAGAGGAGAGAGCATTACTAAAAACGATTTATTTTTACGGTGTTTAATGTAAGAATAATAATTTTACAAATACCGAACGGCTTACAAACAGATGGAAAAGAGGCGTGGACAGACCCTTGGAAAACAGTTGCTAAAAAAATGCACACACACACACACACTGGCGTCTTATTTTTAGTGTGTCACCACGACGGGCAGGATGATATCGATTAGTTTGCCTTTTTGTTTTCTGCACCCACGGTGTCTCATTTTCCACTACGGCACACACCGGGCATGAGTCTTCTCCCCGTTGGCAGTCGTCGGGGCCACGAAAAGCGAGACATTTTTCCTGGCGCAATCTAATTTTAGCCTCAATGCAAGCGTGTAGAGAGGCGTTGGATGCATTTTTACTAAGTGATGCATGTTCGGGGGGCTGATGCCCAAAACGCTCCTCTTTCTCCTCCTCCTCAACGAGTTGGAAATGGAAAATTGCAACGTCATACATTCCAACGGGGGCAGCAGAAAAGACGTAGCGGCGCGAGTTGCATTCAATCAGCGATTTATCAGGCGGTAGCTGGAAATGCTGATTGAATATAGAAATGGTTTTAGAACCATAGAATGCTCACAAATAAACAAATAATTATTTTAAGTTTTTCTGGGTAAAGGCAATAAATTTAATCAATTTACAGAAACGAAGCACCAAATAAACTTTCAGCAGTTGAGTCACAATCATTGCACACCTTTTTTGCCATTTGCCCTTCTTTGCCAATTGAAAGGATTGAAATACGCACTGAGCACAGGGAAGCCACCGTTTTCCATTTAGCAGTAACGGTTAGAATTGCTACGCTCGTTAGTGCGACCGTACGGTGATTGCAAATTATTTTCAAACCAGTGAACACGTCAACGCACGGTAACGAAGCGTTGTCGAAACGAGACACACGCTCGTCCAGTTCGTCACGCGGTTCTAGGTTTGGCGAGTGAAGTGGGAAAGGAAAAAAATCCCGGTTAAAAAAAAACAGTCGACAAAAGGTTGAACAAACATTCGTTTCTGAAAAGTAGAATGTGTGTTGGGAAGGGATATCTCTATTGCCCTTGAAATGGTATCAATTAGTACAAATTATCGTTAGTGGATTCTTGCTTGGTTGAATTACACCAACTGTAAATTCTATTGGAAATCGGGCTATCGGGTTATTCAAAGTGTATCCTTAAATGCGCGTTTCAGTTTAGCAAGCAGACGTAGAATGTAATCAATTAATTTTGCCTTTATCTGCTACGGTAGCAGATCACATCTGGACCCGATCAAACGGAACATATGGCAAGTTTAACATCACTGGACCTGTTGTAGTATAAGACAAAGAAGCATCCAACTGAGGAATTCACTGAAGCAACGTTCGAATGCTTTCAGGTTCTTTTTTTTTTTCAATTAAACCCCTTCTACTAATCGAAACCAATACCTTGCTTTATTTTCTTCTAGTTGGTAGCCATTTACGAGTACCCAATCGAGTCGACGGGGTCGCCTGTAATGGATAATTGCTAGCGAAACAACAGATCACATTAAATCCACCAGATCGATTACAAATTCTAAAAGCAAATGAGTTAATTGCGTAAATTAAAGCAGATGTATTCATCCATCCCACGGTTTTAAAAAGGCTGTGAGACACATCATATTTGGAGATTATTGTAGACATCTTTTTTCGTTCTAAAACAATCTCACCAGCAGTAAAGTATGAACAATGCTTTTTCATGATACTACTTTGCTTCTTCTTTTCGCAATAAAACAATACCCAACAATGCCATTAGCAGTTCCCCATCCCTTCTTGCTACTGTTATTTTTGCACCAGGACTTTTCTTTGTCGGTACAGTTTACGGCGCTAATGCAAATATTAACATTTATCGAAACGAAAACAAAGGCAGCAGCCGGGAAAGCAACACCTACACGACACGCTTTATTTTCGGGAGGGAAAAACTTCTCATCTCGTGTGTGTGTGTTTATCTCTGTTCGTATTCGCTTTTACGCGCGAAACAGTGCGTGTACAGGAATGGCCAGCATATGGTTGGAAAAAGAAGTTTCGTATGAAAACATGGTTTAAAAATATATTGGTGGAAAATTAGCTCCACTGGGCTGCAGGCCGCACGATAAACCGAACGATCTGCATACAATTATTTCCAAGCAGAATGTCTTTTCTTAATTGTACATGAAACCGTAAACCTTTCGTAAGGCAGAGGCGTGACAGAATGGAAACGAAACTATTTTAAAACTCCTCCACCTTTCCCTCTTCGCTTTGCGAATAGTTTGTGCTGACAAACATTTAAAGGATGTGGCGTTATCAGCCACTTTCCGCGACACTTACATGCAACAGTGGAAAGGATGAAATGGAGGAGGAGGAGGAGGAGGGGGGGGGAAGGCATTCTATCACTGCACCAGCTTGTGGCATCATCATCATCCTCATCACAAGCAAAAGAACGCTCCGTGAGCAAAAAAGCAACCAAATAGCTATGCAAATGAACGTCATGGAGCAACTTTCAAAACTTAACCACCATCAGAAGCAGCGCCACCACTACGGTTGAGACAATGTGTGGTGTTACAACATCTGAGGAGAACCTTCTCGGGAAGAAAGTTTGTCGCCTGTGCAACGGCATAATTGTGGGGGCTCCTCCTTGACCTACTTTTTGCACCATATCAAGCAAGCGAAATGCAACGTTCCTTTGGGGAGAGAGATGTGTACGAGAAGAAGCGCCAAAATAGTTACAACGCAAGAAGAGTGCCCGCGGTACGTCGTTTTTTAACACCGATTCCAGAATGAGTCGAGTTTTAATTAAAGACCACAACCTTGCCCGAAAATGTTACCAAATACCTCATGGACGACGCTTTTTAAACTTAGTTTCGAGTGGTGTGTCGTTTACTGAGGACAACAAAGGAAAAACAAAACGATAAGAAAACAGTGTCGGTGATAAACGGAAGCTCAAGTAAACTTTCCGATACGGTTCGATCCACATTCAGTGCAATGTCCGATGTAGAGCGTTAAATGATGCAATCACAGTGCCCCACTGGACGAGGCACAATAATAAATGCAAAAGGGAAAATTGAATAAAACAACCGATAAGATGAGAGCGATGAAATGTAGAAAAGAAAGCATAACGCCAAGCCAAGTTATTCATTTGCCTTTAAATGTGGAAGTAGGTGGCAGCGTAATGGTTTTCCCGTGTTGCCAAGACACATGTTATCCATTTTCTATTCGTTGATAAATTTAATTATTGCCTTTGCCACTGAAAATTGCATACGATAGTGACTAATTTCCAAACTAACACCAGAACAACCATCAAACAGTAGTGTGCGGTGAAGTGGTGAAGTCACTGTCATCAGTTAGGGGCTCATTTCAACCCTATTAGACGAGCCGCCTCATAGAATAACAACATTGTTAAAAGTGATTTATTACACTTCCTGTTATTCTGTACAATTTTGTTGTGCTCTCAAGCTGCACTCGGATATTGTGCTCGTATCGTCGTCATCCGCCTGTGGGTTGCTACTGATGAGCCACACACACACACACAAGAACACCACAAATTTCCACCTTGTTTTATCTTTGACTTTTCGTATTTACGTTTCTGTTTTTGGCTAAACCACCCACAGTACTGAGGTGAGTTTCCCAGCACTGTGGTTGAATTTTCCTTTTCGCCTAACCATATATCGACGGGTTTCTCTGCCGATTCGTTGTGCAAGGTTTGGCAAACAAACGGTACGCCGGTTTGATGGTCGTTTTTTTTCGTAGTCAAAAGAAAGAGATGGAACGAGGGGAAGGGATGGTTGGCTGTAACTGTTCCATGGTGGAAATGATTTTTTACCGGTTGAGATCATTTTATCGCCTCTCGCGCGCCAACGCACATTATTTTCGTAGCCGTTTTCGTTTTCCTTTTAGGCCTGTTCCTCGGTCGAAACCGTAAGACCCCGAAAAGCCTGAAAAACACCTTCTCAGAAATTTTCCCTGCTTCCTTCCGGAAAGTGAAAAATGATTGACATGCCATAACTGATGACAGCAATGCTCTTTTTTGTACTTTTGTAAATTTGGGTCTGGATTTTTCACTCAAGCTGCTGGGGGAAAAAGATTGCTGTAGCACCGAACGGAATGTTTTCCCCCGGCCAGCCAGGCAAGGAAAAGCCCTTTGCACAACGGCAGCACAAAGCGATGATGGGCGGCTAATGGGCTTAACAAGTGTTGGGCCAGCAACCCTTTGCGAACGTTTTTCCGCCTTTCATTAGTATGCGCGAGACCACCGACGACGACGACGACGGTAAAGATGTGGGCAGGAAAAATCTAGCTCGAACCGGGCACACACCACCGCAAATAAGGATAATGAGTCAATTGAAGGCCGAAGAAACCTTTCGTGACTGGGCGGGAAGAAAGAAACCAGCACAGTTGACCAACAATCCCCGGCGCAGTGTCTTCCTTAAATGGCCTTCAAGTGGTGGCACTTGAAGGGTCGCTGCCGCTCGTCCGGCAAACCCCTCAGCAAATGCATTTTCCCAACGGAGAGCGACGAAAACGCTTACCGAAAAAGGTTATGCATGGAACAACGTATGAGATCAAAAATGGAGAGTTTATCTAGATGAAAAAAAAAGATATTTTACAAAGACTTTTGCTAGCAAAGAGTAATGCTTTTTAGTAGCAAAGTAAAATGGAAGTAAAGCTAATCCAATAAGTTGTATAATCATTCGAACGCATTACACATGTAACAATATAATAGTTTTCTGGTACGTTCTGTTTTACACTACAGAAAACAAATGCCAAACAATGCATACATCCTTTGTCTTTATTTTGCATATTAATAATTGATTTTATACATAATGTTTTACATCCAGGCATCCAGCAGGCAGCTGAAACATTTTTTTCTTCACCAAAAGTACGCCACGTCGAAGGCTAATCAAATTTCATTATCAACCCACCCACCCCGACCGGATGTGGTCAACCGCTTGGTGTCAGAAATGATTCACAGAAGCCATGGCACAACAACAAAATGGCACACGCGTTCACCATACGCATTGTTTCCTTCCATTGTTCCACGTGTATACAACATGGCACACCGTGTCGTTGACTAATTTCCGTTTCCTTCCTGTTTCCCGCTTAAAACAGATCCCCAAGGCTGGTTTTTGAGGTTAGCTTCCCAAGGAAAGGCTTCGTGACAGGTTTAAGGATGGGGAAAAACTACCCTTCCGGTGTATTTATTGCTGACGTATACAACTCCAGAAGTGATCATCCATCAGGGAGTGTCGATAGAATCTATTTTTGTTCCTTATTAACTTTACCGCAAACTATTCTTCGCACAGTGAGGCGAAGTATGACGTACGAAATGGGTTGGAATGTAGCAAGGAAACGTTGTAATCGTAGCGTGTTTACGTAGTAGGCAAGAAATAGCCACATTGTAGCTCATTTGTATCAGAAATAAACGCAACAACACTTTGGAATGTTCGGAGAACACGAAAGCAAAGCAATCCCTCAAGTAACCGCGCTCCAGAGACTGAAGATGTTACGCTCCTTCTAGTCAATTTGTTCCATAATTGTACCACAAAACACTTACGTTTTGAAGGTACTGTTCTTTTCGAACGCCCCCAAACGGGAAACCTCTGCTCTGCCAAAAATTGGAAATTGACTTACTTGCAATTGCTCTGCTCAATCTGTTGTGCTGCTTAATTTTCTCGCTTCCTCAAACACAGAGTAGCCTTACTGGAGGCACACAACGGCATCATCAACTGCTGTAGCCGAAAGATGAAAATAACCATCGATGATGATGCTGATGGGAAGATGATTGCGAGGAAAAAACTTCCCGGAACGAACCGTTTTTGAGAGAGTGAAGTTAAAAGAAACGTTTCGGAGCACGCCGGGAAGCTGGATGCAATTAAGATGCTCCGGTGGAGATGAAGTTAGAGTTTGTCTTGATGGAGATACAGCCTGGAGAGGTTGCCCTTTCAGTTCGGGATATCTCGCGCAACGGATGGAAAACTAACCTGCAGAAACACGTCACCGTTTCCTCGACGTCCAACGGCAGTATGATGCCGGAACCGCCCATGATCTTGCTGAGATTGCTGGCCGATGCGGACGGGCCCCCGCCATCGTTGCTCGGTATGGAGGAGTAGCGCACCGACAGGTTCTTCGAGGCCGATGTCGCCCGGCTCGTGATTGCGTTCAGGACGGCCGTGGTCCACATCTTGGTGAAGCGGCTACTGCTCAGACCACCACCAGCTCCACCACCGTCCATAGTCGACGACGGCCGGACGATCCGTTTCGGAAGCACTGTTTGTTTCGCAATACCGGCCGTCAACTGTCGATTGGGCTATCAGTACCGATCACGGGACCATAGAGACCGGCGTCCATCGAGATCACTCACTTAGCACTCACGTTGCATTAACTAGAAGCTGCTTCAACGGGCGGTGGTGCTGTCGCGCTTCATTTTTCACGCATAGACACACACACGCACACAAACGGGGCTGGAAAATTGAGAAATTCGAGCAACACCTCATCCATCACGATCTTCTAGTGGCCAGTGTGGGTACATCACAACACTCAGTAAACACACACTCAAACACGTGTAACTAGGCCATTGTGTGTGGTCGTCTGTGTGTGTGTGTGTGCGGGTGATAAATTTCACACAATTATTTATCGTTTCCACTTGACGGGTGGAAAATTCACAACCTTTTCGACGATGGGTTGCCTGACAAGTGTGAAAGCGAGCGTGCTAATTCCACAAGACCTTGAGAACTAACCGAGAGGGGTGGATGGGAGGAGGGAGAGGGAGCCTAGAAATTAATCAATTCCAATCGGTATCGTTAGCTTGTGCACGCTACTTTGGACACTTTGAACAACAAGAACCCACACACTTCGCTTATCAAACGTGCACACCGGAAAGTTGTAAGGCAGCAGGAGCCAGGTTCTTGTCCCGACCAGGTTCGGAGCACAGCTCGCAGTGGACTAGGCCACCGTCACCGATGACACTGTTTGCGCAGAGATACACGCTGGAGCAAACAACAACGGTGTACAAAACACCTGTGTGCGCGATATGGGCCGTGGATGTATGTACGAAACTATGTCATAGCCTTACAACAGACAGTCCGGGGGTTGCGCGGGGTACATTAGGTGCGATAGAGCGAAGGTTGTACTGTAAAGATAAAACAGTTGCTGCAACAAAGCGTACAGGGAGTGTTGGAGGAGCCGCAAATTATCACTTAGCACCACACAACCACGGTAGGAAGCAATGCTTCGAGAGATAAGCGAATGTAGAATCTTCTTTGGAGTTAAAGATGAGCGCTTCTGACGATCTGACGATGCTCGGGATGATAATTGGAGCTTCTAGTTCGTCAAGCCCACTCCATTTCAAATGTTTTGATGTCACAAAGAACACAATCACAAAGATTCTTCACATTCATACGATTGACGACGATTCTACGATTGATCTACAGGCGATCTCCATTGATCGTGTTTCTTCTCCCGAATGTTGCGCTGCAAGTTATACCCCCAAAATATGTCCCCCCTTAAACCACCAGAGCACTTCTCACATAACCTACTTCGCGGGCCGAAAAGGCGGGCGCTTCTGAAAACTCGCGCACTACACCTCACGACGAACCAAGCATACGCCACTAACTGTGTGGTGGCTAGGTGCTGCCTGTCTGCATCGATTGCCGATGGTGGTCGCCGAGGCACACGCGAAAGCTTCCTATCTTCCATCGGCACTCGCCCCTTACCTGTCCGTACGGACCAACGTGCAACCGCGCAACACAATAAGATATGGTTGCGTTTTGGCTTGATCAAGAGCCACCCGCTCCCGCAACACCCCCCCCCCCCCCCTCCCTCCATTCCCTACTTAGGGAAAATGTGTGCCATTTTCATGGCTGACGGGTGCGCGGAGCATCCAAGCACAACAACGGCCCCATGTGTGTTGAAGAAGCCATGGAGGCGGAACTAGGTGCTGGTAGGATCATACGCAACCTGCCCTCTCTTGCAGCCAACGCACGTGTGTGCGAGGGTAGTTTGGCGTCGTTTGTGTGAGTGCTGGCTGCGAGTGGCCGAAAGAAAGCTCGCAAGTTCGTGTGCAAAGAGGCCACAGTACAGCCTAGCACACAGTGTGGTACCGATTTTAAGCCGTAAAAATGCGTACATTTGAGTTAAAAAAATTGGAAAAAAAATACATTCAGTCATTGTTACTTTTTGTAAATTTTGTGACAAGTAGATCAAGTTGCATTTAAGTAGATCCAAATTGTGTGTTATTTCCGCGATGCAACGTGCCCCTACTGTCAAAGAGAGTTTAATTTACATGCTACAAAGTTCTCCCTTCTTCTGTTTGTTTCATGTCTCGTGATTTTACGTCACGTTTTCCCTATTGTTCCATATGACCGTGGGGAGGTATGTTGTGTTTTTAGTTTGAACAAATTTTCCTAATGAAAAACCACACTAATTAGATACTGGTGGAGCCAACTGCTCACGTTTCTAGACACAAACTCAGTCAGCCAAACTACAGCACCCCCAGACGTGCCCGGTACATCCAAAACAGGGAGTAGGGAAATTGGCAACCCAAGCACCACACATACACCCGACCGACTTGTACGACTTCTTTTTTGCCTTTCAGGGACGCACGTTTGAACAGTTTCTGTCGTGAAGATGACGTACTTCAGCACCGAAATCGACGTCCGCGGACCATAAAAATCATCGATCGGTGCGCAAAGAGCACAGCGAAGGATAGTGCGATAAGGGATGTACGACACGGTGATGATTCATCGCCAAATTTAATTTGACACTCTCGGATTCGGAGCTTGATTGAGCGAAACTGGGCGCACCATCACCAGCATTGATCGATCGACATAAGCTTTCTCATCGACCTCTACACATACAGTGAGATAATCGGGATCGAGAGAGCATATTGCATCCCGCACAGAGGCATATAAAAAAGGGTTGTCTGCTTATCCATATGCAATAATTAAAATAAAGAAGAAGTAAAACAAATCACGCCAAACAAACGCGCTTTATGTATGCAAATGGGGGCTGCTGGCCCGGAAGCCTGTTACCCTCCGTTTAGTTTAGTTTTGCAATTGGATTTTCTACGACTGGGTTTTCCGACTGTGCCCCCGACCGTTGGTGAAGTGTGTGAGAGAAATCCAATTTTGCCATGTTCCGCACCAAAAGGGGCTTACGTTTCCTAGGTGGCGGGGCTGGGTTGGGGGCCTCCGATACGATTTCCAATAGAGCCAGCGCTCGTCGTCGTTGCAGATAGCCCGGAAAAAAGGTTTCGTATTAGTGTGTTGTTTTGCTGCCTTTTTTAGACAGTAAGTCGGGTATGGAAAAGTGTGGCGGAAACTACCACTATCGTAATGGGTCCGACACAGATACACACACAAACACACATGTGAGCTCAGTTTTTCCAACCGTCTTAATTTGGGAAGTGGGATATTCCGTGTGCGCGATTTCTATTTCATCCAACACTCATTTTTTCGACATTGGTTTGGTTTTCGTTCTCGGTGATTTTATGCATTGTATGTTTGCGATTCGTTCGAGTGGATCCAACATCGCTTTTGCCAGTTTGAGATTCGAATTGATCGGTGCAACATATGTACGCACATGGGACGTGTAATACGACACTGAGACCATTTCCAGTGCAGTTGTATAGTAATGTATTATTCTAAAAAAGACTGCCCAACAAGTTGTTCGCAACAAGCACATACGAACGAGGAAGATACGCAATTGACGTCACTTTTCTCTCATATCTCGGGGCTAACATAAAGCAAGTTACTTTCAGCTATTCACGCAGAAACCACTTTGTTGTTTTGCGACCTTCATTTCTGCACATGACATCATTCTACCTACAAGAAGGATAGATCAGATTAGAAATCGATACCTTTGGTGGAAGCAAAACGCTATGAAAATATGCGCTCCCAGGACGATAATGTTTACACTATCTCGCCTTTCGGCCGGAAGGCAGCGGAAAAGGAAACCCTCACCCATGCTTGCCGCGTTAGCTGAACTAATGCTCCCAAGTGGCCCATTCTTCGTGGGTTTCTTGTGGGACCAGGATGAACAACACGGCTACAGAATGCTTTCCACAACACCGCCCAGGATACGGCAAAGGTCAAGTAGCAGGTTAAAAATAGCGATACTACGGTAACACGGTACACTTCCGTGCATAGATGGATGTCCTTTGTTCTAAAAGCACTTGAAATGAAAGACTAGAGCACAGGACTAGAGCTGTTTTTTACTGTGCACTCGACCACAAGAAGGAACAAGTTCTCGAATAAAGCTTTCACATCGTTTTGATTCTTATCGACCCATTTATTGAGGTATTCAGGCCACACTACTTGTAGGCGAAGTCATAGGCTTAACAGCAGAAATTATTGAAATCTCTTCGCGCGAATTCGAGGAAATTCTTAGCTAGATTCTTTCCAAGAGGTGACATTGTAATGAGATAAAGTAATACTTTAACACAGACAAAGGAAGCGGCCCCTTTATTCTGCTCGAAATTAACCGTCAAATTAACTCCTCCTCAAATATGTCGCACGCATACCAACCCGAGAACCCTTCAACGGCGATAAAAGGGTCCAACCAACCCGCAGTCTATATTGATTATAGTAATTGCATCTGTGTTGGGTTAAATATAGTTGCAGAACAGCAGAAAGAAACATAAAGGATATTGTACAAATAAAGCGGAAGCAGCAGCACTTACCCCATAAACCAGTCCACCGTATCGCGCAGATATTCTGGAAGTCGCTCCAGCTTGACGGCTTTTCCGGGCTGACCGCGGCAGCAGCGACGAAAACGATGAGATGTTGGCGTTAATGACGCGCACGTTCACTGTCTGTGCTCCTGTGCTTAACAGATCTTCTCCTCCCTGATCCTGAAAGCACTCCCAGAAGGTCCGCAATCCTTTCTGCAGCAGTCCCGCACGTTCCACGGACAAAGCTACCCGCGTATACGCGTGATCCCTTTTTTTCGGCCGAGCAATCAAAGATTAATCCTTTTGCGGATTTGTGAGTTTCACAAGATTGCGATAGAAACGGCTGTCGTCCTTCTTTGGGTGGATGGTTTACACTCGCGAAAGATTATGTGCCGTTTTAGATTCTTTCTTTCGAATTACTTCTGGACACTATTCGTTTTCGCACACATAGCACACACACACACTCACGGTAGTGCTGTCGTAGTAGAGCACGGGACAGAACACAACACACTTTCTCACATCCACTCACTGCTGCTACTCGCGGGTGTGAAATTTTCCCTCTCAGCGGGCAGAAAAATCGTGGACCGTCAGCTTTTATGTAACCGCGATCGAGCATACAACCAAGAACTTCTCACCGCTCATCTCTCACCGGATTTCACCCGTACCCGTGTGAGGGGCCCTTTCTTTTGACACGTTCAACAAAATAAAACGTAATCTGGATATCGGTTGGAATCGATCACTCGTGAAAATGGTGATACGCCTTTTCTTTGCACCTTTGCGGCTACACACGGTCGCTGTTCTTGATGCTGCTGCTGCTGATGACCATCACAACTTGCCTCCTGCACACATCTCACTGGTCTCTCTTTCTCTCTGCTCACAGACTAGCAATGCATACGCAAACACAGCAGGCGATTATGGTGATTAGTGGTCTAAAAGTATAAAAATAAAAGTTATGAAATACGTAACTGTGGACAGGCTTATTTTATAACGTAACGAAGCGTAGTTTAGACTGCCATCCTTCACACATTTGCCCTTAAAATGACCAGTTTTACTTGAGTTCCGAAGAGCCAACAGCAAACTGACAAAATCAGCTGTGAGTGAATGCATACCGTGTAATGCGGGTTCACCCTCAAAGGGTCTTGGAAATTAACGTACTATTCGGTAGGAAACTTCAGCTGCTATTGCAGGAGATCCCGTTTACCAGGATGATGGGGAGGAAATATGACAAGAAAATTCAATGTCTAACGTGTGAGAATAAGAGAGGGATAGTGTGATGGTTCGATAATAGCGAGATATAGCGAGCAGAGTGTGGTACTAACTAGGAGAACTACTCTATTTTGCTACCCCTTACATTGCCTGATCGACCTACTTCCGTCTAGAAGTTTGTTTGTTTGACACGAAAATACAAGAGAAAAAGCATGCCTGATTCGTGTTTCAAAATAATACAATTAAAGATGTATTGTAATGTTAAAAAGGATTACATCAACACACACTTAATGCCCCTTGGTTTATATATGGTAGACAACAAAAAACTCGAACTTTGCTAGCTACTTAAATGGGATTAAAGACCCATTAACAGTCTGTCTGACTTGAAAGATTAATACGTAGGTGATAGAAGTTCTCTGGTCAACTCTCCAATAAGACCCAATCTATTACGCACTAGCCGTTTGGTGTGTTTTTCGTCACTCTGCCCTGCTCTTGACTACCTATTAATTTGCTAAAATCAAATCCTTCCTAACGGCGAGCAACACAATTTGTAGTTTAAAACGCACCACACAAGCAACTCGCCACACTTGTCACTACTTACACAACACAACACAATTTTCATTCTTGCTACAAGAAAAGTCTGTCGCAGTCAGGACAGTTTCGTACAAATACCATCAGCAGAAACAGAAGGAAAAACGCTCCTATCTCCTATCTCCTTTGAGCTAGTTTTATGCTCTCGGAAGCATATTTTAGGGAAATCTTGCTCACTTTCCCATACGCTCTTTCTCCCTCGCTCTTGCTCTCTGTGTTGTCGGGAAAACATCAATGTTTTGCTCGAAACGGTTATGCTACTCAAAGGTTGGCCAGGGCTGCAGCAAGCTTCTCTCGTCAAACTACACCACATACATATTTTCTCCGAGCCGTACTAGAGTGTGCTTCTGTGGTGCGTGTTGTGCTGTTGTACGCTCTTGTTTAGAAAATCGGATGACTTTTCCGAGCTCCGGGTTTGACAGCTCCTATCCGTTCTCTCCATACACAATGAAAATGTGGAAAAACTGACCTTTTCCAAAATAGTTCCGTTTTCCACAAACGTAATAGACTTCCCAGGGATTCTCTTGGAAGTGCACACGCATGAAGTTTGTTTACCTACAACTGATCAAAAGTAATTATTCATTTGGAAAAACTGTACAAAAATGTGTAACAAAGAAAATCGCAATCATTCACAGGGTGAAAACTAGCGCCGGAACGTTCTTTTTCAAACCAATCTTCCGTATGTGAGTGCCTCTGTATCGCGAACTGCGAATCTGTCACTTTTACAACTCAATCTCCCATCTCGTTCGCTCGCTTAGCATCAACTGTCAAACGATCCATCCTCACTTTCGCTCCAATTGCTTTCTGCTCCGCTCATTATCAACATCAACTAATAACAAGAACAATCTGTCACAATATCGTTTCATCTCGCTTTGCCTTGCTGTTTCGCATGATTTGCCTTCTCCTTTTAGCATACACACCACACACTCTCGCAATTTCTCCGTACAACCCGGAACACAAGCGCCCTTTGAACCATGCAAGGGGAGATACAATGAAAGTGGAAACGATTTAATAGCATGGTGAAATAATGTTTCAATGCTTGATGAAGAACTAACCTGCGGTAACGGATAGGCTTTCGTTACAGAAGGAGCAGTATCATGGAAATCATGCTGCCAGCTTTCTTTACTTACTTCTGCACAGCAATCTAGAATATTGCTAGCGTTACTGAGGGGAAGTCCGTCCGCTGCGCTTTGATCGAAATCACCTTGAGCTACTTCAGGAGCAGCAACAACATTCGATCGTCGCAATCAATCAGTGAAACAAGGAAGGCAGGAAATTTATTCGATTCTGTAAACCACACACACGGACGCACACGGACACCAAACATACACACACTTGCACGCGATATGGGGAAAGATTGCATTAGCGCTTTTCTCGCGTCTCCCACCGGGCAGTTTGCCAGCGAAAACCTCCTTCTTCCTCCTCCTTTTTATAGAAACTGGCTGCGTTAGGAAGCTGCGATTTGCCACTGGCTGGTTTGCTTAGGGTTCTACCTGTTTTCACTTTGACGCTAACATCGCGCCGACTGCCGTTTTCCGCATTTTACTTCCGACGATTGCACGCAATTCCAATGTGTACACCGCAAACCTGGCCCGAAATCAGAAACCTGATGTGCACAAGAAATGGCCACACTAGCTCGATACCCGGAACCGCACTCTGTAAATAACGTTCAAGAGCTCGCTCTCGCGCACGGACGCGGACGATACCTTACGCTAGCGAATTTTCGTTTGAATGGTGAACTATTTTGCGTGTGTTCAATCGGGAATCATCTTTTAGTGAACGATAAACTTGATTATGGTGGGAGAGGTTGTTTAAGTTTTGCGCTGAAGCACGGAGGAGAGAAGCGAAGTTTTGCGCGAGCAGCGGCGAACAACAACAACAAGGTCACGGTGGCGTACTCGACGGTCATCATTTCCGACATGTAAATGACATTTTGAAGCAAATGTTTTTCTTTTCTGGAAGCAACGAAAATTAGGATAATTTCCTAGGGCTAGCTAAAAACTATAGAAATATATCAATCTCAAGCAGCTATATACAGTTATTAAAATGTTAAACTAAGTTTTGATAGATTTAAAAGTGTATTTAGAGAAACATATTGAGCCCACTGTGAAGTTAAGAAAATTTGAACTGACAGTTGAATATGCCGGAGTCGGTTACGTTGAACGAACACGATGCACAGAACCCTTTGATTTACCGTCAAAACAACGATATGAATGGTGTACGATACCGTTTAGTGGTTAGCAATATTTTAATATTTATTATACTTCAACAACATATCAACCGATTTTGTACCGATAAGGAAATGAAATTCTGTTACACTTAATACTATTCATTTAAGCGTTAAGTTGTGCATTCCTGCGTGATAGAGAGAGAGCAAGGTCCGCGACCGTCTTCTTAAGCGATTTTAGATTAGCACTTCGATTTCACATTAATTGCTTTACCTTTAAACGAACATTAAAAATATGCCTTTATACAAAGAATGGTAGAAGCCACCGTCCGCTCGGAAGACAGTGTGCTCATTTTCTTGTGTTTCGTGTAAGTAAAATGCATTCGTTATCCTCCATCATTCAAACCGACAAAAATAATGATCCGTTATCGAGCAGCTTGCTATCAGCTTCAGAGGAACATTAAATTTTCGATGTCCTTTTCATCAAGCTGTTCGATTGCCTAAATTATAACTGCACATCTTTCTTAATTGTTCAATTCGATTTTTTCTTAAATAAAACAAGTACTCTCGTATCAGCACTTTTGACACCTTCATTGGACATTTGTGCACCAAGACGCGTCTAGCTGTCGGACGGAGAGGATGCGCTTAGAAGATAATGGGACAATTTTTAGTGGCAGGCTTGAGTCGCCTCGAGCCACCCCGTGTATTGTTGGCGATCGAGGTCGAATGAGCGCCCGGTGATCGTGTCAGAAGAGTCGAAGAAGCTGCAGGTGAATGGGAAAAGCTCATCGGGACCACCGTGGCTACGGGGTGCTGCTCGGGTTCGATGTTTTCTTCACCCTCGGTCAGGCTGCAGTTGGTCGGTAGCACTTTGAACGGTTCTACCATCCGATGCTGTTGCAAGCGTGTGACGCGTCGTGATTGGAACTTCTCCGGCACCACCGACGAGCGGTTGGGGATATTATTATCGAAGAAATTCTACCGAAAAGAGGAAATAAAGCAGTAAAACCACAGCAAACATTAGATTTTTGCGCTTCTTTCTACACATATCTTTACAGTTTTACTTTTGATCGATCTTCAGCCATCGGATTTCATCAGGTTCGATCGCATTAGGCATCGAAAGCATCATTTAATTAGTTGTTGTGTTATTTATTTCCATTACCGTATATTACCACATACAACCTGAGACATATGTTACACGTTACACTAATTTAACGTACACATACCTCAATCTTTTCGTAACAAACCGATTCCTGGAGGACAGTTCCGTCTGCAGAGCTCACAATCACCGACGGTATCTTGGCCACCGATGCGCTACGCCGTTTGCCTTGAGACTTGCGACGTGATCGCTGAAGTCAAACATGTGGAAAAGAGAAGAAAAAGGTAGCGATTAAGCATCTTATAGCGAAAGACAACGCTTTTTCTTCCTATACTTACCCTCTTCTGTGCCACAGATCCTCCCGCCTTGCTATCGTACACTTTAATTGCCGGCATCTTCCCAGGTGCAACCTTCGCCAGGCTAAGTTTCGTTGCAGTGCGATTTGCACCGGACGTCGGTGGTGCGGCCGGACTGTTCAGCTCTCGCAGCAGCGATCGTTTGGCGTGAATTCTGGCGTTCGTCGGTGTGGCCAGCTTGCGCTTTAACCAGGGACCGGACTTGGTAGCCGAACCCGTCACTAGCGGTGTCAGCGGTGCCTTCAGTGCCGACCCACCACCAGCCATTAGCCGTGAACGGTTGCTGCTCATAATGGAGGAGCATTTAATCATGGACTCGCCACGACCCGGCGTACGTCCAACCATAGACGTGCCCAGTATACCGTTCGCTTTCTTGCGTGCGCTTGAAATTTGATTTTTGCTTTCTTGCCGTTGCTTGTACTGCTGTTCAATCAGCTCCTGCACAGGCGTACCGTAAACCGTAAATTTGCGCCCATTTTCCTCCTCATACTGTTTGCAGACTTCCAACAGTTTCGCTTCTATCTTCGGCAGCTGGGAGCTAATGCGCCGCCGTTCTTTTTCCTCCTCCAGCAGCTTACCGCCGCGATTGTTGTACCGCGTCGGGTCGTTTGATTTGTTCTCTAGCGCCAGCATCCGGTCCCACATCTCCTGCCGCTGCAGCACCATCTGGAAGATCGTTTCGTTCTCGCTGTAAAACTCCTTCAAATTTTCCAGCTCGAGCTCGTGCAGCTTGAGCGAGTCCTCGTTGTAGTCCTGCGAATAGAACGTGGTGAAACGCGCCCGCTCATCGGAGGATTTCATGCATCGATCCCACCATTTGGTGATCTCTTCACGGGTACGCTCCACGAACGCTTTCATATTCTCGCGGCGCAATGTTTCGCACCGGTCGTGCTCGGCAAAGAGCTTGTCAAAGGTGGTCTGCGTGTACGAGGTTAGTTTTTCGAACTTTTTAACAATCGCCGGATCGGTGTCGAGACACTCCCATAACCGTTCCAGCTTGCGGCGAATATCGTCGATGTGTTGCTTCAAGCTTTCATACTGGCTCACCGTTTCCTCGTGCAGCATGCGCAATGCGTGCATATTTTCGCGTGTCGGCGGGAACTTACGAGCATTCAGCAGATGCTGCTGCTCCTCAGTAAACGGAATCGTTTCCAGGTAGCCCATCAGCTTTTTCGTTTCCCGCCGCAAATTACCAATGTCTTCTAGGCGTTGCAGCTTTTCCGCTATCAGATGGTCCAGATATGAGCGAAAATCGGTCAGCTCACGCTCAGTCGGCAGCGGGTCCTTTGAAAGTGTTTGCGGTTCTTCACTAAGCTCTGGAGCGGAATGGCAAACAGGGAGGGGGGGGGGAAACACCATTAGGGAAAGATTCATAATCACTGGGAGAAACCACTTACCCTCGCAGAGCGTTTCCATCTCAAGCAGATATTCGTCTATTATTTCATGTCGTTCGCTTAGCTTTTGTCGCATCTGCACGAGACTAGCGTCGAGTGTGGACCGCTGCTCAAACAACGGTGCGGTTTCTAGGCCCTCCGGTAGGCACTGGTTTTGCTGTTCACCAAGCAGGCGCTGCAAATCCAGCGCCTCCTGTTTGAGCTGCGCTATTTCCACCACGAAACGCTGCCTGCGCTGGAAACTTTCCTCGTACACTTCGTCGAAAAACACCGTCATATGGTCTGGCAAGCGTTCGGTATAGTCGAAGCACATGCTGGTATCGAACATTTCGCTCCACAAATTCCGCATCCGATTGAATCCCGCCGTACAGATCATGTGCATCTGCTCGTGTATCTTTTGGCTGCAACAAACAAATTTGGACGAAAAACAACAATAATGTTGATGGCTGTATGGCAAAGCTACACTCCGTATCACGCCCTGTATCACTTACAATGGATCGTCATCCATGGTTGTTGATGCTTCCATCATTGTACAGTTTCGAGGCTGGTATTAATGTCGCGTTTCAAACGCAATCTCGACTAATAATGCAATTTCACAACACAAAACTACAAAACCAATGCTTACTTCGCATTAAAAGAATTCACACATGCCGCTGTTGATCACTAAACACAACCTTCAAAGCCCGGCACCAAGCGAACCATTTGCAGACGACGCACACACGCACCTTTCAGCTGGGGTTATTGAAAAAGTTCGTTACCCAGAATTTCTACCCGTCCATGCGTTTGAACTCGTATGCATTTTCAGTTCAGTGGCTGACATAGCAGCGATGACATTCGAGTTGCTGCGTTCAGTTCAAACTACTCGACACGTGTTCGAAAACAGTTGTAATTCGAAAAATAATTTTATTTGTCAATTAACTCATGAAACCATCTTCAAAATAAGTATAAATGGTAAATATATTGCACGATAATAGAATTAATTGCAAATTTGTATTTCATTTATTGTATTTCTCGGGCGTGTGAAATGCTCACGATTTCCAATGCTGAGCGCCAAACATGAATTGGAGTTGTGCCAACCCGAATATTAATAAAAATTGAGAATGTTTTTTTCGCAGACAAGTATAGAAAGCATTATAATACAATATTAGGACTTTTTAATAAGCGTATACGGTTTTTTTTTTTTATTTTTTGACAATTGCCCAACTTCAAAGAAGCTGTGAAATTTTTGATTGTGGGGAAAGCGCAGTTGACAGTTCGGGAAATTTCGGAGACCCACCGCGATCTGTCGGGAACCGGGCCACGACTGTTTACGATTTGCACTGAGAGAACCTTCCTTTATTTGTTGTCCACTTTCTTCCACGATCCCCAACTGCGCGATCATGGCGAGTAAACTAGCAAAGCTCGAGTAAGTAGTGCCACCGTTTGGTTGCAATTTCGCAATCCCGATGCCCGATTCCCTAGCTTAACCTCTTTTTTGCCCTGCCATCAAACCAAAACACGGTTACACCCACGAATCCCCCCGGTTCCACTACATCACACCGCAGGCAGGACACGATAACAAACTCCCTGGAGATCGTGCACCACAAGGTGCGGCTGTTAATGGAGGTGTGGAAGATGTTCTTCGACGAGATCTGCTATCTCGACTACCTCACCTCGCTGCCGTCCAGTATCGAACAGTTCCTGGGCGAAATCTACTGCCTCACGATGAACTTCTGCGTCCGTAAGACGCAACGGATTCGGGAGCTGCAGACAAAACTGTTCGAGCTGCGGCGTGTGCTGAGCATTAGCAATGACGATCCGGACGACGATTGGGAACGGGGGCACATGTCACTCGATCGGAAGCTAACCCAGCTGCAACAGCGTATCAACTCACTGACACAGCAACTGAACGAGCGCAAGCTGCTGATGGAGGAATACACACGTGAGGAAATCCAGCTGCTTAATGGTACGTCCAGTTGTTCTGGAAATGTTTTGCCAATCTTATGCTTTGTTCTTACTGCATCGTTTTATGTTACCTTCCTCCTTTCCTCCCAACAACACCCCACCCACCCCTTCTACAGATCTTGGTGAGGCAGCACCACAGCACGAGCCGCTGTGTGCACATCCGGAAACGGGAGTACTTCCGGACGCAGCGAAGATGGCACAGTTTGCAGATTATCTTTGCCGGTTGCGCGCGGAGAAGGTAAAGCGTATCGTAACGCGCGACAAACTGCAGTCGGAAATACGCAAGAAGGCCCAACTGCTTGACTGGGTTCCGCGCAAGGACCGACACCGGCAGCTGATAAATGAGCAAACGTTAATTCCGTCGCTAAGCAACCTCAATGAGCTCCAACATCTTGACTTTGTGCTGTCGGGGCTGTTGGAACGAAAGCGACAGCAGGAGCAGCAGAATCAACAACAAAACTCAAAGCAACCGGTGAAAAAGAGCGAACAGCAAGATGGACCACCAGACGAGCAGAACAACGCATCGGACCAACAGCAAACTAGTAACCTCAAAGAGCAGGAACCACAGGTAAATTCTACTTCACAGAACAGCGCAACACCTTCACCACCTCCGCCACCGCCGTCCCCTGCGTCGGAAATTGAGCAACCAGCAGCAGCATCAGCATCAGCAGCGGCAGTCGGGACCACATCCGGCCGGTCCTGGAGCCTGTTCGAGAGGACGATCGAAGCGTACATGAGCGTCGAAACGGAGCTAGGCCGTCCGGCGGACCGGGACAAAATCATAGAACAAATGTTCCGCCGCTTTCGCGCTACCATTAACATATGGTGGGAGCTGTGTCTCATCCTGCCAAACGAGCGGCAACAGTGCAAGGTGCTGTACACGGACCAGCTCGACGAGGACGCTTTCGTGGCGCATATCGAGCAGCAGAAGCTGCTCCAGAGCTACTACCACGAGAACGAGCCCATCTTTCGGCTCATCTACCAGTGGGCGGACCTATGGAACCGGGCGGTGCATCTACAGCGGCAGCATACGAAGCAGCAAAAGCATAACGGGCCCGATACGACCATTTCCTCCGAGCTCGAGGAGGTGAACGAGCGGTTGGCTTCGATTCGCAAACAGCTGGAGGGCAAGTGTCGAGAGTTTGAGCAACGATGCCAGGTAAAGTTCACCATGTACGGGATGCCGGTTATGCAGGTGCTCCAGCGGTGCCAGGAAAAGCGCGAGAAGCTAAAACTTCCTGACAGCTGCAACGTGCAGCATGTATTGACCTTGGAAAAGAAAGCTCCCTCTTCCTTATCTGAACGTGAGCAAACGTTCAATGAGATGGCCGTGGAACTGACCCTGATGTTGAAGGATTTTCTAGCAGATAAAGAAAGCCCGCCCGAGTTACAGAAGAAGCCTGAATCCGAGTCGGACGAATCCAACCAAGATACGGACGAGGATGACGAGGAGCGCGATGATGATGATGAGGAGGAGGAGGAGGAAGAGGAAGATGAAGATGATAATGAAGATGATGATGATGGGGAGGAGGAGGAGGAAGAGGACGATGATGATGAGGATGACGAGGATGAGGATAATGAGGACGATGACGAGGAAGATGCCGAAGATGCGGAAGATGACCATGATGATGGGGACAGTAGCGACGATGGTGGTGAGGTGAACCAGAAGCGTGATGATGAACTGCTGGAGGAGGCCTTCGCATCGGCAACCGCGGCAGTCAATAGCGTAAGTGTTTAGGACGGGGCGGGTTGTATGCCCTTACACACGACTATTGTAATTATCCTCCTTTCTCTTTCCCCCAGAAACCCCGTATGCATTCCGTTAACGGACATCCGGCATCCTGAAGGCATGGAGTGGAGCGGTAGGCCAATTTTACACATTCAACAAATTGTCATATTTGCGCATAAACAAAAATCCCAGTCATTAGGCCCCCACACAATAGTTAATCGAACGGTGTAGAACCGTTTGGTGTTTAGGATTAGATTCGCGCGCCATCCTAGCGAAACCGAGTGCCTTTTTTGATCCCTTTACGTTCCTGTGCTCCTATAGTACTCACTTCCAACTCATGCCTTTTACCACGTTCGATCGTACTTCAGTCCGGGATGGGTAGGCACCCATAACTGCCCTGCGGCTGGACGTGTTTCCTCCTTAACTTTAGACACATTGTTTTCCACTACGGTGGGATTATGTCTTTCCGTTGAACTACATTAGCATACTTTGATGTGCCCTGTCTCTGTTACCAACACAGCAGCCAGAGCGAAGAGGCGAATAAACTGTGTAAAGTCTCTATAAGCCAGTCAACCAACCCAAGCAAGAGCCAGAGCCTGCTAAGAGGAAGCAACTTTCATCGTTAGCCATCGAATGTAGCATCCTCGCAGAAAGTTACGCTAATTCTAATTCCGCAAGCAGCAGAGTTGTACGCAGAAATCGCACGCAGCAACCGTTAACACATTTACCAAATAAAAACTGCTTTTTGGTTTAGGCAACAAACACGAACATCAACAAATAATAATATGCCCAGCTTTTGTTTGAGTATGAACTTTGAATCACATTACTTTAAACTCTTTTTATTCATGCTTCAACGGGGAGAAAACTGATTTGGAGAAAGGTTGTAGAATCGTGTTCGGCGTAGCAAAACAATAATAAAGTTTGGTACATCCGGAGTAGTCTGTTTGTCCTATTTGGTGCGCTTGTCCAGCTTTTCTTTGCTCTCCTGGGGACATACAACGCACTAAAATATGTTGTTCTGCGCATGCAATAAACGTGAAAATTGAACGGATTTATCTAACTTTACTTTACGCAGAGTAAGGCATTAAATGAAGTCAACTTATGCAAAAACAACCTGAAATATAACGGCCATACGTAATCTGTGCTTTAATATATTTGCACAACGAATGGGAGCCTGGGACACGCGGCGTTGTTCCCTGCAAGAGAAGAATCTACTGGGCACATCTCTGTTCCAATCCGCCAGAATTGTGATTCCTTTCCTAATCAAATTTTCTCATCCGCTCACCTTATCATTTTTCCTGTTCATCGTTTTTACATAATCTCCGCATCACGCATTCAACTCATTTATGTTGCACTATTTTACACTCTATTTGTGTTCTCACACCTTTGCCAACTAGCAGCGGTGAACGAGTTCCTACTCCAATAAATCGTATTAACATCATCTTTATAAATCCGAATCCTTCCACTTTCTCTCGCACTATCGAAATCGCTATTAACTAAAAAAACTGACTGTGCACGGTTGACTGCTGACTTGCCAGGTTTCGCGCGGAGAAAGACTGGTTTGGCGCTACGAGCTGGCGCAAACTGTTTTGTTATCTTACAAATTTAGTTTCAATTCGTTTTACATTCGCTACTAGAAAACAGGTTCTACCATATCGTTCTTAGTTGCAACCCCCGCTGAAGGGTAGGATAAGTAATATAGTAATAGTAGTAACTTAACAAACAAACAGTATTACAGCGAGACACACACAACATAATATATACTTGTTCGAATAGACAATCGCACTCATTCTAATCGAAATGCAATTCGAATGTAATAATGCATTAATGGTGGAAGGGCGTTTCAGTTTGTTCGTGGAGGTTCGAATGCTTAATTGTGGAATCGTTCAGAGAAAGAGCTCTGTCGTAATGGATTAAAATAATAATGGTCCATTGGTGGAATTGTGTGTCCCATGTTTTAGACATATGGGGATTGAACTAAGCTAAAAAGCTAAAACTTGGAATATCGTGCCTAGGGTAAGCACTAACGCAATATTTGTTCTTTGTTGTGCAACTTTCTTGCTAACCTGCTTCAGTTCTCTTTTAAACTTTTTAACAAACTGAGCACAAAAATCTATCATACGACTGTTTTAGTTTGTTTGTTTCGGGGGATTTGTTTTCACTGGCTCATTTAACGTTTTACTATGCAATGTTATGTCAGTCTGGCGTCTTTTGCTGGATATAATATTAACGTACTTTCTTTTGCTTCACTTTCATGTTCATTCCCTTTTTATGATGTTTGTTTATCAATTATTTTAGTTCTTTTTATCTTCAAACGGTGATTTTTATTGCTATATGTATTGTGTTGAACCGTTATCACTTTGTTCTTATTTTCGGTGCTCGATTCTTGTCTTCTTTTTGTTGAAACAATACGAAACACGCGCAAAAATGTTTTTAGTTGTTGCGTGAGAGTTGCTGGATGGGGAGCGATGGTTTCTTTTTGTTGATGCAAATGCATAAATATTCTTCATTTTATCATGTTGAGTTCGCTTAATACAGTAACACACACGTGCCTAGCGTGAGCAACTTTAACTGCATTGTAATATCAAAAAAATGTACAACCTGATTAGAGAAGCTTGTTCGATCGGTGTATGTATGCATCCACACGTTTAATGGATCTGTGCTTACACTTCGCTTGAAAAATTAAAGTTTTATGCTAGTATTTGTGTAAATAGTTTCCCTCCAGTAGTAGCCTTTTTTTCGTTTTTGGTTCGATTCATTAATTATTCCATTTGAGACCTTTCATGAGGTTTCGTGCCCCAGAACAACTTCACTTCCTTGAGCCTGCTCTTTCCAAAAACTGGTTTAGAAACTTCCGAACAGAAACGAAAAAGGGCGAAACACCAAACGGATATTTTGATATAAAAATATACTCTCTTGCTGTACACTGTACTTTGCTGTGTCTGCTGCCCACGATTGCCGTAAACGATGGACGAACCGGCTGGTATTTGCTGATTATTTTCTGGGAACATACGTGTTTGGGTGGCTTGTTGGAAATTAAACCATCCTATAGTGTGTGTGTGTGTGTGTGAATTATATTCAACCGCTGCCCTGCCTGTCTAAGGCAATATCATTTGGATTTGGGTAGTATTTTGTTCATATAAAGAAAGGAGTAAACGATACAAATAGCGCTTACAATAACACCTCCGATCGACAGGGTGTCTCACTAAAGTTTTGTTAAACTTCACAACAAGGACGAGATTAACCAAATGTTTTGAAACCGGATACTCTTGAGTAGTAAATTTTGTCAAATGTATGGAACATATGTGTACTGCTACATAAAATTAATACTTTCCGGGTGATTTCCAAACCCCTATCATATTCCGATTCATGTATGCAGCGTTCTCTTAAAAACATAAAATCACTCTGTTTGCTGTTTTACGTTTGGAAACCAGATCAGCGAGAATGACCTTACGATCCGAACCATTTACAAAAAAAAAAAACAAACACATTAAGGCATACCGTCGTGCTTTCTTGACAGCTCGCCATTAGTGCACTAGTGGAACAAATTTAGAAATGAAACTACACACCGTAATACAACTCATTACTCTGCTCGCACTTTACGATGCCTTAATCATTCACCTGCTTAGTAGCTCGCTTCGTGCCCAGCCAGTATGTACAGGTCGTGACCGACATCGCTCGTTCCTTCGCCACTGTCTGCTCGGATCGTGCGGCTTTGCAACATTACCACTTTGCTGAAATCCAACGAAGAGATTTTATAAGTTTTAAGCGTGTCTTAGCGGAGCGTACCGAACGTGGATACTTACTTATCGCTGCCGATAAGCTCATAGATGCGACTCGTATCGGTAATCTCTTGCGTGATTTCGCCATTCCTTAGCGAGCGACCCTGCATACCGTATTTGTGAAACGCTAATACACTATCAGTTAAACAGACTGTGAAATCGGAAGTGATACAAAATAAAAAAGAGGAGAAACAGTTTATAAACATAGACTTCATAGTTTAGAGCACACACACACACACACACACACACACACAACATACCTATGCTTTCGATTATAAAACTAAATTCCACGCGCGATATGAGCTTGCGGCTCTGCTTTGGGAAACCCTGAATGTCTACGATTTGTACGAACCGATCGTAACACACTAATATCGCATCTCTTTCAATCTGTAACGAAACGTTTTATCTTAGCCTGCGTGCTTATATTTGTTTTTATTGATTTATTCGACCCCTATTACATACCTGATGCACTTTGATTGGTCGAAGCGTATCTCGCCGATTGATGACCGTTGCCATACCGTCCATTTCCTCAACGTTCATGCTAAAACTGGTGGGAGCTGTTGGCCGAAAAGTGAAGGAAAACGCAGATGTAGAATGCGCATGTACAATCGACTATTGTGTAATGGATCTTACTGCTATTGGTATTGATCAAATCCAGCTTCAACGCATCGTTCGGCCCTTTCCGCACGTTCACACACACGATCGGATACTCCAGCTCTGGCGTGATGATCATTTCGAACACGTTCGAATTTGCACCGTAATACTGGATGTTACCGGATGGCCATTCGCACTGCTTCAACAGCATGAACTTGTTCAAAGGATCGTACCTTAAGCGCAATGGAACAACAATAGATTAGATCGTTGTATCAAGTCAACAGCAATTTGATTAAATAAGCTCTTACCATTGCATCAGGAAGATCCCGGTGGCCATTGAACCGCACAGGTACTTGTATCCGTTGTACGGATTCCGCGTTACGCAGCACTGCATGCAGCCCTTCGTATCGGGGACCTTGGTCGTGAGCGCAAACTTACGCGGCACCAGCTTCTCCGGTATCTTCTTCATGTGCATCGAGAAGCGGTGCGTCTGCTTGGAATGTAGCGCTAGCAGGTCGTGTCGGTACAGCTGGGCCGTCTTTCCCGACAGCGACATTAGGATGTCCTTGATCACGTACAGCCACACGGTACGGCGCGGGTACAACTGCTCGATCGCTGCGTCGTGCAGTTCGTTCAGGTTGAGATTGAAAATGCCTTCCTCGGCTCCGATCAGCAGATGCTGATCTCGCGTTTCCGGATGAATCCAGGAAGCGGTGCAGTTGATGTGCAACGGACAGTCATTAAACACCTTTGAGAAGCAGGCACCCATATGCACTTTCGGCGTTGGCGGTAGTCCATTCGAGACCGGCCGCGGTGGCGTATGCCGTCGGCTGCGATGGTGACGCTTTGGAGGAATGGGTGGTGTATTGTTGAGCAGATCCGGTTGCGATTCCGTTGCTGTAACATAAATATATATTGAACCAAATGAACTAACGGCCTCATCGATTTATGCTTCGTAAATGTACATACCTCCTTCACTGTTACCATCTCCATCACTTAAACTACGCTGCCTGGAAGACTTGTCGATTCCCTTAAACAGTTCATTCAGCTGATCCATTGAGTGTCGCTTGCTACCACTGCTATTGCTACCATGGTCTTGGGACTCGTTCATTGTGGTTGCCCCATTTTGCTAAAACAAAAGTAGAAACACGTGCAAGTTACCGATTTACTCGCGCAATCTGCATAGCACCGCATAGGCATACCGCATTTAGTTGCTCCAGCTTGGCGGTCAGTTGATCCATCGCATCGTAGCTCAGCGTCGAATCGTCGCGCCCATTATTGTCATAGTCCGATGCCATCGCCATACCAGTCATATAGCTGCTGTCCGAAGCAATCAGACTGTCGTCGTCGTCGTCGTCGAGCATATGATGGCGACGATGATTGCTACCACCTGCTGCGTCACCGGAACCATTCCCGGTACGGTGGTGCTGCTGCTGCCCGTTACTGCCAGAATTCATGCCATCGTTTGCACACGCCAACAGTGAATTGTCGTGCAGGGGTAGCGTACGCCTTTGTAAAAGTTACAAGAAAAATAGGTGTAAAGTAAAATAAAAACGTTTCCGTTAGCTTTCTTTCGGGCTTGGAACGATAGCTTGCAGTTCAAGGCAAGGCTTGTTTAAAGTTTGGAAATTTAAAATAAATTTAAAGGATTGAACAGAGCAGAGTATGTAGGCTAAGAAAGGATGACCACACCGTTCGAATAACAAGAGAGTAATGCGCGCGCTTCATGTAAAAAAGATACAACAAACACATGACAAATTTAGATAATACATTTCATAACAAAAAAAAGGAAATTCCAAATAAATACACCGACTAAAAAGCAACGCCTCGGAAGCTGTTTGTTTGGTAAAGCATCACGGTTCGTACTGTTATTAGTAGTAGCTAGAGTTAGATAGCCGGCATTTAACCAGTGGTTTCGGTTTGTGCAACGAAGCTGAGCTTCAACTTAACATTAGAATAATTAATCTTCTGCATTCTATTCTCATTAGTTTGACAGGTACATACGCTACGTAGCATTCTGTTAGAAAATTGGACCACATTGTCCCAGATTGTGTTAAAATATCGATTGTTTTTTAGGGGTTACAGGTATTAGTAGTTTGTACCAAACTATCACACTACAACAAATCTGGTAATCGAATACCGTTTTGTGAACATGCCTGTGTTGAAGTGTTTGTGTGTGTTTTTGGTGGGAAGATGAAAACGAGGAGCGATTCATGAGAGTGGATTCAGTTTGCACAACAAGATGCTAATCTGTGGGTGTCTCGATGCACGAAACAATGCCTTAAAATCTAGGATTCTTTGTGAATGGTGAACATGTAAAAATTGATTAAAGGACAAATAGTGGAATGGTTCGGACTGTGTTAGCTGAGTTCGATTGTGCGTGTGTGATTGTGCCGTGTAATATAGTGTTCACATGTAAAATGTCTTTCCAAGGACTAAAAGCAAATTTAAAAAGCGCACCAACTTAACGGCGTAATGCGTGAAAGCAATCGGAGTTTCAGTTAAGGCACACACATACACAAAGGAACGACACACAACAGTGTTACAGAGTAAACCATTTTCCATTTGAACTTATTTTCTAAGTAAAGTAATCGCATGAGAAAAAAGGTGAATCTTGTGGGGAATTATTTTTTGATGAAGTTTGCACAGATGTGTTTAGGCGCTAAATGGAATGGAATTTCGTAGGGAAAGAAACCAAGTTGCCTTGCTGGGAGGAGAGCACGAGGTGTGTGTGCGTGTTTGAATGAAACAATGGAACAATGTGGCGATGCGGATGTCTGTTACCTTATCTTCAACTCCTCGTCTATATAATGCAATAGACTCCTAGAAAAAAGAAAAAACACAAGACAGATATGGCACCAGTTGTTGTTTAAGAAAGGAGAAAGGATTTGAAGAGAAAAAAGAAACGTAGAGTAAGAGCGTTCAAAAGAGAGATCTTGGTATAGATAGAGCACGTGGTGAATATTTCTTAAAACAAATCGTTGAAATTGTGTGTAGGACACGTTTCTGCACGTCGCGTTCAAAAGAAATATAGTTCGTTTAACCGTAAGCTGTATGACGCGAAACTAGCTGTTAGGGCTCGCTACTATTGACCCCTATTTTGAGAGCAGGTTTAGATACCAAAAAGTTACATGAACGTTGCTCTAAATCTATTTCAACCGTAAGGACATATTATGGAACACAAAATTACGTTTACACCCCGATACAAACACAAACGAGAAGAACAGTGATTTGTGAGCTTGGTGTAATGGCGATTTCATACAACCATTTTTTGAATGGTTTATATGCTTAACGAACGAGGTAAAGTACAGGGTCAGTTTTCCCATAAGAGCATTGATGGGTGTGTGTGTGTGTGAGTCTTTGCTGTCGTATGGCATGTTTGTGGCGGTGTCGTTAAGGGTTGCATTGCGGTCTTAGTCTGTATTATTATGGTGCATCAGTATTAACTGGCATCAAACAATGAAATGTACATTAGCACATTCAGGTAAGAGAGTTAGAGTTTGGTTTGTTTTTTGTTTAGTAAATATAATTTGTCTGTCTTGCTTTTGGAAGGCGCGATACCGGCTGGTACTAAGCGTGGATAGCTTTCAACAATTACTACCAAAAAGGAAAGCAGCTCAAGTATTATTCTGATCGCTCACATCGCTCTAGGAACAGCTCGTTGATCGCGATTTATGGAAGCCCTACTATCGCATCTGTTGGCAATTACTGCGCAGAGGAAAGCCCCTTTTCGTAAAATACTTACATATCACTCGGTAATGTTTCTGGACTAGATGAACGCTCGTTTTCCAACGGTTCTAGAAGGATAATGAAACCGGTCGTTAGAACACAAAGAAAACTTGGTAAACACTATTGCGCTGCTCGTCGTATTTTATCCTCAACTTACTGCAATGATAAACAGAGTTGGAGGAATGCATTCGACTCGTAATTCTCTGTGGTCCGTTTGCGATGGCCTGAAACAGAATGAGGGAACGGAAATAAGTACTTTTTGCCCAACGGTACTCCAACCAAAGGCGGAAATATTACTCCTTCTTCCTCCGCATCCTGATAGTAGTAGCTCGCGTGCGGGCTGTGATATTTCTGCAGCAGCTCCTGCGGCAACCGAATGGACATGTCCGAAAGGAAGAAGGCGTGCTGCAGCAACCGTTCGGCTGTCGGTCGCTTTTTGGGGTTCTTCGTTAGGGCCACCTTGAGAAAGGAGTGAAAGTTGGTGCTCCATCGATCTTTCTCCTTCAGCGTCGGTGGCTTGAAGCCGCTCTTCGACATCAGAAAGAGTGCCCGCATCGGGTGCAGGTCGAACATCGGGGGCTGTAACTCTGCCAACTCTAGAACGATCGAACGAAGCAAAATATAATTATTAGTGGGCGTGTGGGCGTACCAGTGTGGGTGGGTATTTGTTTTCATTCCTTACCGATTGCGGTGATACCACAGGCCCATATGTCGCACAGATGATTGTAGCCACCTTTGCGTTCCACTGCTGCCACCTCGGGCGCCATCCAGTACGGTGTACCTATTGGACAGAGTAACAGAGCAAATAAAAAAAAGGATAAGAAAAAATTGATCAATTTGAAAGCAATACCATTCTCAAGTAAAAGGGAGTTTTCGTTAACAGGATTTCAATTGAACCTGAATTATCTTGAAATATTCCTAAAACATATTTGCTTTTTCGCAATCAATTGAAACATGGGGACAACTGTGAGGCTTCCTGAATGAATCGTTATCTTATCATACGCTGCTGCAGTGAGGAAAACAAAAACGCGATATATTTGCCTAGTCTATGCTAATTCCTTATCACCTGTGTGAATACGAAGCGTCAGTACAAAACCATCTTGCAATAAATGGTCAATCGGTACACTATATCTAATGTACACGACGAATTAAAAAGTCAATCTCAATAGTAGTACACAAAATCGTCCAAAGAATCGCGCCAAGCTTTTGACTCCCTCGGGGCGATGGTTGTTTAATGTAGTGTGTTAATTCAATTAAAAAGCGTTTCAACACCTCTCGTTCGCTGCGTTTTGACGATCGCATCACATCCGTCACGCGTCGTCGATCACCTTTTGCCTTGAGGAAGCGAGAGAACAATGGTCAAACGCAAACCAGCGCAGTAAAGTGACGAATGCATTTGCGGGTTGTACAAGAAAACAAGATAGATTCCCCATTGGCAATAATATGCTGGGATACGTTTCGCAATTAATATAAGCTGGAGATTCAAATATCCAATAGAATTTCATATTGAAACGAAAGTACATGGTAAAGATTTAGGCTCTCACTGATCTGTGAACATGGCACGTTTGTTGATAACAACTCATGTCCGTGACCGTGTTGCGGAAATGACATAAATCATTCCACATAACGCTTGTAACAAGCCCCCCGGCAATGGGAAGTACAAAAGTCGGTAAGCCCTAGACAGGGACTCCCGGTACGTTATCCAAGAAGTCATAAACGTTGCCTGTCCAGTTGCGTGCTGAAAACTGTGGAAAGCCAACCGTAGCGAGCGAATGTGGTACCGGTGGTGCAAAATACCCACGTAAAGACCTACAATCGCGGAAAGTGAAAAGCGTACGAGCGCGAAACGGCTATGTCGATCGATTACACTCTCGATCTCTCGATCGGCGAAACGGAACGGTGCAAACGATACACGATAGGAGTGTGTTAAGGAGTCGTGATTCGATACCGGAAACTGTGCCCCCTCGGCTGTGCTCTTACCGATAAAACTACGGCGCTTGTTGATGGTGGCCGTGATCTGGGCACTCACACCGAAATCGGCCAGCTTGACGTCGCCCCGCTCGGTCAGCAGTATGTTTGCTCCCTTGATGTCCCGGTGGATCTTGCCCATCGAGTGGAGATAGGACAGACCGCGCAGCGTTTCCCGACACATGTACGCGATCTGCAGCTCGGTCAGCGGACCGGTAACCTGGTAGATGTCCTGCAGGCTACCCCCGCCGCAGTATTCCATGCAGATCCAGAGCTTGTCGTCACGCATGTACGAGCCATAGTACGAGATGATGTTCGAGTGGCGACAGTCGCGCATCATCAGTATCTCCTGCTGGATGATCTGGATGTCATCGCCCGGCTCGAGCTTGATGACTTTGATCGCGGCCAGTTCATTCGACTGCAGCTTCTTGGCCTGAAACAAACGCAACGGAAAAGAAACGGAGTGGTAATGAGCTGGGAAGGGAAGTAGTTATAATAGGCCCGAGCAAGAGAGCGAGGAACAGAGATTAAGCCCGGAGAACCGGGCAATAATTAAGCACTTGCGCTCTGACGGGAATTGTAGATAGAGCGTGTACTGAGCGTGATCTAAAATTATCAACAAGGAAGCCAAGAACGCAACCCTTTATGCCAAGCGGTACGCATTCCTGGCTGGTCTGGTTGGAATGCTGCTTGCGGGAGGGGATTGCACTCGTTCGCACGCACCTTGTACACATCGCCGTACGTCCCGGAACCGATCTTGTGCTTCAGCTCGTACTCGTCCTCCGGATTGCGGCGGGATATGGCCGAACTCAGTATGGGGGTTGGATGCGACATTCTGCCAGCATTTTCCACCTGGCCTGCTCCGTAGCGGATACCGGATGCGTACGCGTAACCGAACACTTTTGCGCTTTCTTCAAGACACACACGCAAGCGTACACACACACGTGCCCCCTGTTGCCCTTCGGAACTCCCTTTTCACCCCCGCAGGTTGTTGCTGGCAATTCACTGTAAGCACACACGCACGGAACCAGGCACAGAATCACGCAATAGCTCTTCTTCACTAATTTTCGCAAGCTGACTGGCCAGCAACAGCTGTGCAACAAAGAGCACCAGCGAGCTACTCCGTTCCGCACTGTCCGATGTTTTTCTCCGATGCGAAACACCCTTCTCTCTCTGGGTGACACACTGGGTGCGATTCCTTATCTGGTCCACTCCACTACGCTCGTCGTTCCAGGGGCCCTAGATGCGTTTGCAGCGTAAATAGACGGACGGACGAACGGGTTGGTCTGACCGTGTCGAGCACACCGAAGAAACAATAGGCAGCAGGCGACACCCAAAACACACACACACACGTCGTAGGACAACAATCTTTTTCCCCTTGGCACTGTCGTGTTCCCGTTCAATTCCGTTCCTGGGCCTAACAATAAAACGTCTGTGTTTTGACAAGTTCAACTCCAGATGCGTAGTACGCCCCAGAATGATACAGGATGGTTTCTACTGAACGTGTGTTTTGTCTTTGTTACACAGGTGTCATGAAACCGGGGACGTCATAGTATGCATATCTACGTATGGGTGACGGCTGTGCAAGGTGTTGACATCGGGATAAAACACTGCGGAAACTCGATGGTCATGGCAGATATTATTTCAATTTCATTTAAATTTCTCTATTACATCGTCTGCATAAATAAAATTTATTGAAATTGGGAGACTTATCGACATCAATTTTACATTTGTTTTGATTCTAACAACGAAGTAAACCGATAAATGCCCACTTTGCAAGATGTGAAAGCACTTGTATGTGGAGTTTTTTTTTGTGTGGCACTGTATATGGGTAAAACAACATTTAGGATTTTATGAACTAATTATTTACGCTTTTTAATAAAATAATTGTGGTTTTGGGTGCAGCTGTGCAGAAACAGCTGAATAGGAAATTTAGCAGTTGTAAATCCCTTTATCTTCGTTCGCGATTCATTGTACAGCAATCATTATTACCACATTGCTAGTCTCTTCCTTCTATTGCTTCCTGAGCAACACGTAGGCGCAGTACAGCTCAAGCAATTAGAGACCCTTAGCTCTTCCCTGGAGCTGAAGTTCATAAAAAAATCCATTGAAATATCAACTTGTTGTTAAATCCAATTATGCTATTCATTCCGTAAAAGATTCTTTCATGGTGGAAGTCCATCTTACAGAGCGCTCAGCATTAACCTTTCCTTCAGTGAAACAATAAATTATTTATTTGTTTTCACAAAATATATGCGACACACGTTACTAGTGGATGTAACGGGTCACAGGATTGATTACTTCTAATAACGCACGAAAACAGAATTATTACACTATCATAGTATGCGAGCGTATGGGGAGAGCCGGGTGTCGAAAGCACGTAGACGACCCATCCGAAGCAGCACGGAGATCCCCCTTTGTTAGCTGACCAGTGTGCCACGATGAAGCCGCCACACACGTTTGCACCAGATCGTCTTTGTGTGAGACTAGTGCGGGAATCGTGGATTCACGGACAGGTACCGGAGAATATCGAAGAATGGTAGGAAGGGCCAGGAAGGAAAAGTTGTTGGTTCTCAGTCGATGATGATGGGGGCTTTTACTCGCAGTACAAAAGTGATGGACGAGGATAGGAGACGAAAGGAAAATCCAAGCACACACACACTTCTTATGATCCGACGATGATGTTATTGATCGGGATGTGTATCAGTTTCACGAAGAAACCGATGAATCCCATGATGCAGAATCCGATAGCGGTGGCGATAGCAATCTTCTGGAACTCCCGGCGGTCGGGCTTGGTACAGCGCTTGATCAGTCGGATCGAGTCTTTGGCGAACGAGCGGCCGGGCTCGTAGAACTTCGTCAGTTGATCCATTTCTTCGCTGCAAGGGAGAAACCAAAAACGGAATGTTTAATTAGATGTTAATAGACTTTTCCTCTTTTACGGGTACACTTTCACCATGCACGATTGACCTACCTTTATTTGAGATGTTTTTCACAACACACGATCTAGCGCAAGCCAAATTCAAAGACGCAATGAAATGCGAGTGTACGCGTTTCGACAGTCTTGGCTGAGGTTTGTGTTCTTTTTTTTACTCTGCGTCCGTTTTGATTCCACGTCGGATGCGAAGGGCAAGAAAAGCAGACAACGTCACCATTGGCTGGGCACATGGAGCTCTTTGCGGACATTTCACATGACACTAATCGAAAGGCAATTTTTTTGAATTTTGCAAAATTTATTCGAGAGAATGCTTTTGATGTGAATAGTGGATACAATACTCTTTATTGAATTAATTATGCTGTTTTGAGAGCTTCAAAACAGAGTAATCGTGAAAGCGCATCAAATTATATTGTTTTAGAAACTCCCACTGTGGATGTGCAATGCAATGGCAGTGCAATTGACAAGCTCCGTAACGCATGATCCGCAAGGAGCGTTGAATAAATAACGCCTTCGAACAGCACAAAGAATTATAATAAATTTGAGTGAATTTTGTTTAAAAAGAATCTACTTTTTGATAATCTTCGTTTTTAGGATAATTGGAAAATAATACACTCATACTGTTACTGCATTTTGCTGCCATTCGCCGTTGTGACACCAGATCGTCGAGTCGAAATCATCTGGCATCTCAACATCGAGCACAACAAGCCCCCGAATCGCTCGAAAAGCAACAAATATGGGCACCTCCAATCTAAACACTGGCAAAATGAAAACCAATTTTGTCCCTCGTGTGAATCAGGTAGGTTTCGTTGTTCAAACGCCGTCGAGCTATTGTTCTTAGCATTTTTGTTCCCTCTTCCCAGCTGGACTCTATTCAGCTCGACAATGAGATAAGTAATCTCCTTCGGCAGCAGATACAAAACATTCTACAGGTGCTACCGGTAAGGGAAAAGGGTGCCCCGATTTGAATGCGATTGCTTAACTGGCCTTGCTCATTCGATCTCTTAGCCCGGACTACTAAGCCACCTACAGCCGGAGATAAATTTTGTGCTCAGCTCTGCCCTATGGAACTTCTCGATCCGCACATCGTACGCCACCTTCGGGCAGCAGATGCTTTCAATCACATACGAAAAGGATCAGCTACCAGCGGGAAAGCTAGTCCTGCACTATCTCCTCACGACGGTGCTACCCTACGCCAAAGAAAATGTCCAGTTTCGTCTGACCAACTGGTCGTTGATACAAAAGCTCGTCCAGCTGGCGGAAAATGCTCTGGTGCTGTTCAATCTGGTAAACTTTTTCAAATTTCTCCGATCCGGCACACGACCCTCGCTTGTTGACTGTTTGCTGCGCATCAACCACCGTTCGCTCGACGGAGCAAAGCGACGCACGATCGGATACTCGTACATGACACGAGAGCTGGTTTGGGCTGGCTTCATGGAGCTGCTTGGATTCACGATTCCCTTCGTAAACTATCACGCCCTGAGGCGAAGGTTGCGGAATCTGTTGCGACTTGAGGCGACCCACCGCCAGACTGAGCGTGTTGAGCTCAACACCGAAAGTAGATGTGCGTACTGCAATGAGCGTGTAATCTTGCCGCACCACATGGGCTGCAGACACGTGTTTTGTTACCTGTGCCTGAAGGGCAACCAGCTGGCCGATGCAGGGTTCCAGTGCAACGTCTGCGATTATCGAAGCCACACGTTTAAGAAGGTCGTGGTACTGTGATCTTATGGGTTGTGTATTCATAAATATATAGGTTACGGGCAAATGTTACGGGAAGTTGAAACATTCCAAAATATAACGCGGATTCGCTACGTAATGTGTTGCAGGATGCCTTGCCTGATCAACTGTTCGCACTGCAGCTTCGGTAGGAAGTGCTGACTGTTTTTCTTGAGTAGGATTATCTCTCCACTTTCCAGCTCAAATTTTCCGTAATCGGTCAAGCAGCGTACCTCGATATAAAGCGATTTTGGTGGCTTTATGTCGTTCGTCAGGTTAAGCCCGTATCCGTCGTGTATCGAAGCCATGTATTCGGCGAGTATGCGAGAGTACTTGTTGAACCACGCGGATTCCGATTCGTTGATGCAGGCTTTAATCTCTGGCGGCAGAATTGGCCCTACGTGCCAGCGAAGTCGCTTTAGCCGAAACAGGCGATTCGCAAGGTACGCCAGCACGCATCGTTTTTGGCGTTTGATCAGATTGTGCCGATACATAACCAGGGGAAGAAGTTTGCGATCACCTGTTTCGTTGAACGTTATGCTGTAAGAGAAATTGGACAGGTGCATTAGTTTGCTACCTCGGGCGAAGAATTGCTGGAGAGCGTGGCTTACTTACGCATGAGCATAGTTTTCCTGGTAGATCTTGGAAATGTCCTTCAACACCGAACGAACACCATCATCCTGGAAGAAGTATTCGAAGTTAATACCAAACCACAAATTTTTTTATTCGGTAGTAACGGCCAGGCCGTATTGTTCAAACAACAGATTTCTTTAAGCTTTAATTACATTAAATGCTGGTATAGGATCCGTGGAACGTTCAAATTCTCTAATTAAATCAAATCCTTTATCAGAGGACATTATTCCTGGTACCGAAGGCAGTGGCCGTGTTCACTTCATGCAACGAAAAACAGGAATGAAATAAAAGTGAAAAAGCGCGGCAAATGGTTTGTTGTGACATATGCTACACTGTAAATCATGAAAGCGGTTTCAACGGACGACGTCACGTGAGATTGAGCAAAGAGCTAATTTTCTACTATGCGAACGCAAGCACTGAATATAAAATAAAGCAACGTTTACATACTTCTTCATGTAAACTGCGACGGGACTACGGAATTATGGAATAACGAAAGTTCAGCAATTCATGTTCTGTGGCGTAGTTAATGGATGCTCCACATGACATAACTTTTGACAGCTTGTACAAGGTAAACAATAATAAACCACCCAATTCCACCCCTCCACCAACCAAACGTATTCATCCAGCACATGCAAAACAGGTGAGTCATCTGTAGGGATATCCGTGACCGAAACGTATCGGTTAATTCGTTGTAATCCACGCAAAACCCTTACGAAAAAGAGATTTTATTCTTTTCTCTCCGACATCGGTGACTCAAAGGCATTTAAAAGCCCGTGCAGTGTACAGGGAAGGTTTTCCAGTTCGTGTGTTTCAGTCACCATTCATGAGTAGTGAGGGAGAAATTCGTTCCCTTCTCGGTCGTGCACTTGATGCGGACGAGGCGGGTAAGAAGGAAGAAGCGATCGAGCTGTATGGCCGGGCGGTGGAACAAATCCTTCGCCTTGAGGATAAGGAGCGGCGTGAAAAGTTGAACAAATTCGCAAAGCAGGCACTGGACCGTGCGGAGGAGCTGAAGGGCATCCGGTACCAAGCGGGCCAACAGTCCGCTCCGCAGGCTAGTCGTCATCCGCCCACAGTTCTTCAGCCGGTGAGAAGCAGCACAGCACCAGGTAGGACTGATCGAGATCGACATTCGTTTCAAAACTCACACTCTGTTCTGTTCCTATTTCGACAGCCAGCCCCTCGCGTCCAGCTGGTCCAGTGCTGGAAATTAGCGGAAGTCGACATGCCTACACGAGCGAGGAAAAGAAGGTGCTCGAGCACACATCCCACGTCAATGCGAAAGTGTACGTCCCGTTTATGGATATCGATCTCCTGGAGAAGTTCCACTTCCCGATGCCGTTCACCGACCGGGACGGATATCTGGAGCTGGCCCCGAAACAGAAACGTGACTTCGTTAGCTGGGTGCGGGTGAGCGAGCTGAGCGAACACCCGCAGCTGATCGTCGGCGACCATCCGGACTTTTACAGTATCCGGCAGACGGTCGTTTCGGACTGCAGCTTTGTCGCGTCACTGGCCGTTGCGTCGCAGTTCGAGAAGAAGTTTAAGCGGCGGATACTTACCTCCATCATCTATCCGCGCAATAGCAAGGACGAACCGATCTACAACCCGAGCGGCAAGTACTCGATACGAATGCACGTTAATGGAGTGCCGCGTAAGGTCGTGATCGACGACTATCTGCCGCTGGGCCGGTATAACCAGCTGCTGTGTTCGTATTCGAGCAACAAGAACGAGTTTTGGGTGTCACTGCTGGAGAAAGCGTACATGAAGCTGATGGGCGGGTACGATTTCCCTGGCTCGAATAGTGTAAGTAGCACGTAGGGCAGGCTGAAAGGAGACAGTGTTTAAAAATGGCAAAATCGGCGGCTCTGTTCTCTTTCCCTAGAACATTGATCTGCACGCACTGACGGGATGGATTCCGGAGCGGGCGCTGGTAAAGTCAACCGAACCGGACTTTAATGCGGACGCTGTGTTCAACCGACTGCAAGAGGGCCTTAGTCTTGGGCGCTGTCTGGTGACGGTGGCTACGGGCGAATTAACGGATGCGGAAGCGGAACGGACGGGGCTGGTATCGACACACGCGTACGCCGTGCTAGATATGCGTGAGGTGGATGGTGTGAAGCTGCTGCAGCTTAAGAATCCCTGGTCACATCTGCGGTGGCGCGGCAACTACTCTGAGTTGGACGCTGTGCACTGGACGCCGGAGCTGCAGCGTACCCTTGGCTACGATCCGAAAATGGCGGCAACGTACGATAACGGCGTGTTCTGGATCGACTTTCGCTCGATAATGAACTTTTTCGACGTGTTCTATCTTAACTGGGATCCGGCCCTGTTCCAGTACACCTACTGCATTCACCAGTCGTGGAGTGCGGGCGTTGGCCCAACCAAGGATGCGTATAACGTCGGCGATAATCCGCAGTTCAGCCTGACGGTACCGGCCGGTCGGGGCTCGGTTTGGATACTGCTCACGCGTCATATCACCAGCATCGAGGACTTTCGTGAAAACCACGAGTACATCACGGTGCTGGTGTACAACAGCAACGGCAAGCGCGTCTACTATCCAACCGATCCACCGCCGTACATTGACGGGGTGCGTATCAACAGTCCCCACTGTCTGTGCAAGATCCGGCTGGATCCGGCTGCCAAACGGCGCTACACGTTAGTGGTTTCACAGTACGAGAAGACGGCCACCATCTACTACACGCTGCGGGCGTACAGCCGAACCAAGTTTGAGCTGGAGCAACTCGGTCCCCGCTACACGACGGTGGAAAATGTGAGCATTTGCTAGAAAAGCTTGTAATTGGTCGCTTTTCATGTCCGCGTTTGTGCTTATATTCTTCATTTTCTTTTCAGCTAAGCGGCGAATGGAAGGGAAGAACGGCGGGCGGCTGCTTGAACCATCCGGCAACGTATAAGAACAATCCGCTCTATCGGCTACACATCGGACCGGCCGATACGAGCGATCTTGTCATCGAGCTTCGCGGGCCCAAGGTATATCAGGTGGGACTGGAGCTGACGGTGGTTTCACTGGCGGATGACACGGTAACGGCACCGTTCGTTTCGCAAAAGACTGGCGTCTATCGTTCCGGGTTTTGTGTGCTAGATCTCGAAGGTATTCCGGCGGGTGTGTATCAGGTAAGACCGTCTACCTTTCTGCCCGACCAAGAGTCACCATTCTTCCTGAAGGTGAAATCCACAACAAACGTGGTGATAGAGAAGCTTAACTAAAGTGATAAGGCGAAGCCATGTGTTACATTAATTTCAAAGTTTTTAAGCTAATGAATGGAGCGAAAAAGAGAAAGAGAGAGAGAGGGATTTAGAGATCAGGGTGTTTTGTAATCTGTAACCTGTTACCTATGCTGGGAATGAGAATGAAAAAAGTGAAAATAAAACCAATGATTGTGAGTAACGGCTTTTAATTTGACCGTAAGGTAAGGTATAAATCTCCAAAATTCTAAACATTTCTTTTTCAGTCTGTACTCGATTCGGTGCTATTAAGTTGCTTGTAAAGGTTCGTAGCAGAGCAGCTGACAATGCACCTAGCACCTCTCCCAGTTCGGTTCCTAAGAAAATTTGACCTGCGTTGGTTCCTCTTTTGCGGGAACCTCCTTCTCTCACAGATCTTTGCTCCTGTGTTTGTCCAATTGAAGCATTGCGGATGTGATTAATAAGAGAAAATATTAAACTTCCAATTTCATGTATTTCTCTTACCAACAGCTTCAAATATCATTTTATGTATCGGGGTCTGCGAAATGTACATCCATCCACTTCTTTTTGTTCTATTAGTCGCCCTACGAAAGCAATGCCGAAAGATTTCTGCTGCACTGAAATGAAATATAGAATGAAATGAAATTTACGACGCGCATTCCAAATGTCCACTGCCCGCTGTTGCTCACCCCAGCTTATCATCGTCATCCTCGTCATAATCAGCGTGATGGTTTAATTCGCTCTGTCCAGGTCCCGTGCTGCAGCGTGGATGTTTGTGTGTCCAAAAACCAAAAACCAAAGAAACCCCCCGCACACGCACACGAACACGGTACCGGAAACCGGGGGCCCTGTAATCTTGTTACGCGCCGCAATCAACGGAAGCCCATCCGGTGAATCGTATTAACTGGTAGAAAATATTGATTGCCACAAACAGCTGGCCGGGCTGCCTGCCGCAAGTTCCGCAGACAGCCGAGCGAGTGAACGAGCACGCCACCGCCATTTTCAATCGTAATGCGATTGACCCACATCAGCTGCAGGTTATGGGCTGTGGGTGGTGACGGTAGTGGCCATAGTGCTCTTGACAACCCACCTCATCACACTCCCTTCTTTGCGTGATGAAAGTGGTACAAGCCGGGGGAAAATGATATTGACTGCTGACTGCTTTTTGATATTTTCGCGAAGCCCCGCAAGTTTCGGGGCCAACGCAAAGGGGTGCCGGCGAGCCCCGAACGCCTCGAATGCCCGGCATGAAGCTTTGCAATCTATGATGCGATCCGTTTTGTCGTTCAGCGGCTCCCAGCGGACCGAAGTGGGTGGGAGCTTAGTGCGGGAGGGAGGAGGACGCTCGATTTTCATCATCGAAAGTATGATTGAAGTTCGGTGTTCGGTACAGGCTGGATTCTGCTCTGTTCACCACCCAATCTCCCCTCCCCCTCCACCGTACATAGATCTGTAGCACACTTTGCTCACTGTCACACGGGTACCGCGTGTGTGGCCGGCGGTGTAACTTTGATGTCTTACACTTTTCAGTGCACGCTTTCCGTGGAATCAACACAATCAACTTACTTGCCGGGACATACGCTCTCGTGCAATATCGTTCCCTATCTGGTGCGGGGTGGCGTTCCCTCATGGACAGAGGGAGGGGAGGAGGGGTGGAACGAAATTTATTTGTGGAAAACATAACGGCAATGACCCCGATTTGTCTGACCGAGTTTAACGACTTTTTAGGCGAATTGGTCACCTTCTGACTGGTGGGTTGCATACATTCAGGCGCAAACAATTTATAGAAATCTGTTACAAGCATCCTAGTTTACGCCAGAAGCTATGTAATGTGTATCTGGTTACGAATGTATCTTTTTTTTTTATTCATAGACCAATTCCAAAACCGTTAAACCTAAAGTAGAGATATCCGCGTACAGATTAACCTTTAAAAAGCCACCCTTTGCACCACACCGATGATCCTTTTGCTGCGCGGTCGTTTGGTATAATCTGTCTTCATTCCTCCGCCCGTCCCAGTGCGGTCATTAAGGCAATGGGGGATTTGGCTCGGTCCCGTTCACTTACCCTGCTAGCTGTCATCACCAAGGGGGGTGTATCCTGTCCAGGCGTCCTGCAATGCAGAAAGGAACAATAGAAGAAGGGTCCGGTAAAGTTGCACTGCAAGAAACGGAATACCGACGGATCTAGCTCCATCCACAAACGCAACGGTTGGGGGTAATTTGTTTCGTTCCCCCGCTTTCCCCGCACCCCCACAGTCGGGGTCCAAGCATGTTCTGACTTTTCTTTTCTGCTAGCCGGATGTGGATCCATTTTGAATCACAATTTCCGTTGCGATCGAGCGAATGCTCGTACCAGTTTTTATTTTGTGTGCACTTTTCTTTAATGCAGTGTACATGCTGCTGCACTTTGGCCGGTGGTGGTGGTGGAAAGGCGTGCAATAATTTATAGCACTTACTGAGCACGGAATTATCGTTATTTGTTGTTAGCCGGGGGTCTGTTGATGCCATTTGCCAAATTATATTGCATCCTTCCCAGGTGGGGAAGCGAACCATGGCCCGGTTGGCTCTAAATCACCTGATTGACAACCGGCCGATGGATAGGACCGGCAAATGGAGAGCCTGCAGGAATTAGGAGCCTTTTATTCCGGTCGGCAAAAGAAACAGAAACATACAAAAACGCGGGAGATGATGAAAATTTATTGTTACTTCAATGAGCGTTTGTACATCCGCGATTTGCGATAAATACTGATTCCGGCACGTCTATTTTGTGGTGCTAGAATGTGTGCTCTCTCTGGCCAGGGGTGTATGTGCCAAGTCCGTGAACCAAACAGACTGCTCGTTGGCCTCAGACAGACAAGCACAAAAACAGAAAGTCGTAAAAAATCACATCCAAATATCTTCCATCATCACGTGGCGCATATGCTGTGGCACTTTCCCGCTTCCGCTTTGCTTGATGCTTTTGCAGGAAAACTCGTATGCCACACACTCGGGCTTTTGGTTTTTTTTTCTCTAGCAGCCCCCGAGCGGGACAAAATCGGGCAAATCGTCTCAGCTTCCCAGGAATGGTGTGGCGTGGCAAGGGCGAGCAAAAAGTAATAGATCCCCGCGGTACGACCAGCCCGGTCCGGAGCATCACATCCGTCCAGATGTGTACGCAAAACCCATAACGATCAGCCGCGCCAAACCCAGCCAAACACACCGAGCGAGCACTTCACTTTCAAACAATGATTTATTACACGCTCATTCGCTCGACCGTCCGCTGCTACTGTCTGCCTTCCAGTCCATGGCCGTTCGCTGCTGCTTGTTTTTCTGTTTCCCCTCCCCCCCCCCACTACACCATAGTTTACTATTTTTTATGTTTCGTGAAAATGGATACGATGATCGTGGAGATGGAGATGCTTGTTTACCGATATGCTACTTTTTGCCGTTCCAGCGTACGTGGTGGCCATATTTATCGCACTGGTTAGTGAAATTTTGCCTTAAACAAACGCTTTGCATTCTACATTTCAGTGGTACTTTCAGTCAAAAAGCTTTAAAATCACCGAAAGGTTATCAACAGCGATAAGTGCTCTAAATTCGAGGCAATGATCATACACAATTTTAATTGCTTTCAACGAACGCCTTTTTTGGGATTCGTCTTTCTTTCGCTTTCACTCTTTTGCTACTATCCTCTTCATTTTCACCAGTTGCCTGCTCTTGCACAGAAGTGACTTGTCCCCAAACGCTTCGGAGAAAGAAGATGTTTCCGTTTCCGATAGTCACTGGGCTTGGACGGCTCCCCGGGGGTTAGCAATAAATTGTAGTAAATAATTGTACACCACCACGCCCATGCCCACGTTCAGGTTGGTTTGGGATGTTTATTCTAGCCCTTCTAGAACTTCTTCTTCTGAATTCGTCCGTCCCAGGCGTTCGCGCTGAGAGAAGCCTTTCCACGAAGGAATCTTTTATTCGTTTCGTGTCGCCTGTTGAGGGTGAAGAGAAGTGTTCTTCTGGGTGGCTTGTCAGCACGTGTTTTAAGGTTCCAGGCGATGAAGCAATGAAGGGTCGGCTGGCCACTAATTGTTGACAATTTTTACGTTTCAAAGGGATTTGTTTTCCTGTAACGAACATCGATAGTGAAAATGGGGTGTAACTGGACGAAATGATTACTACAAAATGTATGATTTGCAATAGAGAACCTCTCAAGATACTTTCTACTTACGAATAGACTTTAGAGAAACGTCTTTTAATACAATCTCACTTTTCATTAACCCTAGGTTTTGTCACTTACTTAACTTGGTCTGCCCTTAACAATTACGTTTGAAAGACATGCCTTGGTTGCCAATCTCCAGACATCGTCTCCAGGAAACTCGATCCATTCGCTTGCATCTAATTTTCCACAGGTCTGATTCTACCTGATTGAACCCGATGTACTCCAACCATCGTATCCTTCAGGCTTTGACCACCGTAAGGATGTCTGCGTCACCAAACAGCTTAGCTAGCTCGAGGTTCACACCGCTAAACTCGTGCCTCAGAAGATGTATCATTTCGTGTGTTGTTGAAGACTTCTGCATCTCGCGAGATTAAGGAGATCGTAGTATGACTGATATCCCTGAACAATGCGCTTTTCAATTTCGATGCTCGTGCTATTGTCGGAAGTAATCATCGCATCGAGGTAGCAGAACTCCTTTTCCACCTCGAGATCGGCAACTAATTCTCTGCTTCCCAGTCCTCCAATCTGTGACATCGCAAGCTGTTTTGAAGACGAGAAGATCAAAACTTCTAGAAGATCTGGCTCGTAGTAAGTAAAGATCTGGTCCGTTGTGAATTATTTCAGCAAATCTTGTTTCGTAGTCTCAGATGAACGCTGTAGCAAGGAACGTGAGTCAGCAGAAGATACTTTTGGGACAAGATCTAGTAGGCATCATTCAGTACCGTGATTGCCTGTCTTACATTTTGAACACTGAACGAATGACATTTAGCTCCTCCCGTGTCTTTTAATTGGAGTATTATGAATGAGTTAGAAGTAAAACTAATTTTATCAAGAAAATTATTAAATGTGTATTAACAGTGTAGAATATAACAGTAGCAATCACATTACTCTTCTCACTTCCATCCATATTTTCAAGTAATCCACCCAGATATTGAATACACTCAGCCTAAGCGCGATTTATCTGCTCAACTTCAATACTTCCAACCATCATTTACCAGCCGCCAGACTAATGGGTCTCTTTCCCATCCAAAACCCTTCTCGTCACAAAAAAACTCTTAATTGCTTGGAATGCTGCTTCAAAACGAATGCAAACATCCCTCACCGTGCATGCATGCACGAGAAAGGGATGCCGAAATCAGGGTTTTAATCCTTTTTGCACAAGCTTTAAAAAAAAAATAACGCAAATTTGGAAGTACAAATGGAAAAGGGGGAAAAAAACAATCAAGCAGAGGAATCACCACAAATCAACGAAATTGTAAAATGAAAGAGTAAAAATTGGTTTCACGTGGCACAGTGCAGTTCTTTGCCGGTGCATCAATTATATTCTGCAAACCACACGATACAGAGCGAGAAAAAGAGAGAGAGAGAGAGGGAGAGAAAGACCTCTGGAGTCGTTTATTATGTTCGCTTTCCGCAGCCCGAAACGGCATACCGGACGGAGTTTTGTCACCATGCTGAGTGCATTCTGTGAGGTTGTGGGAGGGGAAATTTTTTTGTTGCTGTTGGCAATGCAGTCGGCAACATTGTCCGTATGAATTTCATAAACCATTGACGATGTCGACGATGTTTGCTAGTGAGTTCCGCGGGTAAGCGATACACTGCTAAAATGTGCAGGCCGAAACGGTGGGAGGGGGTTATTGCACACAAAATGCAAAAGAAGAAGGCTAAAACAAACCAGCACGAAACATATAAAGCAATATGGAAGGCGCGCAAGGGATATAAACTCACTCGAAAACCAACCAAAATCATCATTGAAGGTAACGTAATATGCAATAGTGCGCATCCAATAACGTGCCCTTTCTGTGTGTGTGTGTTTGTGTGTGCGCGCGGTCTGTTTTTCCGTTATTTTCTCTACCAACCGCCCTTCTCCTCCCAATCACCCGAAACAGGGTTGCAGGCGGCACTGAAGGGTCAAACATATCGCGCATAACGGGTAGCTGGAATGTGGCAATTTTGATAATTAAAAAAAGGTCCAATAGTTGCGCGAAATAATTTTCATTGAACTGCATCTGCCCGTTTCGCTTCCCTTATCGCTGCACTGCAGCAGCAGCAGCAGCAGCCGATCGGTCATATTTTCCCAATATTCTAGCTGCGAGAGTTTGTTTGCATTCTTTTTTATCACTTCTGTCTCTCCCTCGGCTTCCTTTAACCCAACCGAAAGGAAAAAAAAACGAGAGCCACATTCCCGTACTGCAATGACATTTTAAGGGAAATTATCTGCTCGGTTGTTTGTATTACTATTGTTTTTTTATTTGTTTCTTGCTTCCGTTGAGCCTGCCTACTCCGATGGCGTCAGATGATAAATTGCGCCGCTATTATTGAATCGACGATCGGTATCGGTTCGAAATCAATCTATTTTGTGCCCTTTCCCACCTTTTCACACCGCTGAAAAGCGATAAAATAATGTATTGAAGGCGTGTGTGTGTGTGTGTGTGTGTGTTTGTGTGAGATGGTTTCACAGAATTTTAATGATCCCTTTGCACCAATCTAATGTTTGACGGGAGCGTTTGTTTGCACGGGTTGTGTAAAGCGAGTATGCAATTTGAAAGTGCATTTTAACGCATTTGGGCAGCATATTGGATTGCTGTTTGCTGTTTGCATACCAATGGAACAATATTACATTTTGCTTGCCTTACTATCTACTATTTTTCAAACGATGTTACTGTAAATTTAATTCTAGTAAAGCAAACACATTGCAGCGTTTTAATCACACCGCAGGACGTTAATCTTTTTGAATTGCAAACAGGTTTGTGTAGCGTTTGATTCACTTTCCATGTAGTTTGAAATTGAAAATCGTTCCGTTTATGCTGCGTTTTATTTTTTGTCTAAATTTAATTAACTAAATAACAAACATGTTTAGTCACAGCCCGGAGGAAATCTCTTCACGCTCGCGCTTCTCCATACTGATATGAGCTGCTAATGAAAAGTGACTTTTGCCAGCTCCTCCTCACCAGCAGTTACGGGGTTACAACTACGGTAAAGTACATCCCAAAAGCAGCAGCAAAAAAAAAGAACCACTGACAGTTTGTTCCACAAAAAAAGGGAACGGCTTTCAATGCTTTCGCAATGTACCAGTGTGCCAGGTTCAGCCGAGCGGGAGAAAGTTTTTTAATCTAAATCCTTACCTTCAGCCGGAAAGGTACGTTTCGGTAGCAGACAGAATTAGCCATCTTATCGAACGGTGCAGGATGAGGGCGAACGATGAGCCCGGCGGTTAACGTTTCTGCATTAGCACGGATCGAAGTTTGTGGATCTCATCGAGACTAAAAGCATTCAAGTGCAGACACGCCGTGTATTAAAACTGTACCATACACACACACACACACACACACGTTCACATGGAGTCCACTTTTACACTAATGTACTATCAACGATGTAGAAGTAACTAACAAGCATGACTTAAAGCATTAAAACCCTTTTTACGCCGGTCGGCAGATCGGAACCGGGCGTTGCGCTTCGTCTTTGTGCGAGCAAAAGTTGATGATTAACCCCCCCCCCCCCACCTCATCCTGCGTCCTGCTGATGGTTGGTCTGTAATCAACCACAACTGGCAGCAGCAGCGAGAGAAATTGGGAAAAAGTGAAACTTTTTCTCACTCACGTCAGTGAAAGGATTACCGCAAATTTTAGAATTCTATAATCGCAACCTTATTTGGTGGCCCTGTGATGTCCATAACGCACGTCTATCGGTGAGGCAGTGGTATGTGAATGACAGCTGAAATAGATGCTGAAATAGATAAGTGTTCTTTATAAGCATTTTTTCATTTTTCAGAATTGTTTCAAAAAAATAGTACTATTAGTTATTTTTAAGGTTCTCAGTATGTCTTTAAATTATATGGTAATACTGTTTGCCTCACAATCAACACACCACAGCCCCATTCACTCTCTGGTTGGAGTCTTTCTGGTTGTATGTTCTATCAGACCATTCTGACATGCGTTGCCCATGCTACGCTAGGCTTTTCCCACACATGGACTGCATGACGTCTCATCAGATACGCATTTTTCCCTTTAGCGTCGGTTTCGGGCAGAACCGCATTGTAGTATTAGAAAGTTCGGGCACGTATCACGTCCGCCTTTCGGCCGTGCCTAATGAACTAGTCCCTGTTGGGTTCTCGAGTGAATGAAAGGTGTTCGGTTCGGGATCGCTTTTGGAGGATTGGCCTTAAATCGTGTTGGTTGGTGGAAAAATTAGAGTCCATATATTAGGAGCTTTGTAAAATTTTCAATAAAACAGTAAAATTGAAGCACTTTTGGCTGGGATGGCTCCTTCCCTTAAAGCACATGCTGCAGCTTCATTTGTCAACCTCATTTAGGACCGTCCCGGGCTGCCGTTCCGCAAATGCATAAACTATGAATCGGCCGTGCCCGGGAAGCTCACCGCCCGGGGCACACGGGACCATCCATAATGTATGTGCGCGACACCGAAAGGAAACGTTCGCATCACTATCTTTGCCACGTTGACACTTTTGAGGTTAGTTGCTGCGCGCCCGGCACCGCCCGGCGGACGTATTTAGGCACGTCGGTTTCGCGATACACGTGAGACACGATAATCGTAAATTGACTTTGGTAAACTTAATTAATTAAACTTTAATGCCGTGAGGATGGAGCAGCCGAGCGTTTAGACCGTAGGCCGGGGGAAGCAGACTGCCCACCGCCGCACGTCACCAGACGGCAACTGTCGGCAACTTTTCTGGCAGGCGGCTTGTTTACGAATCTCCCATACCAAACAACATCGCCCGAACCGATCGATTTCGCAAAGAGCACCGCACCGCATACCGCTGGCAGAAGTTTCGGTGCAACAGTCGGGGCAGGATATGCCCGTTGATAAGACGCATGTAAGTGGCGCTTCGGGAAGCCGGGAGAGGGAAGAAGCCCGGTGGCATTCAAGTTTTCTGCTTAGAGTTTGTGCCGTTGCGTACGAGCCACGCTAAACGTATTAGCTGCGAGAGCTGCACTTGCGACACTCGTGAAAATGGTGGTTCGTTGTGAAGAGCATTTAAATTATGCAATCAGTTGGTCGGTTTGACGGTATTTGTAAAGCTGAAAGTGATACGATGCGGCCGGCTTGTACTGTTAGCTTCTTGGCTGTGGAAATCAAAAGTCGATTTAGCGTCGAGCATCGAGCTACAAGGCTTTCCGAACACACTGAGCAGACGGTGTGCAGAGATATATGGTTCGTAAAGCATGTTAAACATGGTGATTTTGTGATTTGGAATGTACCATTCGAGAAAATATCTAATCAAAATACTACCCAGACAAATTTTGGGGGGTTTTACAAGCCCCAATAATACCATCAAAGTGTTCCAAGTCCCAGTGATCGACTTCTAAGCGCCAATAGACTTACTGGATTAGTCATCCCACACCTATAAGTCCTTTCCCCTAAAATCATCATTATTTTCGCTTCATACATATTTCTTCTTCTTTGGTGGCACAACAACCCAGTAGGGTCTAGGCCTAACCAGAGCACTAATGTGCTTTGGCTCTTTCTGTGTGAGTGAGTGTACCCGTCCATTTCAAGATTGCTAATCCTGCGTATGGGGGAGTTGTGATTTAGTGTACCCATACGCAGATATACAAAAACAAGGAATTTAAAATGCTAAAAACAGACAGCAGACTGCTTAGCAACTCGGTAATAATTCGGCTTACACACGTCGTTATGAGTCGTTGTTCGGAAGCGATTCGAATCACATACATCGTCAGTGTGCATCAAGCGTACGGGAAAGCGCACAAACGCAAACAACAGTGAACCCTTTTTACTCAGTGCTCAATCTGAATCACATTCGACAAAACGGGTATTGAACGTGCTGCAGTAGGAGTGTCACATGAACGCACCCGGGGATTGAAGTGTAATGAATGCAACGGTGCGTTTTGTTTGAGCATTAACCCTGTTTTCCGTCGCGCTAGAGAGCACTTTCGGGTGGGTTGTAAATGGATTTAAAATAAAAATAAACAGGGGACAAGTCAATTTGATTTTTTGTTTTTTTTTTTATGCCTCCCTACAGCATGCTAATACATTTTTGATGCAGTTTGACGGGATAATTTTTCCACCCGTAAAGTGTTCGTTCACTTGTCGCGGCAACATCAATGTGCTCCGGGCTCACGTTCAGGGTAAGCTTTAAAGCAGCTGAAACGCTGCAGAGCTGGAGAATGCATCCGACCGCAACGGGAGTCGGGAGGTCGCGTACATGCGAAACGTGAAAAATGAAATATCAATTTCATGTGGTGGTGATACGACGTCGTGGATGGTGGATGGTGCAGAGCAAGCGCCGGTTCTGTGCTTCGTTGGTGTCTTTGTCCTTGAGCGGGGAAAAAAAAAACCAGAAAATAAGAAAGGCAAAATATGTGAATAAATCGTTGAGATACACTTGAACAAATCAGACACACTCAAACCGTCCCGATTGTAGCTTAAGCGGTGGAAGCAGACGGGAGAGAAGAAACGAAACGAGACCGGGAGCGGAGATTGCTGGTCATAAATATGTTTTTATTTTACACAAATTTGCCACACAGTGCGTCATGTGCATGGGTGACCTGTGCAAGGTTAGGGGTGATGCTTTTTCTCTGTTTCGATTACCGTTTTACAGCGCGAAACGGCTGCAATCAACGTGGTCCAACAGAAGCGCGCACTTGGATGCAGTGCGTCTGCAGAACGTCGTAGAACGCTGTCGTTGAGCTTAGGGGACGAGTCGTTGTAAATTTTTACATCGCTTCACAATATGTGCGCCCGGATAGTGTGTAAATAAAGTATGGTGGATTTGTGTCTGCACGTGCACGCATTCAGTTCTGCACATTCGCCTCGTTTGATGATCGTGTAGAAGGCGTTGCGAAAGTAAGATTGTGCACCACCCTCCCCACTGGTGCAAACGCTCTACCTTGAAGATTAATAAAGGCAAGTGACGCAGCGTAATGGATCGTTGCACTCCGTCACAATAAGCTAGCCCGGGAAGGAGAAGAGACAGCCAGGAAAGGGCAGCACAAAATGAAGTTCCCTGAATGTCTGAATGGGGAAACAATTTACTTGTGCTTTGCCTGCAGTCTCCCTCTCTGTTCTAAGCGCACTGCTGTATTGCTTTCCGCGTGCTTCGTGTGCCGAGTGCTGGAAGTCAGTCGCAATGTTCGGGAGATTTTCTTTCCATTTGTCGCCCTTTTTTTCTGCTGGCGTGACCCGAGGTTCCGAGACGCGGCACTGGGTGGTATAGTTAAGTGAGAATAAAAATAGTAGCGTAAATCATCAGCGGCAGAAAAAAGAGGGGACGAGCCCCAAAACGCGGCTCAGAATTATGGATGCCATGCAATGGCGAGAACACAAACGGCAACGGGGACAAGGGAGGGTAAAAAGGTTGACAGGAAATGCCGGGCAGGACAACGGAAGCGGTGGAAAAACTATTAAAATGATACATTATATTTAATATCAGGGGAAAATTTACGGCAGAAAAATGAGGCTTTCATATATTTTCTCACTTAATAGTGGTGGTGTCCTCGGCAATGTCCGTGGCTGTCTTGGGAGATGGATCTTTTTTTTTTTCCTTCACCCGTGTGTGTGTGTGTGTGGGTGTGTCTGTGTGGTGGGACCTTTCCTCGGTACTGCCCATCCCAGCCGTGGGCAGATGCAAATGAAAAATAGTTCGAACCGGTCCGCCAACCTGAACGTGTATGCTCGCACCTTGTCATATGGTCGGGTGGGATTTTAATATGTACAGTGTGTGTGTGTTTTTTTCTTCTTCTCGGGGAGATGAATGATGATGGTAGGTTTTTTTTTAGTTTTCGGATTGCGGAAAAGGTTCGGACGGGGCGAAACAGTCCGTTTGGGCCGTTTTATGTTCGACTGTGATGATGTCGAGGGCGTCTCGCCTGGGAGTTGATGATGTGCTTAAGGTGGCAGCGTACGTTATCGCCTTTAGGGGAGAGAGTTTGGGATTTTGTGTGTCGCATGCTGAGGATTATAAGTGACCAGAAACGGTAGCGTTTATTAAAGCGATAACTTTAAGGAAATTTGTGATCCGGTGTGTTGAACGCATGTATTTGTTTCTTTGTATTAGGAGGAAGAGATAATGCTGTTTACGGGTTCACTAACATGTGGGAGACGAGTATGCTTAGCCTTTCAACAGAATAGGGAGTTTTTATGAGACTAAATGATTAAAGAAAATTTTCTTCTTTAAGTGATCAGAGCAGCTACTCAAATAAAAATGAAACAAAATGTTATTCACAATGAAAGGTTGTATAGAGTCCACTACCAAATTGGACCAATGGATGCGCCTAGTACTTTGTGACTTAACTCCTATTGCCGACCGTCTGATGGAGCGTAAACGAATTGAGTTAACGGATCCGTAAGGGATACATCATGCTTTTGTGCCAATCTTTATCGATCTTTCGATGCGTAGCAAATGAAATTAATCAATTTATCAATTACCCATTTCGTGCACCATTGTACTGTAAAAGGCAACCTCAAAGCGGGGGAGCAAGATAACGGACCAGTGGTGGACCATGCCTGCCGCAATTAAACCCGTTTGTTCGTCCCAGATGGATGGCGTTTATCGATTAAGCATTATTTATCTGATCGTGTTGATCTTTGTGCGAACAGTTTGCTGTACGTACCGACCGTACATTATCGTGATGGGTTAATTGTGCACCGTCCATATCGTAGTGCGGCTGCAAGGCTGCACAGACCCCACTGTCCCGTTCAATCGCATGCAGACGTGCATACAATGCGGTCGGCATGGTGCGGGTCTGGGGGAGGCGAGAAAAAAGGTGTGTAACACAATTTACACCCACACACCCATTCTCACGGGCGCACGTGTGTTACAGTACATCCTTAATGAGTCTAATTTAAATTCAAAGCTAAATAAAATAAATTATAGGCTCACCAGAGACAACATCAAATGATGTCGGATAAAGCGAATGGAGCCGCCCAGTACGTTGTGTGATGGAGGCGCCCGGTGGGTCACGCGGTGAGAGGTTCAAAAATCACGCACAATCCCCGCCCCGCCATCGGGGTGACCGGACCCGGGTGGCTAGATAACCATTTAAAATCTGTTAAATTTGCACATAATTGTAAAGCGTGTGGCGTGCGTTTCGGGCGACTCAATCGGATTTCGGTGCGTCCGGCCGATCACTTTATTATGATAACCTTCGCGCGCGGGCCTCCGGGTTTACTCCGATAATTACTGACCGTTTTGGGTTGGGGAGGGACTGAACTAGCTTCCCAGGGGTGTAATGGGTGTTCGAGTGGTTTATGGTGGCAACTAATGTTTGCCACGTGGTGGTGGAGGTGATTTGCGTAGTGGTGTTCGGGTGGGAGCGATGACACTTGCAGCAGCCAGCTGTGCGGCCGTGGTCACTGTCACAATCTGTGTTCGACAGTGTGATTATCAAACCGTCGATAAAATCTGTGTAATGTGTAGTGTGACTACGATTCGTTGGTTTGAGTGGGCCACTCAATCGAATTATACTATTCGACCGAGCACGAAAAGAATGCAATAATAGTGGCGTGATTGTTTTAAGAGCCAATTTGTGTGTGTGTGTAACTCTGGATTCATTATAAAGGCATAAGCTTTATAAATTAAAGTGAAAAGTTTTGAACAAATTTTAGACCGTTATCACGATGTACAGCAAATGAAGCTGTCTCACTAATAAAGACCTATAATGAACAGCTCGTTTTTTTTTTCATGTCAAACAAAGTGTATTCAGCCACGTTCCGATCAGTGTCACCTGTGCTCCTGTCCAATCGTTTGCACTGATGATCCAAATGAGCAGTAACACATCGCAACAACACCGTTCACCGTCAGTGCGCGCGTGTGTGTGTGTGTGTGCAGGACATTGTGGTTAGTGCTGTTGGCATCACGATTTATGAACCCTTCCGGTCGGTTAGGCGTCAGTGAATAAATGGCGGCTCCGGTACGGCCCGTTTCGATGAGGTGCATTTTAGTGTGACTTTTAGCAAATTTTGCAACATCATTAGGCTTCCGCTCCGGAACACACACACACACACACACACACACGCGCATGACGGTGCGTAGTATCGATAAATATTTCATAGCCGTTAGTCTACTCGATAATTGGATTGGATCAATATATGCAAAGTAGGGCCAGCGAACGATGCATCGTTCGTTTGGCTGAACTGGACCTTTGGCATGGCCCACTCGTCACACGGCGGGGTACGAGTGGCTGGGCAGACAGATTGGCTCGCCGGTACCGTGTACCGTGTGTGCGTATGTGTACGCATATGCAGTGGAATGCTTGCATCTCTGATGTGTGCCCCACATTAAAGCGAACGCGTGTGTGCCGAGGGAGCCGCAAAGGAACGGTCGGATGGTTTGTTTATTTATTAAACGAGAAAAGGTAGCACTCCAAACCGCCAGCTGAAAGCATTGATTGTTCGGGGATGATTTTGGCTGAGTGTGACTCACTTTATGGGGTTGAGGTTTTGTGTTTCAAAAGGTGTCGTCACCATATTTGTAGCATTATTCTTATGTTGAATAGGAAAAAATTAGTTTGAGCACTATTTCAAATACAAATGAATGACGAGACCCGTAATCAACCCTTTTCATTTGTCACATCGTGTTAGAAAAGCATAAATTTAACAAATAATCTCTATCGAACCGGATTCCCCTACACCCGTTCTGTTCCGTCTGTACGCGTTCGTGACGCGTGAGACGTTGTGCATCTGCAGAACGGTCCGGTATGTGTGCACGCAAAATCTGCTTCGCTACCGGCTCCATCGAGCGGTGTAGTGCAGTGCCGGCACACCGTCCGGGGGTGGAAAATTCATTGCATTAATATCGTATTAAAAGTAATGATACAATAAATCAATTTTATAATTATTTTAACGACGCGTGACGTTAATGACTCTATCGCCGGGGAAAGCAAAGGTCCCTGGGTGCATCGGTTGCTGATTGTTTATGAATCACAGGTTGCCGGTGGGGGAGGCGGCATGGAAATGGGCCAACATTAAATTCATGTCGGGAAAGTACCTTTCGACTGCACGCTGCACCGGTAAAGGGAGTGGACCTCGGTTTCAGTGACGGATTGTTCCCCCCCCCCTCCCCTTTTTGCCGTGTGCTGGGACCAATGAGTAAGCAAACATTATTATGCTGCCTCACAATACCCGAAATGGGAGATTTTTATCTTTTGTGTGTTGCTGCGAGTAGCAATTGTAATTTCGCAACCGTTCCGAGATGGCCCCGAGTATGTATCAATTCTCATTACCACGAACGACGAGGGGGGGGGGGGTTGGGAGTGGGGTGGTATCAAAATGAAATGAAACGCTCCAGGGGGGACACTTTTCGCCAACGTCATTAATTCAAACAAAAGAAATTGCATGCTCGCTACATTCCGGGCAGAATTTGCAAGAATAAATTTGTGCCGAAATTGTTTCGAAATATTTGATGAACACAGCGAGCGTAACCGTGTGACTGTCGCTGATGGTAGGAATAAAAGTGAATATTTTATTATCATTGCTCTGCGCTATATGCTGCCGTGTTCGTTTCCGGAATGTCTGAGGGGTGATGTATGGAAAATACATCCAGAGTGAGATTGATACCTTCCTTTTCGAGGCCTTTATCTAGTCAAATCGGGATCGGAATCGCTAAGAAAAGCACAGCAATTGCCTCATAAACATCACACGCGTCTCGGCCATTCGAGCACGGTTAGCAGCGAGCGGGAAATTTCACGCCTAAACGCTTACCAACGCACTTTACCATAAATATTCATTCCCGTAAATCCCACAAATGCAAATCTTTTCTATCCCGTACGTATCCTGTCCTTCCCTTTGCCAAACGTGCAAACGCACAAAAACCGACACGCCACCGAACCGTAAAGATGACTTTCTCCATGCGCACCGTGATAATCTTGCTAATATAGCATTTTAAGGAGAAGGAAAAACATGGCCCACCCTGCTGCCTGTGGATGGAGAAAGACCGATGGGGCGAAAGTTAGTGCAGCTGTTTGTACTAAAAAATCACAAACGCATCATTTAGCTCAATCGCCGCAGTCAAGTTGCTATCAAAGTTAATCTTTCCGCATGCTGTGAGGCGATGGCGGGGAGATGGTTTCAAATTCAAATAAAGTCCCTTCTTCTTTCCACCAAATACACAACGTGACGCTTTCAACCGCCATTAGGCTTGCGGTGGTTTGCTTGATTTGCATCGGAAGCTTTTAAGTGAGCTTTCACGGTGCCGTCCCCGGACCTGCTGATGCCTGGACATCGAAATGCTAATGAATTTCGCTTCAGCATGGCCGCTGTGGCCTCGCCAGCGGTGTTTGGTGTTTCGGGCTCGGCAACACGGGTGTGATCGCGAATCCGAATCGGAGACGGGCATGAAACCGCATCAGCCAGTTGCCTCGTTGGTGACGCTTTCACACGGTCAGTTTGTACACAGTTTTTCTTCGCTTCTTGCTTGTCCTGTTTTACTGTTGGTGGGTATGTCTTTTTTTTTCGGGCGCCAGGATACACTTGAACGACCATAAATCAAGCTCCCGAGTGACGTTCTGACTCTCGTCGTGGGCGACCAGGGGGGACGGGACGGACCAATCAGCGTGGCTGATTACGAAGGACGGTAATGTCTTGATTCACTCTCACAATGGGCAGTGAAGAGCGTTGCGCCAGGACAGCCTGACGTGGAGAGCGATGCTGCGTTTGTTAGTAGTTTAGGTAGCAGCAAAATATGTAGATTTTCTTATTTAGCATGCAGATAACGGGTTACTTTGGGAGAGGAAAAAAGACGGATAAGTGGCATTTTTCAGAGCGAAAAGAAAAACCAAAGTGAAACATTAAAGCTAAGTTATTTTTATATTTTTTCTCGCTCGCCTAAACGAGTTTGGTCTATGCTTAGGTGAATTTTCTGAGAGAGGGTAAAGTGAAGTTTTTTTCATTTGTAGTTTGGTAGCATTGCACTCACAGCTCCATTAGAATTGAAGTCAAGTGAAGGGACATTGGGTTTAGAAGAGCTTAATTAATGTATTCTTATTCTATGGAGGCAACTGAAAGACCTCATAGGAAAAGGTAGCAAAGGCTCAAGGCCCAAACACTTTTTATGGGGTCTTGAATGAATTATAATAAATAAAATAGATATAAAATAAATAATACATAACTATATAAAATAGTGACAAAATGCTTGGTCCTTAAATGTTATACTTATTATATAATTATAGTATATGTCCATCACTTTTATCATAGTGCCTGTCCGAAACATTCATCCATTGATTTTTACGCAGCGATCACGGTGTACAGTGCGGCGCTTCAAGGGTCATAAAATTTTTATGATACCCATGGTGCAGCATCGGCCCTTCCTCTTTCGCTGGACGAGATCTCCCTCCTCCTGCTCCTCCGATCCAAAAAGCTGGTACGCCCACAGTAACCATCGAAACAAAACCTCCCAGCGTACGGCATAAAGCGAGCCTAAAGCTTCTGCTTAGATGGATAGCCGACAGAGAAGAGCCCCCCCCCCAAAAAAAAGCAGCTCTTTACGCTCGAACCATAGAGCTAAAGCTATTGCGGCATTCCGACCTTCGGTGATTATATTAGTGCTTAAATTAGCGTAAAAACGAACCGCTCATTGATAGTTGTTTTTGTGTGTATCGCTTCCACTTTGCGCATCCAACTTTTCATTTAACGCTTCATTTGCGGCGCAACCGACCTCTTTAATCACCTCGCAAGGAAAAGGCACGTCCATAATTAAAGGAAACGGTGTGCAGGGCAGGTAGGAAAAAGTAGGCGCTCGGTGTAATGAGCTCCGCTTCTCTCCGGTTGTACTTTACGTTTGATCTGGCCGCTTCCGGGGTGATGTGGGAGGTATGTACGGGGACCACATTCGACCCCCTGGCGGGTAGTTTAGTTGTAATTTATTCCCAGCAAACTGTAGCACCGAGCCGTTCTATTCATGTACAGATGAGCTTAACCCTGCTGCCGTACGAATGGTAATTCTTCGCTAATTACATGCACCTTCACCTAGGTCAATAGTTCACCCCCGGCGTAGCCTTTTATTGACAGGATCACAAATGAAACCGAATGGACACACAATCGGTCCGATTGATAAAGCTAATTGGACGCGTGATGCCTTCCCTTTGCTGTCATCTAAAACGTTTCGATTGTCGGGAAGCGGGATGAGAAAAGATTTATTTCCACCGCCCCCTGAGCCAGCATTGCCGGGCTTGGGTTACAGTTCGCGGTGACCTTTCACCGTCCTGTCACTGTCATTGATTGACGGATAATTAGTGGTCGCGAGAGGACAGGGTTGCTATTCTATCGGGGCAGTTTGGTGACCCCGTGTCGTGTGCCGGTAGTAACTGTGCTGGTTGGGAAGGGTAGGTAATTAACGGTGAATGTAAGCCTTTTTTGTGTACGTTTGATGGAGACATGATGAACTTGATAGTGAAGTGGCCATTGAAGGGGCTTAACGTTGTTCAAGTGAAGGTTTACAATTGTTTTGGTATTTATCATACAGTGCTAGCCAGATTGAATTACCTTAGTTCTGTCTGTCTTCAAATAAGATAAATGACTTGAATGAATCTCAAACATTCTTAAACATACAAGACCGACAGCATCTTGAAAAAATCCTGAATGTGTATTGTCGTTTGGCTAGCTTTGGCACTCGACCACCTGCACTATACTAACCTTTACGAAAAGCACTTTGTGTTCTCGATATTGTAAATTCCAATGTGTTCGATCCGAAACAATTCCAATGCTTTATGAACGATTGTTGCCATTTTTCGATACTAAATAAAATCTTTACCTATGATTTCAAGCTTTTCCAATAAAGATACCAGAAACTGTTGGTAAGTTCAGCAGTTCCTGAATTAAAGGGATGAATAGTCATCGTTGCAAGCGCCCAGCACAATAGACGCAGCGAATTTCTATGAATTGCATCATCCGCAAAGCTCTTACCACTAGACCCAGAACAAAAGCTCCTCCGACATCAAAAATCTTCTCTTAATTATCTCCTTTGCCAAGTTCGTCCGTTTGATGCACTGCACATGCAGCATGTAACTCGGTCGAGGCACTGCCACTTCCCGTGCAGGGCTGGGAGGCCCCGTTCCAGCGTACCACAAGCGAGCGTGGCAGCACCATGCATTCCGGTACGTGTCTACATAATTGATACATCCGGTACCGGTTCCTTTGATGCCATCGGAATCAACATTCCGTCCATCCGGCCGGTTTGGAACGTGAGCACTACCGGGTGGAGACGAACGGATGCCCACGCCTTCCGGGCTATCCCTTACGGGTCCCTGCTGCACGCTGGTCATTACCGCAAGTGCGCTTGCCATTTAAATGGGAAACTGCATGCGGTGCACGGTGGGTTCGGGTTCATCGCGCTTCTTCCGGGAAACATGGGAGGAAGGGGAGAAGGGGGGTGTTGTGGTGTCGTGAAAACATTGGCGTAACAATTAATGGAGTCGATGCATTGCGAGTCAAGTCTTTTGTCTGAAGCGCCACTGTGCGTATAATGTTGGGTCTGTTGATTGAAGTTAAAGGGCAAGAGGTATCGTTTGAAATTATAGGTCTCTATTTACAGCACTGACAACTCGAGCAAAACTGTAACTAAATAAACATAATAATACACTTTAGTAAAAGCTTGCTTAAGGTACAAATTTCTCATTCGACAGTATTTCCGTTCGGCTTGCACGCTTAAAAACTAGAAAAATAAATCTTACTCTCAAACTTCCTGGCACACGCGGGAACGAGTTTCGCGAAGCAGCAGAATGCATATTTTGGAACCGAAATAGATAAACTTTAAAAAAACAAGTACCGAAATGGGAGAAAAAAAAAGCAGACACCGCGCGCATCGCATCTGGACGCAGAGATTGAAAAATGGATAAAAGATGAATGTACGCAAAACTTCAGTGCGCAAAATATATTCAAATTCAATTCAAAACCACACGATGGAACAGAAACTGCCTGGTGGGGTTTGGGAAGGGGGAGGCGGGGGGAGAGTTGCATGAGGCATACGCAAAATTGCAATCCTTACCCGGCAAATGCAAACCGTCGCGACCGAAAACAGAACGAATGGCAGGAGTGAGGCACTGAACGTGCATTAATTTTTGTTGAATGCAAAACGATCCCCGCACGAGTGGATGCAGTTGCAGTGCGGTGGGTTCTATTTTTTCTCTGGTCTATCTCTTCCACCGACGACCGAAAGGCACCAAGGCGGCAAAAGAATGTGGTTTAAAAGAATTCGGGTAAGCTCGGGTAAATAAGCAAAGCGGCATAAGTGGACTTTCGAAAAGAGAAGTTGCAGTCAGCGAAAACGGAGTGGAACGAAAAAAAAAAACAACCACCAAGCCCCCCAAAAAGCACGTCGGTCTAGCCAACGGACATTAAAAACACTTAATTGATGTACTGCTTTTTTGTGTATCGCCGTGCCCGGTGCCGCCAGCGGTGAGGTTATGGAGCCAGTAAGGACGCATAAAAAGTGTGTATAAAATCATCCACCAAACGCACAGCCGGACAGACAAGAGTGTGTTTCACAAATGAGTCGCTAAAGGGGACGAATGGGAATCCCGAAAACTAATCCGTTCCCCAACCGGACGACGGAGAAAAAGTGGGTCCATAATTATGGTCAGAAAAACTCCGGACAGAACCCTTCCATACCCACACCCAGAAAAAAAAAACGGGTTCTGCACTGTGTGGATGGCATCAAAATGGCTAGCACATCCCGCACCGTCCACTCGGTGGGTGCCATTCAGCGTCGGACAGCGTTTAAATTTCAATTAGACGCATCGCGTCAGCCGCGAGCAGACGAACGTATGTAATGGCGAACGAATGGTGAGCATCGCTTGGAGGGAGTTTTCGCTTGCTTTCCCGCTGTATGTGTGCTGCTGCCCGTTGGTGTAAGTGCAGCGAGCAATGGTGCACTATTTGCCCGCCGGATCCTTGATGGACTCGAGCACTCCGATTGAATCCGTCCCGCGCTACGCTGGAGGGAAAATAGTATTATAATAACGATGGATGCAAAGCAACACAACACTAGAGGGTGGAAAAAATTTACCCCCGCTCCTTTCCCGTATCACTGGGACAGGGGAAAGCGAGAACGTGAAAAACTGGGGACCAGAGAGAGAGAGAGAGAAAAAAAACGGACCAGGGAGAGTTTGGGCCCCGTTGCCCGTGCTGTGGACAATTACAGGAATCATCAGTTTAGTGGTTATGAACATTACACTAAGTAATCCGATTACATGCTGTCGGTACATCGTTTTTCCAGCCTTGGTTCGATGCTAGGGAGCTAGGGATGGCCGGCAGGCAGTCAGCACAGCTAACGAACCACAAACGGGACGCACGTTGACCATCGACAATATTCCATTTCCCCCACTCCAGCAAGCAAAAGAAGAAACATCTTTATTCAGATATGTGGTGAATGTGGTGCAAAGCGTTAGAGCATTCCTCTTTTTTGTGTTACTCACGGGTTGTATTGATTTACGAGAAGAGAGTGTAGATAGAATGATTTATTTATTTACTTTTAGGGTTTGTAATTGTAAGTCAATCGTTTTTTATAAAAATTATTTAGCTTATTTTACATTTCATAGTACTTGCAAGCGACAAAATGTTTGCTTAAGCGCCTAAATGTTTGCTGTTGAATTACAATCAAAATGATTTAAGATCAACATTAGTACATCATTCCGCCTCTCGAGAGTGGAAAGCAACACTTTGCTAAATAGAGATAACCCCTCATAATGTCTGATTTTTCACTTCCAGTTCGAATTTTTCCATTAATCAATCTTCATGAAATCATTAACCTTATCCTGGGTGTTCTTTACCCCCGAGCAGCCATTGAAGCAAAAGCTAATTCGTTCTTATCGAGGATTGCTCCTTCGAGTAAATCGCCAAGATGGATGAACGATCGTGAAAAGGCAGAGAGTGAATCAGATGCCGAAAACTGGCGAATAAGCGTTGTCCCTACAATTTCACATCTTCCCCTGGGTAATTGATTCACCAGGAACAGAGAAACGCTTCGATCATGAGGTGTGGAAGATTGGAAGGTTAAATCTTCGATCAGCTCGGGATAAATCTTTACCCACAGGTTCAACAGGTTGGAGCGGCGGTGTGTGGTTTTGGCTCATAAGTGGGTAAGATTTACTTTTCGTACTCGTGCTTTGCGATTGTCGCACCATTCGTTGTGTGCGCGTGTGTGAGTGTGTGGTAGTGAATGCTCGAAGAGCACATAATCGGAAGTGACTCTTTTGATCGATAGGATTACAGCGTGATGTATGGGAATGGTGATTGAATCAAGCGAAGGCAAAGATAAAAAAAGGATCGCTCGGAGGTACTGCCGACTCACAAAGGCGAACGAACCAAGTCGCCCGTTATCACACGGATATATTTTGCGTGCACGGTACCTCGAAACTGCGTCTGCTAGTGTACGGGTGAATGCCTGCCCGAAAATTGGGGGAACGGAGAAAATGGAAAAAAGGAAATCTTCAAACACTTTCCCCGCTGGCGTCTTCGCACCTCGCACACGGTACATCGAACTGTCGGCTGGTGTCATCCCCTTCTCAAACCGATTGACAGACGTCCTTCGAAAGCCGGAAAGAAAAACCCCTCACCCGAATGGAACGGCCGCAGGAGAGGCGAGGGAAGCGAAGGTAGGATTTATTTTATATTTCTGTTATAGAAAAATACGATCGGACTAGGATATGTCTTCGTCTGCACGAGGATGAAATCAAACGCTATTCAGTTTTGCACTTTGCAATCGTCAACCGTTGTCTTCCGCTCGCTTGGTCCAGCGAAGGCATCAAACTGACAAAGCATGCAAGGGAAAAATGGCGAACGGAAATGTCTTTCAACTAAATCTTTTCGGGATATCGGCCTCGATATGGGATCGATTGGCTGTTTGGTGCACGTGAAAACCGACCAACTGTCAACTGTGCGCCTGGAAGCGGGAAAGCATTCGAATTTCCTTGCTGCTGAGTGAGTGTATATGATGGGATTCAAGGGTTGAGACGGACGTTCACACCAGGAAGACGTGTTGTGTTGCTTCGGGGGACCGTTAAGCTCATTTCCCGCGTTACGGTTGAGTGATGATATGGTTTTGTTTCTTCATCTTCCGTACCTCACGTTACGGCTCTGGAAATACTAAAATTTAAGGAATTTTATAACATTTCAAGTCAGTCAGTCAGTCAAATGTTTAGACCTCAATATGCTGTAATATCTTCTACAAAGGAATCAAATAGGCTTTCGCAAGCTCTGATGTAAAAATTGCGTTAGCATGTTTTAAATTCTCCGAACTGATCTAAAATTATCCCTTCAGCTCATACTCAGACCCGTACACGTCCACAAACGTACAATGCGTGTGTTACTGAAAATGTGTTCGCTCAACACAAAAAAACGCTTGGCCAACAACAGTTGTCCATGTTCTCGATTCTGGGCCAGAAGTAGCTCTGTACCGCCAACTACAGGTCACACTTACCACCGGTGCTGGTGCAGATTTATTATTGATGCCGTCAATTACCTTACTGAATGGTGGAAACTTATCCTAAGCCTTTTATCGACTCCGTTCCTTATCCTCCGCCAAAACCGTGGCTGCCCGGTGCTAGGTGGGGTTGGAGCCGGAGGATTCGTGAGCGATAGTTCGGCACTGACCGCACTACATGCGATACAAACACATTCACACACGAATAAGGATGTCCATTTGTTCGTGGCGGTTTTTTTCCGTTTCGTTTGGGGGATTTACATTTTCTCCCTCCGCCCGTTTCGCACGGGCGAGTAAAGGGAAGGCGTAGTCACAGACAGATCTGTCCCGGCTAGTGGCAGCCTCGGTCGGTCGTTTCGGTCGGATTCGGGAAATGCTTATTTTGTTGAATGTATGGAAATGAATGGATGTGATGAAAAATTCATATTTCCCTTGCTTTCTTGCAACGCCGTGCACAAGTGCGCTCTCTGAACCTCCAGCCTTTCATCCGAACGCCGGCATTTAGCATTCCATAAACACTTTCTGCCCAATTTTGCTATCAGCTTCCTAAGCGTTGGAGTGGTCGAAGCAGGCCGCAAAGAGATGGGAGAGAGAGAGAGAGAGAGAGACAGAAGGGGGAACCTTCCTCGGCAGTGGAAAATAGCTTTCCACAACATTGTAGCTCGACTTCATCCCCAAACATTGTGGGTCGCTCTGGTCGTGGAGCCGGGGCATGCTCCTGCCTAACATGACAGGTAGCAGAGAAAAGGTTTTTAAAAATCGCCCCCCTCCCCCCCCACACTCACTGCAGTGTATGATCCTTCGGTGAAAGTGTCTCACAATTAAAGCGGGGGGAGGGGGTTCGCATACGTATCGGTTGATATGATTTGGAACGGACAGGCATGAGTTTGAGGTGGGTATGGCAAACGTCCTTAAATGGTTGAACTGCGTGGAAATATGTGCGGACATGTGTATGTGTGTGTGTGTGTGTGAACTATTTTTCCGTGTACTCACTAAAAACAAAACGATGTACACAAACTTGGGCCGGGCTGGCCGGGATGTTTGGTAAGTTTTTAATTGAAATCGATTCTAAAGCGTGCGGTGAGTGTGTGGGCAGTTCGTAGCAGTTTGATACAAAGTTAGTTAGCTAGAAGTGGTATTAAAATGAAGGCAGATACAACTAATTATTCTATAAACTCGAGTCAACAACAGCTATCAGCAATGTTTGCATTTAATTGATTCCCAGAGCATGAAAATGAAACAACGAAAGCATATGCGTGGCTTAAAGCAACTTTGCTGGCTAATGAACACATTTCCGGGTATGAATTTGTTTCACCAATGTGGTACATTTAATTTTGCACTAATAGTAATATTTTTGACGGAAAATACACGCTTATTTAGAATAATTATTTCTACAAAAATAACCCACTTCACCACGAAAAGGATGCACGGAGTGTTCCGTGCGTTATTTTCCACCATTTTTATTGTGCAGCCTTAAAGCGTGACCCAGCGCACGTCGGGGCGTAAACTTTTAAGAATGGCTGAAACTCACCCGGAAATATGTTTTTCGTGCAAATTTATCGAACTTGCTCGCGGCAGCTGTCGGTGAGACGGCGATGGCGCCAACTTTCCTTCTCCCGGCCCGGCCAAAGTTGTCGGAGGTGTGTTTTTTTTCTCTTCTATCCTCTACACGGTCTCTTCATTTGTCGCATCATCATTTATTCAGTCCCGGTGTAGGTGTTGGGGCGTGGGAAGGCGGCAAGGATGGGAAGAAAGGGAGGGAGATAAAAAAGATACCACCACCGATGGAGCGGACAGCGTAGGAAAAACTTTGAACGCAGCGCATTAAAAGCGGACGGAGAAGAAAAGCGCATCTGCAATTGTTTCCCACTTTGCGCCAGTCGAACCGTGGTAGGGTGTTCCGTCCCAATCCGTCTCTGCCCTGCTTTCTACGCTTTTTGCTTATTTTTACGTCGATTTATCCTGCTTCTTCGGTCCGCCCGTTAACTTGTGCCACGCTAACGATGCACCTCCTTCGAAACTGCTCGCATTCCCTTGCCGCCGGTAAGAACCGAAAGCGTGCCCAATGAGCGAGAATAACATTTTTGCACCACAAGAATCAAGTTCCTCGACGCAGCATTAAGCTTTTACCGCCGGTGGGGGGGGAGGGGTGTGAGACGTTTGCAGACAAACGTTAAAAATCGCCTCATCTGCAGTGGAGACGATGGAGATGAAGAGCGGGGGGGGGGGGGGGGGAGGCACACAAAAACTGGACACTGTAGCTTGATTGTTAACCCCTTTCCTTTTTTGCTCCGCTTAGTGCTGCTCTTCCGGTTGCCTATTAAGCAATCGACCTTTTCGCTTCCGTTCTGTTTCGAGAACGCCCTTCCTCGTTTTGTCTTAACTTTTTCGCTTTTCCCGCGGTATGCCATTATCTTAATTTCTCGCCCGCTCTGCTGCTTGCTGATTTATAGCATCATAATCGTGTTATAATTAGTACGTCTATATTTACGCCACCGTACCGCTTAACCGAAACCGTTTCGGGCTGCCGTTTGATGTTGCCGTCCCCGGCTACCCAGTGTCCGGTGTGGGAAAGGGGCTCGGGGTGGAGCTGTTTTTTTTCCTCTGTGTGTGTGTGTATTATTTTTAGTAAGGTTTGATGCGTGAAATCATGCATTTTTAATTTCACTCATCTTCCGGTTGCCCGTTTGCGCTGGTTCTTCAAAGGAAACAGAAACCGGAACCTTTTTTATGCGTGTTTTATGCTTGTTCTGGGTAGGACTGGGTCCTATTTGTTCGCTTAAAAATGTTCATGATAGGTACAAAAAGCACATTAAACTGGAAAACGAGTTTGAATTCTTTATTCGAAACTCTTTTCTGAGAGTTTCTTCCACTTGAAAATAAACGTATTTTTATTATCTGCATTTTTTCATACAACAAATCATGCTACAAGTCTCCAATCGCTTTACGCATCCTTCACTCACAGTCTTCCCAGCTTTGGCAGGGAACAGGCGAGACGGGGCGATTGTGAACGTGTTAATTCATTCGTTTATAATAGGAATTTCCGGTACGATTTCTATTTCTTCAAATACGGGATGCGGGACACGTGGAAAGCGTTGTCTACCGACTACGAGGGGCCCGAAAATTGTCGTAACTGGAAGTGGCGCTACTGTACCCGGCATTCACAAGAGGGATGCGCCAACCAGATAGAGCAGCGAATTGAACCAGAAAACGGGAAAACGTAGCACACAAAAAAAAAACAGCCGAAAGCACTTCAGGCGTACGCAGACGCTTCGGTGTGATGGGAAAGTGCTGAAATTAAGCATTTCTGTCACCCCAACCATTCTTCCCAAACAATTATGCTAGAGGGGAGGGTGGGGGAGGGTAGAGTGGCGGAGGGAAAGCAAAGGTTGCGAAAATCATCGAGTGGAAATGCGCAGCGGCTGATGAAGTGCTTGTAATATCGAAACGCCATCCCTTTTACCTCGGCAAGCAGGGAACTGATTACGTGCGGCTGGGCTTTGTAATTATTCAAGCCCTCGTCGGCGCTGGAAATAAATTATTCAAATCCGAGCTGTAGACACATTTAAATGAGGCAATTTTCTACTTGGCGTGCGCCCGGCAGCGCAACGCGCTGCTGCGCGTGCTTTCGTGCAACGTTCGGTTCAAAGACGTTTCTTTCCGAAATAAAATATGAAAAAGTTAAGTGTGGACCGGCGGCAGGGCAGTAGCCGAAGCAAAAGGGGGTGGAAAATCTATACACACCCATAAAGCAGAAGGTAAGGCAGGGAAACCCCTTTAGCAGAGGGTAAGAAATTTTTACCATTCATTACGCGACGAGAAGGTAAAACGCTTCGATTACACCTTACACCCAGCACACGAGCGGCTACACTCGCTACCGGACGGTTGTTCGTCATTTCGCACCAGGCACGTAGTTGGAAAATATTGCATTTTCGTACGGTTCAAGGATAAATGTGTAAGGCGCAACACGGGATGCGTTGGGCAGGTGGAAAATTATTTACTTTCCGTGATCGCCGTACCTGATGAGGGGCCTGGCCGGAGGTGTATTTAGCGTGTCTGGGTGCTACGTAAATCGTTTACTTGTGTCGTTTTTCTTTTCCGAGAAATGATGTACAACTGCAATAACTTCTTATTGCAGTGCTTTATTTGTTCGTGCAGAGGGGGGGGAGGATGGTTTCAGGTGAATTGAATTGATAGTGATACATTTTTTTTTGCTACCGGTAAGCAGCTAGGTCAGGTTGCTGCAGGCCGGGATTTATACAATGCCACAATAAATTGGATTTCTCTGAGAGTAACATGAATTCTTAATAAAATCTGTTTGCTAATACGGTGTAAAACTTACCACAGTGACAATAGACATTTCTTGTGAAGAGGTCTCAAGGAACAAAGGAAGAGATTTGTGACCATCTCTCCAGTACCTCGGCCCAAGAAAGGTACTAATAGCTATTACCCTTCATCGTTAGTACGACTCGAAAAAGGTATGAGACTTTCGATGCAAACACTATCTAAATCACCGAATGCGTATGCGCTTTGTCTGTAGACTTTAGAAGGAAAGCCGGACAGGTACTTCAACTACCGACCGCTCTTATCGTTCCTACACTCTTCGTGCTCTTCACTTCGGCCAATAGTAGCTGCCGCACAGAAGAATTGTACATTCGTATGGGCAAACTGCGGTCCATTGTACATTGTTTCTTGTACCTGTCACTCACCACAATCCGGGAAAAGTGTGATAGCAGGAAAATACCACCTTTGTCCTTGTGGGCACACTCTAAACAGGGGGATGAAAAATAGTTTATAAGATAGTGGTTGGAGTGGCTGCTAGAAGGGTAGAAGGAAATGACAAGGGTTACATTATTATTACTTGCATATTTAGCCGACGATTGTGTAAGTTTACAATAGAGAGAAGGTTACAGGGCGTTCAGATTACAGCAAGGAATGGGATGTCACAGCAATTTAGCAAAATATTTCTCCAGATAAACAAAGGAAGCATGATAGGCACAATACTGTACCGGCGACCTACCGACAAAAGGTTTTAGTCGGTATGACTTTAGGTTTACGGCTTATTTTAGGGTTTTTTGGGCTGTTGACTTTTCCTAGAAAAGCATAGTTCATAAGACTAATTAATAAGAGATAATTTGATTGGCTTCTACATTGGCTCTTGGTGAATACAAAGTCCTGTTCGGGCAGGCTTGTGTTGGGTCCAAAGTGCATCTGAATACTCCAAAAGATATTGAAATTGCCTTCGAATATTGGATTCTTGTTTCTTTCGTGAGGCAACATTTTGCTTCCATTCCACTAATCCTTATTGATGGCTGAACATGAAAGAACATGCACGCCAGGAGGTATCAAAATAAAAGCTTAAAAAAAACATAATGCGAATGAAATGAGCAGCAAAGCGGACGGGCAAAAACAAAACCCGGCAACAAGAAGCTTATAAAGCGGGACGCTTGGCTCTTCGTTCCAATTAACAAGGGATAAAGTTGAATTAAAACATGATTGGATGGTGGAATGAGCTGATGCTGTGCGCAGCAGCTCGGTACGATAAATATATGGCGGCTCATCTCGGCAAGACATTGTGGAGACGCTGGAAGGAAACTGCAGCGAAGAAGGGCAACCGCACCGCAAGCCCGGTAGGTGGTGGACGTAGAAACATCGGCTCCAGGTACGAGCTGCTGACAAGGTTATGCTGATGAGTGTGTTGGACGGTCAGCAACTGGTTCATGTGTAGCCAGGGGAGATTTCTTTGCACCGGACAGCGTAAGATGCACGGCAAGGCTTGCCGATGGGGGAGACGAGAATGATTAGGCGTTTTATTGTGCCTTTTAAAAGGGTTTTTTTCGTGGCGTCACATCGTGTGGGTCGGGCAATCTAATTTTAATTAAAAATCATCCTGGTATGTATGCAAATTTGGTTGTGGTCTTTTTTGTGTTTTTGGTGGAACGTTGTGTTAATAAAGCTCTTTGTTATTGGATGTTGTTTTAAGGACAACAATAAATTTTAAGTTTTAAGACAAGCGTTGCATTTTTGAGGTAAACATATTTAAAAATAAATCAAAATTGAACTACAAGTCGCAACCATCAGAGACTTCTCTTCTGATAAGAGAAGTTGCGTGGTGTTTTTTTTTTTACAATTGGTTATTCCCCGTGGCTTCGCTTTTACAGCGTTATGTCATACCCAATCGAAGGGGCGTAAAAGATGAGTTTTGCTCGTTCGACGCTGTCCCTCTTTCCGATTCGCAATCTTTCATCGACAGTTCAGTACTGCTCCACCGTTCGTTGCTTGTGGATGGTGATCCGCGTTTCTCTTGCACAGCGTGATGTATCTTGCCTGGCGTGCAGCTTGCGGTTTGGTGTGCCTTATGGTGATCTGGCCGTGCCGGGGACAAGAGCAAGAGCCATGCAAAACACCCAAAGGAACCGTGGGACGCTGTGTGCGGGTGCGTGAATGTGGCTACATTCTTGACCTTCTCCGGAGGGATCGATTGTTGTTCAACGACACGGAGTATCTGGAGGGATTGCAGTGTGGCACCCTGCCGGACGGTTTGTCCCTGGTGTGCTGTCCCCAGTTTGTGAACGAACCGAACTGTGGTCCGTCTGCTTTTGGTGTGCGAATCGTCGGTGGCAACGATACGGAGATTGGCGAGTTTCCTTGGATGGCCTTGCTGAGGTTCCGGGGCCGGAACCGTAAGATCCATGAGAACTGCGGGGCGTCGCTTATCAGCAAGCGGTTCGTGCTGAGTGCTGCCCATTGTTTCACCGCTGCCTACAGCAAGAGATGGATCATGTAAGTCTTTAAAATTAGAGCAAACCTCAACACCTTTCCAGATGTTCCTGGAATTATTGAAGCGGAGGCGAGCGCCCGTCCTGGAAATATTTTTAACAACATACCAGAGATTGTTCAATGCCTTCCTCACTGGAACGGCTCGATTGGATGCCAACGATTATTGTCGCACGGAATCGCACCCTCGCTCGTGGATAACGTGATTTATTACTATTCATCGCATTGCAGTCACTCGGTGCGCGTTGCGGAATGGAATTTTATGAACCATCGCGGAAGCAAGGACTGCAAGCAGGTCAAAGGGTACGACGTGCCGATCTGCCGGAAGGACTACAACGTGGCCCGGTTCGCCCTGCATCCCGACTATCGCGTCAACTCGGGCGTACACGTGAATGACATTGCGCTGATAGAGCTCGCGGCCGAGGTGGAGTACAATATCTTTGTGGCTCCGATATGTTTGCCCATTTCCAACGGCACGTATCAGTTGCCCGCGAGTGACGGGCTGGACAAAGAGTACACCGCGGCCGGCTGGGGCTCCACGGACACTGGTAAAGAGTGTAAGTACAGAGTCGACCTTCTCAAATAGTAGAATGCTTTTTAATTGACGATTAAAAATAGCCAGCAGCATGTCGTACCGGTTGATGCAGATCAATCTTCGCGGGTTTGATCACGAGCGGTGCAGGAGACTGTTCCAGGTGCCGAGCGGAAGCGGCGTAGGGGAGGGCCACATATGTGCGGGTGGAGTTCGCGACCAGGACACGTGCCACGGAGACTCGGGTGGTCCGCTGATGGAGTCGGCCGAAGGTGTGGTGTATTTGGCCGGCATTACCAGCTTCGGATGGCCCCGGTGCGGCAAGGACGGTGTGCCGGGCGTGTACACGAACGTTACCCACTACATGGAGTGGATTGAGCAGGAGACATTCCGTGGAATTGAGGTGTAGATTTAGTGGCATGGCGATGAAGAATAAATGAGGAAGGTACTTGGTGAGTGTTGATTGTTCATCACTGTGTCGGTGAGTCTTTGGAGCGGAATCATTGAGAAACAGAAACGTCTAGACATGGGCAGAACGAGGCAGGAATTGTTGGGTGCAATTTTCATTTCCAAGCCCTCATTCTTTGTTAACACAATTTGGTGAGTATTTGCCGAGTCTACGCCACGAGCGCAAACAAAACGGAAGTAAGATGGTGAGAAGGTGTACAAAGCTTTTGCAAATCCCGTGCCACAGCTAGAGCTAGCCAGACAGCTTAGCAATCATAAGCACTTGCTTGACCGAGAGGGCAGGAAACGCACAAACACCTACCGGCGGGACTGCTTTGAGCGGCTGACGAGCTGAGTGGTGAACGCCCGGAAGCTTGTTGGCAATTAAACTAACGAACTTCAAATTGGAAGGATGCGAACCGAGCGCTACCCAAACAGCTGGCAATCAGAGCGCCGTGTGATAAGCGGTAAGTAGCAGCAGCAGCAAGTTTATCCAAAATCCCAACCGCCACTCGCAATGCTGGTACCTCGACCTCGCTGCAGTTCGGGATCAAGATATCGCCGGAATCGAGAGTCCGAGCGGCGTTCGATGAAATATTCCCAAGAAGCACGAAACAGTTTCTCAATTTAACACTGGCGGTGTTTACCGTCAGTAAAGAGAATTCCGAAAGCAATCCCAAACAAACCGAGCTGCAGTTGTTTGGCATTCTGGACGGGGTATCCCACTGGCTGCCGGATCCAGTGTGCCGGCTGCTGCTGCTGCTGCACGGTGCGAGATAACTCGTTATGAGACATTTTAATTAAAATATTTCCATTCCCGTCCCGGTGCCACGGAAGGTTTTGCATACGGACAGTCCGGGACGGAACTGGTGCAAATGCTGCGTACCTTTGCCCAACGTCGGTACATAATCTTGATGGATAGTGTGGCTTTGCTACCTACTAATCAGCATTTTCTTTCCCGGTGCCGGATGCTGGATGGTGCCGCAGGTTTAGTGCTGCAGTGACCAGTGCTTTACTGACCACGAACTTCGCCGAAGGATCTCCAGTGCAGTTTTTGGGGAGATGGCAGTGTTGCGCTTGGGAAGAAAACTTATGGAAAGCAGCAGCCGGAGCGGTGGCGCATTAAAAGACGTAGACTTATGGCCACCCGTAAGCGGATAGCGCTGGGTAAAATAATTCAAAAGTCACTGATTGTTATCGATGCAGTGTGAGAGGGCTGGAGGCGTGCTTCGTTAGCACGGACCCGGTCAGCTCTCAACTCTTTCTCACTCGCTTTCTCCATGGTGGCCGTGTGAAAGGGTTTCAGTATTTTGGTGGTTATCCACCGTCTAGGCGATGGGGCCAAAACACATCCCATTAGGTTTGTGCTTATGTGGTCAGATTGTTCCTTCCTCCGAGGGTCGGTAACCGTCTGCGCTGGAGTACGAAACCGAGCTAATTTCTCTTCCATACGGAACACCTTAAAAAACTCACAAACCTTCTTAAGTGCGCTTAGCCAGACCTGGAAAGTGTTGCAACAGATGCATTGGACGGGTAGAGACGGTTGCTGGCCTGTTCGAAATTCATCTACCACTGCCAGACTTCTGGTTTTTATGCAAAAAAAAAAAACACTCCCATTCCCAGGATCAATGCGGATGGAAGTCAGAAACAGCAAATGCTCAAGATTGTTTGGAATTCATTTTAGCCAAACGTCAAAAGCGGGACGTTAATTTATCGCACACTTTTTATCAAACGAGTAAACTTCACTCCATGGATGCCCGGGGCGTTCGGGGTGGTGAAGCTGACGTGTGGGAAACGTAGACCGGCAGTACGGTACGGTCTCATTACAGTTGCCCGGCCATTGCGATGCGATGCTTTCCACTTTTTGCGCAGTGTATGTTTCTGATGGGGTGGTTCAGACAACATGACACGAAAGTTTATCAGAACAGAACGAGAGAACTATTTCCTGTCCATTATTTACTACCACATCGAGTTAACTTGTGCTGTGAGTGTGTTGCTTCTGTTGCAAATCGGGGAAAGCAGGATTGCGCTGTTGTATGTTTGCTTGTTTTATGAAAACATATTAAAAACATGTAATAAGTTCATGGTGATTCGCGTGATGGTGGAAGCCTAACTGCAAGTTGCTATCTGTATTTCTATGATTTTGTTTTTGCTCAACTGCTACAACCGGTCAATGACTAAAAACTAAAAACATTCTTCCGTCGCAAGGACAAAGTTTTTGGTTCCGACCAGTTTGGTAACTAATTTTGACAAAAGGTCTGCAGCGTGTGGTTGACAATTTCTGTCCCAGCGGGTGGAGGAAAGTTTCGAAACCACATGTCTTTTGACCATCTGTTCAAGTGGACTAACCTGTTCTTTTTTTGCGTTTGATAAGTTAAGGGTTAGTGTGATTATTGAAAGGGATTTTACGTTGTTATTTGTTTGCTCGGTATTATAAAATTAGACATACAAGATCTTAATATTTTTTTGTTTTCTTATGTTAAATATGTTTTTTTTAGGATTTTACTCTTTGAGTTCCACAAAAACAGATTATTTTCATTGTAGACAGCCAAAGAAAAAGACGACAAAATTGTAGAAATGAAATGTATATGAAATATTTACTTGCTCGTTTGCGAAGCAAAGTACTTTGTTGTTTCATTCCTTGTATATGCAACTCAGTTGTCGGTTAAAGCTGATTACAACTCCCAAAGCCACACCGCCCATCCATCCCGTTCGTAGAGGACGCTTTTATCAACCGTTTCTCCTCTGTCTTACTACCCCCACACAAAGTAATACATTTTCACAACACATTAGTCGGTTGGCATGGTGGCAAAGTTCATCGAAAAGTCACACTACCACCGTGCGCCCTCCGATGACAGCGACAGCGAGCCGAATGGTGTAATGTTTTTTCAAAGTGACGGATTTTCCACCATGTGGGGAGCTTGCTGCCGTGCGCGCCGTGGCCCCATTTACAATCCATCGAGCCCGATGGCGATGGCGCCATTGCCGATCCGTAAAATTACGAGTTCGAAAACATTTCAATTTACTCGAGCGCTATTTTATTGGAAAAGTTTCCGCCTCCCTCTAATAGGAGCGGCACGCGGATGCTTTTGGGAGTGAGTTGGCAAAGCCCGTGCTGGGAAAGTTACGGAACAGATCGCTTTTTTTCTCGGGGAGGGAAAGGGGAAGTATACACTTCTTGGCACTACATTCAACCGGTACTCCTTCCGGGCGCACCCGTTACGGGGGAGATGCAGTACGAAGGGATTTTGTGAGTTTCCCACCGCGGAAATCCATCGCGTGATTGCGCTTTTTATTTGGGCCCCTTTTTTACACCCTGTTGTACCACGGTGGGGGGGGAGGGAAGAGTGGAAAAGGACGATTGATTGATAGGATTAACGGGGCTGTTGGAATTTAAAGGTAATTCAATTTCGTAAATCAACACATACGGGTGCCTGGATGGCTGAGTTGACATGATGTTTCGAACCATCCGGCAGAGCAACATTAGCAAGGTAAAAAAAAAGGTTGGGAGGTAAAGGTGTACCTTTAACACCCGCTTTCGTGCACATTTTGTGTTTGAGAGTGAGTTTAAATGGATGTATTTCTTCTGGAAAACCTCAACCGAATTAAACGAATTTTCTAGTTTTTCAACCTTGACAAGAGTCCTCATATTAATCCACCCGCCAAACAGGCAGCCAGACCTTACCGGCAAAATTGTTGAAATGAATGTAATGTACTGCTACCACGACCTCGACTCCACTTTGTGTGTATGGAAATGCTTCAAAAGTGGCACTAAAAGCGGCCAAACGGCATAAACAGTACTTCGCGCTTGGTAGGTTTCCCATTTCAACTTCTCCCTTGCCCGAATGGCTTCGGGCATGCTGGTAGTGATGAAGTTTGAAGAGTTCTGGTGCTGGGTTTGTTCACTTTGGGATGGAAGCGGCTCGTTTTTTTCGTCGCTTGCCTTTCCTTTTTCCACCCCACGGGCTTGTAGCCAACGAACGCTTTGCATTTGTTTTCATATCATCCGTCCGGAAATTTGTTCCATTCGTTACCCACGTTGGCAGATGAAGTGAGAACTGTTTAACGGCTTGGCGTGGAACATAAATTGTTGGTTTTGTGCGGGAAAGGATTTTTGCAGTTAGAAGACGTACGCGCTTGAGCGTGGGAGGATTTATTTGGCAGTGGCAGCGCTTGTGTTATTTTGTGGTAATTGATTTATTCAAGCCAAGCCGCGAAACCGTATTAGTTTTGTTTGAAGTTTTTCGTCGCCCTTGCATGGCGTTTGCCTTTGTTTTGCTTTCCAATCGAATCGAGTGAAGGATTAATAATGATGTTGCAAGCATGATTTAGCGAACTGAAATCAAACGCTAGCAGATTTACTCGCCCCTTTGCTGCGAAGGATCGGAAGCGGGAGCGGGCAGCATAAGTTATTCGTTCGACAAATGGCACTGCATTAACGTTTTTTTTCTCTCCCCATTCCCATTAGCCGCCCAGTGCTTTAAGCTCACCGCAAACTGCAACTGCGCCGAATTCGGTTACGCTCCGAGCGAGAGTATCTGGAGTGTTGTACTTCTGGGGTGAAAATAAATAAAACGCCCGAACGGGCGCAATCTCGCGAGCAATCGGCTGGGGATACACCGACCAGAGGGAGAAGAGTGAAAAAACAAGAACGAGAACGGTTGCGAGTTGCATTATGCATAATGTATGCTTAAGTACTACTACACCACTCTCCAATTGCAGAGGCACATTGCGGAGTTGTGCTGTGCTGTGTGCAGTTCTGCCAGCCGGGTGGGTTGATTATCCCCAGCATCAAGCATCAGTTCTTCGCCTCGAGGAGCGGCTGTTGGGTCATGAAGGCGCACAGGTGCAAACGTTAATGTAGCTGAAGGGAGCGTGCACGGAAAGGACCGTTCAGGACCGCTGTAACCACGCCAGAATGGCGCATTCTGTGCCGTGTGCTGCTACTGAGCGTTTTGGGGCGCATGTTGAAAGAAAACAGCAAAACCCAACTGCTTACAGTACAGCTCGTCCATGCTTTAATAAAGTCTGCTTAGCGGTAATTAAGGCAAGCGGCATCAATGTTTAATCAACTGCGCTCGGCACATTGTTTTATTTGAGGTGTTTATTTTGCGTCCTCTTTTTTCTCTGTGTGTTTTTTGGCCACTATCCCTCTCTGAAGACTAAAGAAAAAGTGCATAATGAAGTGGTAACGTTTTTGTTGGTTTGGTTTGGTTGTGAGAAATAAACTAAAATGGTTATAGCCACTGCGACAAGGCACTGCTAACACACACACACACACACACCGACCGGTTCAGAATCGGAGTAAAATTTTGCATAATAAATCATAACAGTCTCCGTTGCAGGGAGGAGTGAGGGCACGTGTTAAGACGGTGGGCTGTGGTCAAAATTGAGCTGCAACGGTTGAATAATGCACGTCCGTTACATCAGGTTTAAGCGATAATGAATTGAAAATTAGTTAGATAATCGTGACGGGTTTCGATCTCAATTATTGCGTCTCTGTTTACTTCTCGATGTGGGCGAGGAGCGGCACTGGTGTCGTCCAATAATTTATGGAGACAATTTGTCAGTAGATTAAGCACGATTTGATTAGGAATACGAGCTCTGCTACCACCGCGATAGATGTGAAAATATTTTATGTAAATTCCTTAGAGTCAGGAGGACGGTAACAAATAGTAGGAGCTTGGCAAATAGGGCTTGATCAATCATACTTGGTATTTTCTTATAATTAATTAAAGTAACCATCAATAGTTGTGTTTCAAATAGAGATAAACATTCACTTCGATGCAATTTAAGAACTTACGATTCAACTGCGTGGTATTCATAAGTCTCCTAAGCCAGAAAAGACTAAGCCAACATGTCACAATGTTTTCCACCAATATTTATCAAATAGTGTATAAATCCATGAACTACCTGCTTTTGCTTTGCCAATTGCATACATCTAGGCGTTTAGGTAATGAAGCCAACGACGAAATCAGAACAGCAAAGAAGCGAACACAAATAATTCAGAAGCTGATTTTATTGTCCTCTCAATCATTCGAATGGTTTAAAACTGTCAACAAACGGGCACGATCTTTCGACGACAAGAAACAGCACTGGATTAGAGACATTTTGATAACGCTAGAAGGCAACAATAAAATTAGATTAAGTTCATCATTTCATACGCGCACACCAACACCGCACAGTTTCTTTGTCCGCTAACTCTCTCTCCCTTTCCCTCTCTTTTGCCGGATGTTTTCCTTTGTGTCACACTAAACAATCACCCCGTCGCGGTTTACCCCCTTTGTTTGCATCTTCGTGGATCATAACTCTTCTAATTGTTTAGCGAAAAGCCGGTGCGAAATTTCGTCGAAAGCCGAAACTTTACGCACAAAAACGCACATACACAATAGAGTTCCAAATGAGAGAAAGAGAGAGAGAGGAAGGATGGCAAGTACACCCCCATGCACACTGCTGGAGGCCTACGCAATTAGTGAGCTGAGTTGACTTTTCCTTTCGCTAGCGGAAAGCGGACGCCCGCTCCGGTCTCGAATAAGGCTGTAATGATCATTTCCACGTAGCGTATCGTGCGTAACCACACGATTTCCCACAGCCCGGAAGGGGTTTTTCTTTGGGTGAGTAGCTGGCTGGGTTGGCCCGGTGGCGCGCATAGGGCGGATGCGTGCCAATCGGAAGCAGGCTTTGTGTTCTTTTATAAATTAGATCCACCCCCGCCAGCTTGCGGGCTTCGAGCTAATGGGATTTAACGCCGGAGTGCCGGATGGATCAAAGCCAAACAAACGCAGGCGAGTATGAAGTCGTGGGGGTAGAACGGGGGGTAGAGCACCGGATGGCCGGATTCGTCGGAGAAATAAAACATACGCCATCAGCCGTGGGCAGTGGAAAAGAAATCGCGCTTCACGCGAAAATATCAAAGCAATTACAACGCACAAATAACTTTCCAGTCTTTGCGCAGAGTCGCTGTGTCGCTACTTGGATGTGACGCTTTTGTCGTCGGCGCGCCTAACTTTGTCGCCAAATATTTGAAGCGTGCAAAACGCTTCACGACGCTGCCAACTTGCGCTCACAACGGCACCGGGTGGGAAGTGGGCGCGTTTCGTACGGCACGGTTGCGATATCTCAATTTGCAGTAAACTTGACAAAAACGTTACACCTGTGGTTCCGGCCGTGGCACGCTAGCTGGAAGCGTTCCGATGGGAAGGAAAACATTGCCAGGATGCTTTCCACTAACGCACCCGCTTAGCGGTTCCACGTTAATGGTGGTATAGTTTTTACTCCGGGAAAGCCACGCGCGTCAGCTTAGCAAGTGTTGGTTAAATATATTTACATTTTGTTACACTCTTTCTCTCGCACCGTTCTTTCCGTCTCGCATTGGGAATGATTTGGGGGGGTGGTGGTTAGAGTTAACAGCTTACTGGTTCTGTTGGTTGCACCATATGTGGCCCACCCCCGGGGAAGTGTGATGACGAAGTGGAAACAGATTGTTTCCAAACTGCACCACAAGCTGCTCCACGGTGCGGCGCTAAGTGTGGAAGTTAGTGAGTGTATTGGGATGACTGAAGGCAAGTTTGGAGTTTGAGAATTTCTGTATGAAGAGCTTTAATAAAGTTGCGAATGGAGCGTTTACTGTTCTTTGTAAAGGCAATTCAAAGTTTTGGTTTTGAAGACACAAATCCTTTTATTATAAAATGTTGTAAATATCGCCACACAAAAAGACTCGTTTATTTCGACAAATTTCCTGTAAACGACAAATTCGTAACGTTTAAAAGATTTTTTAGGACTTTATCCTATAATTTCTTCAGAGCACATCCACGAATCGTGTAAATGGTTCCCTTCGTGCACAAAACATTCCAAAGCATCCTCTAAACCCAATTAAAAGCGTCTCACCATCCACCAATAAATATTAATCACTCGCGGGACCGCTCTTCACGGAAACGAAGCGAAAAGATTGCTTCCGGCTATGGCATCAACCGTTCGCACGCCCCACGGAAAGGCAAATGCAAAACAATGGGAACATTCCACCCTTCGAGGGGCAACCGTTAATGTGAGCTCGGGTGTCGGATTGAGGCGGTGAGTTACACCGATGGTAACTGCATATCCAACCGTTGGCAAGCTTGTACTTCCAACGTAACACTGCGAGTCATCAACCGGACTAGGTGTCTAGGTGTATTTTGCTATTTAAGAAGTAACCTTTTCCGCTCCACATCGTTCGATAAAAATCGTTTTAGTGTGTGTGTAGCTCAGGAAGGATCATTAGTTAGTGGTGACTACTGGTAGATAAATAGTGGCTCCATTAGAACCGCGTCTAGTCGGTGGCTTTACATCGGCAACCCCATGTATCCAACGGGTAAAATATTCACGCAGCAAGATTGCTCACACCTGGTGTGATGGTGGCAAAACTTTTGGACCCGCGCACCATAAACCCGAGAAAGAAAGCAGCCACCAAGACACGAGTGGGGTGACAGTCTCAATTTGTTGCTGCTGGAACGGCGTGGGAAAGTAACTCGTCTGGTCCGTTTTAAACCAGGTTATGGGGAGTGGTAATGTGTTCCTTGGGAACAACACCACCGCCACCGTCACAAATACAGGCGATGTACAGTTGAGCCGTTATCATTTCTGGGACCGCTTTGGGACCGCTCTTGAAACGCTTTTCCCGACCATTTTCTTCACCGCTGGTGTATGGACGATACAGTTTGGGGAGCTGGGGAGTTGTAGTTCTGCCTCGAACCTACTGTACTGCAGTTGGTCGCGGGTTCGTCACCAACAGGTGGAGCTGGATCGGGCACGGCACCCACGGGACGGTGGCTAGCCGCTACCTAGCTGGCAGAACCGACCGAACAGAATCAACCTAATTTGCTGTCAGGATATTATCTTATTTTATTTCCCACATGAGCAGTGCATCATGGACCATTATGAGGCGACGGTACCTTTACGCTTTCGCCCGGTGTCGACCGGAAGCAAGCTGGCGAATCGTTGGACGATGGCTAGGTGCAGGTGGAGAGGTGTCAATAATGTGCAACGGTGTACTGTTTGGAACGTTGTAGGGCTAGAATTGTAGAACAACACAATGTCATGTTGTGCTAAGTAATTGGTTTAGGGTTTGTATTTGAAGATGAAAATTTGTGACTACAAAAATCAACCAAAGACCTCTTTCTCCAATCAAGTAAATTACATGAATGAACCAAACTAGTATTTTGTAAGACAACGAAAGAGTGAAAATACAATGCTCAAAAGCAATCAATTTTAAACATCAGATGTCTTCTATTTAAGGGAAACTGCATGGAAACGTAATGAAAAAGAAAAACCTGCAAAAGGCGAAGGTTACTGGACCCGCACGGAAGTTGTCCTTTCTTTACCGAAAGGTGTTAATCATCTCATTTCAATTAAATTTGGCGTTGAAGCGCAATAAAGCAAGCCCGGAAAGGCGAATGGACCGAACGTCTCCCTCCCAAAAAAAAAAGCCAAAAGACACCGTCCCCGCAGCAAGCAAAACCTCAGCCAAAGCCAACAATAATAGGTCAACTTGGACCGGATGAAGGTGTGCTTATCCTTCGGCTTCCTTCGGCTTTCCAGGCGATGGATGGGCGGTGAAGCGTAAAGCAGTTGGCAGTTGTGCGAAGAGATAAACCATACGACACGATACAACCTTTCGCCGTTCCCAAGCCGTGGCGGTGGGCAAAGTTTTTAAAGGGACCCAAGTTTCACCGGAGCACATACAGCGTTCCGGCCGTTTAGGACCGGTTTGCCTTTTGCCGAAGACACGTCGCACCAGGTATCGGTGGCCGGAAAAGTTGGGCAAAGCGTACCGGGTTTTGTGGTGCTAAATCATCACGGGACTAATATTTCTTCCCTCTTCAAACTGTCACTTAAAATTTTCCTGAAACTTCCAATCCAACAGCTAGATGGAGACGAGCTGTGTACACTCGGGGAGTATGCTGGTGGTGGTGACAGTCCCTCTCTCACACATACAGGTGGTATTGGGACGTGCAGGCTGACGCGCTCAATGATTCATTCAGGCGGAAGCATCCACTGCAACAGTCGACGGAAAGCTGGATACTGTCAAGGTAAACTTTTGACCCTATCCAGAGGGCGCGCGCATCCACAGAGAAACGATGGAATCGGAGCATACCCGGGCCAATTTGAAAGTGTCAATCCTCAGGTGCCAGTGTCTCGTTATCGTACCAATTAAAGTCGTCAGCTCATTACGATCGATGGATCCGTCGGTGAGACATTGGATGCAACCTCGCTACTGCACACCCATCTTACCGCAGAAGGAAAAGTTTGGCTTGAACGGTGTGGTAGCGATGGCGGTATGATGTTGTTCCTAAAGTTTTGGAGATGCATCTTGTTGGGACCGAAACGCTTTGATGACTTTAGTTTATGTGTAAATTGGAGGTTGTTAGACGTAGTTTTGCTTCGTCCTGTGCTTCCACAGGTTCCTGGTTCCAGAGACATAATTTTCCAAGAAATTCCATTATAATTATAAGCCGTGCGGTACTTCAATACAAAATGCATACCTTCCAGTATTCTTCGTCCCATTGCATCCGATGAAACCGATTCATTCCTATCAAATTCCTTACCCACGTGAAGCAACTACTGCGAAAAGCTCTTCCTTCCTTGAAGGCAGCGCAGGTGGGATGCACTTGTACGTTTCATATTCTTCCTTAGTTCTCAACCGACCCGTCTCAATATCGATGTCAATAAAATAAGGATGCGCTCGGATGTCGCTTCACTCGTTTTCAATCGAAAAGCCGCAAATCTATTTTCCATGTTATACAGCGCCGGTTCGGTGTGCGAACCGAAGTGCTTGCGCAAATATTTAGCCTTCTCGAGCCGGTCGATCGTACAGCGATATGCAATTTTCGGCGCTACCAGTGTCCCATCTGTGCCGTCGGTGCATTCTAGCGGGAACCGTGGAAAGCACCGTGCCCGAAGGCAGCTGCCTCCTTTTCTTTTGGCCCTTCTGATGTGTGTTCGCTCCGCTCCGTGCGGGCAGAAGGATGTGTCATCTTTGGAGACGAGTCTTCATACCCTGGTGGGGGTCAATTGGGGAAAGGAGAAGAGCGTTAAAGAGCTCAAGAAAAAACATTTTATGACACCGGTCGTACATCGTTATGGCTCTTGCGATGGTAAGCGTATGAATATTTACAGCACGCAGCTTTACCGTTCGACTGCGTGCTGGCACTCGAAAGGATGCTCATATAAACACACGAGACACATTCGGAAAAGAAGAGAGGAAGGTTGGGGGAGTGTAAGAGGTCTGCAAAACATATTTAATTGGCTTATGACATCTGCATTTACATGCTGTGTGAGTGCCATATCATGTCGAATTGAATTTATCCAGCCGTCAAAAGGGTGGGAAAAATCTTTCTCAAAAATTCATAACGTTCCCAATGTGATGCCAGTTTAGTTTTTATTGGCAGTGATTATACGATGGCGGGAGCTTCATCGCTGTACGATGTGTTCGAATGTCTTGCTGCAGGAACGCTTATATCAACGTGCTATTGCAGATGCTTCGGGAAAGCTTAGGAATGTGCATGGAGAGCATTCAAGGAAATCCTCCCACGTGTAGTGGAACTCGTCGTGGTACTGGCTATGGGGAAGGATGTCTTAAGGTTTTACTTGGTTATGTTATTTTTATACCTTTGCTGGGAGTGCTCGTTGCGCTTCCTGAAAATACAGCCAAACTAACAGTGAAGTAGTGTCATCGCAGCATCGTAGACTTGGAAAACAGTTTTTCGAACATTATGTTAGTGAACGTTTTTATACACCCTCACCAAGAACAGAGATGCAATCGTTTCGTCCGCACGTTTCCCAGATAATGGATTTTCCACCCAAATCATGGAGGCGCGTGTACCGGAAAAATTGGCTTCACGTATCTTCTGCTGCTGAAACATCGGTCCCAGCACCGATAGGACGTAAAACTAACAAATAAAACCTACATCATATTTCGCACCGCACGACTACTACTTCTTACGCCTTTTCATCCACTCTTATTCTTATCCACCTTATTCTGTTCCCATCCTACGGATACCCCCGCGAAAGAAACACCATTCGATCGAACGCCATTGACATGTGGTAACTGCTCTTGGTCGGGTGCCTGAACTGCTTCGATGTTTAGTGCCGCTGCACACTGCACCGAGCCAAACGATCGACCCCGGGGCCGGAAGTGAGAGTGAACTCTTTATACACTTATAACTACCCTTCCGGGGTGCGGCCAAGACGCCTTGCAGGCAACCGAATGGAACCGAATGTTGGTGGCATGTGATTTGGTGTGTTTCCTCGCAATCTGCTGTGGCGTCTGTTCCCTTCGCAGCCAACGAGAACGGAAACTGTTCCACACACTTGCCGGGCAGGGTACGGCGCGTCAAGGTTCGTCTGCACAGCCTGCTCCTTCGAACGTGGAGAGAAATTGAAATTTCGATCACAAAATATTCAATTTTTCTCCTTTACACTTGTGCCCGAGCTCGGTAGGAGCCGGGGAGGGATAGGGGCCCAGGAAGATCAAATGATGTAGATGGGGATTGGATTTTGCTACAGTTTCCGGTTGATGGGGTTTTTTTTTCTGGCGTGGCGTTGGCAAGAGGGGCAAACAAGCGGGTACATTCCTGTCAACCCGTAGTGCTGGCTTCCGGGTTGCCGGGACCTCCATTAGAATGCTTGGCGCTTGCGGGCCACCAGCACCATCGCCATCGCCGGCGTCAGCATCATCAACACCCAGCAACCCAGCTCGTCATTCGGCGAGGTCCCCGGTGCGAGACCAACTCCGCAAGACGTACACGGCTGTACATGATTTGGATGGTTGATTTGATGCCGTCCCTCCGTTCTCGTTTGGCATTATTTCAAAATCCATCCGACAATCCTTTTTTTCCCCCGTGTGCCGAACCGAGAGCGTACAAGGAAAGGCAGGCATGTCTCTCTGCTTCCGTTGTGCCAGCACTGCCGTGGATGTGTGCGTGTGTGTGTATCGAGACGTGCCGAGTTGAAAGACGGGAGCTTCCCAATTGCCCAATTTTTTGCCCCTGTTTCGGCGTACGCGTACGAGCTCGCTTATTTTGCGCTGTAAATCAGCGATTTGCTTCGTCGTCCCGGTCGCGTGCGTGTTCCGTGGAACGTGCCGGGCACAAATTGGGGGAATTTTGGATAGCTTATTAGCGGAGTCACGGGCACTGCGGGGTCGGGAGCGAATGCGAGTGAAGTGGTATTGGAGACCTTGGCACTTTTTGGCTCCAGTTTTGTTTTTGAAGCTAGAGGAAGAGTTTTTACATTTATTTACTGCTGGCCTTTGCGTCGGCCCGTGTCCTTCGCTCATCCCCGTTCTACTTTTCGGCTTCTCAGCTCCTCAGCCATCAGCCGTGTGTTCGATTGTTGTTCGAAGTTGTGGTGAATTCAATTTCCCTAGAGTGTCCAGTACGTGACGAAATGTGGCAGCATTTTTTCCACTCTCTCCTGCTCTCTCCCTGTGTGTCTTGCCCTGTCCCAACGCACCCTTTGTCGTTACACACCGGCACAGGCAATTGGAAGACAATTTTGTGTTTCACATTTCCCAGCGGGGAAGGAAAACCACGTTTTCTTCCCTCATCTTTGTTGAGTTTGGATAATCACAGCCTTGAGCGATGTAGCGATTGAAGAGGGACGCGTTGGCGGAGAAAAAAAAAGTTTTGAATAAAGAGTGCTGCTGATCAGCCTGCGAAGACCCTAATCAGGGAATGGATTTAGTCTTGGTGATTCGGCGAACGGGTTCGAATTTGATTTGGATGGAGTAACATGAAAGAAAAACGAACTTTTTGATTCGTTTTTTTTATGATGTATGAAAAAAGTCCTTGAGGAATTCTAGCTCCGTTCGGGTGTCTAATTTTTGGATATCAAATTAAATTATTAGGAATTATAAGAACAAAGAGACTATTCGAAATATGATTCGAAATATGGTAATGGTTTCTTACTTCCGTTTAAATTGCTTCAGGATTAGATACTTCTTCTTCTTCTTCTTCTTTGGCCCGCTCACATTCTTCCAGGATGAGGATTAGATACTATCGATACGATTTACAAGAATGCAGAACAGCATTTTATCGAAAAAATTATATCTTTCTTTAACTACCAAAGCAGCAAAGGATAGAATACCATACATGAGAAACTCTGAATGAAAATACAAATGGATGTGCCTGATGGTATTTTCTGGTAGAACAATTCGAAATTGTTTTGTATGACTCAAATCGTAGAGACGCGTAACAAGCTAGGAGAGCTTCAAACTCTAGCAGATCAATGTAAATTTCTTGATGAAAGCGATGACATTTATTATTTACTTCTTGTCTCGGCAGCGCTCAACCGGTTCCCGAAATAGAGAGGAACCGAGTAAGATGTAATGGTTTTTTAATTAAATTTAGCTAGACAGTTAAACCCGCCTGCCAGTTTTAAATGCAAATGACGAACGAGATAAAATCGAAGAGCAGAGAGCGAAAACTTTAATCGAAAAACACAATCATACGGCAAGACGGTCGAACCAGCGCCAGCCAAACACTCGAATCATCGTCCGGGTTGATTTTATTCTCGTCGATGTAATAGAAGCATTTCCTCGCCCGTTCCCGCCTGTTTTGCTGCCATCCATTCCATCATTCACCGATGAACGGTAAGCTGGTGAAAAGGCTTACACAGGTATTTATATGCAAAACGATTACAAGCGCTCGCGCTCCCTCCCTTCCGCCCGGTTAGTCACTTTACAGTTACCGCCTCCTCTTGCCCACACCGCACCACACCGTTTGCGAAAAGGTGAATCAGTCTTTTCGCAACACCGGACCGGCAAAAGGAAGCACGGTACACTGATGAGGCGAACGAGTGAGAAAATTGCAGGAAACACACACCGACACCTTGATGAACGAAAAGGCGAAGGTAAAAAGTTTCTCCCCACCCCCCTCCCTTCCAGCCCAGCATGAAGCAGCCCCCGAGGAGGTTGGTAACGTGGTGGAGGGGCGGTGCAGCCTTTTCCTGTTGGGAATGGAAAATCGGTACACAGAAAAGCTCCTCCGTCAGCCGTCCTGCAAACGAGTATTGTGTATTGGTGGCCCGGAGTTTTGCGTCGCTTTTTCCCTTTGCACACTCTCACCGGTGCGCTTAAGGATTCTTCAGGTGTTTTCAATTTGTAATTTTAATGTCGGAATGTCCCGGGGTTTTTATTTCGGAAGGCGTCCGGGGGCTGCGACGGGTGGATCGACCCATCGCATGGAAATAGTTTTCCACCGTGGTCGAGGCTTATTTTCGTTCGTCGTTTGATTGCGAACGTGGAGTGTGGTGCAGTTGAAGATTGAAAATTGCTTTCGAGCGGGACGCGAGGGAAAGAAAAGTGCTTGCTCATGCTACGGAATACTTATCCTTGAATCTTTGCCATTGAAAGTAAGATTCCTGTTTTGGGCTGTTGTTGTTTTTTTACTTCTTTTTCCCTCTGTTTTCCTCCTCATTCGGGAAATATCAGACGAAAATTGGCCGCCCGTGTACGCCCGCTGAAGAAAGCGTTATACACAACCAACGCTTCCTAATTTCCAGTTACTGCAGTTTCCACCCGAAAGCAGATGGGGGTGCCGCTTTCTTCACAGGGTTGTAAACTAGGGGGGGGGGGATGGAAACGTGGGACGCAAAAAAAAGGTAAATCCTTTGGCCGGTGAATTGAATGGATTGACCGGTTGGTACGATTACCCTGGAATCGTTCCAACCGGATGAACCACGCAGAGCACGCGTCTTGCAGAAAGAAAAGCTTCGACAAAGCAAGCTACTACAGACCCTTTACACACACACACACACACACTCACTCTCTTTTTCGCTTGCTCTCATCTTCGCGGTGCTCCCTATGTTTGAAGGGAAGGATTTAAAAGCGATTCGTTTTAATGGTTGATTGAATTTACCGGGGCATCGGAAGAAGGGTTTTAAGAAGATGAGCACCGATGCGCGCGAGCGTGTGGGTTGGGTGCAAAGAGGGAAGAGAAGGGAAGCCTAGAAAATGGCAAAACGAAATCTATGTGAGCTGCATAAAATTCATTTCACCGGTGAATGGGTGCCGGGTGCCCGGGAATGCTTTATTGGCGAGCGGTTCTTCGTCCCCGATCGTTTGAAGTAGCGTTCTGTCGAGTCAGCCGTCGGCTCCATACAGCAGTGGGAGGGTAAGGAAGGGTTCAGATGGAGCGGAAAACTTAAAAGAAATATTTCTGGGACCGTAAAGGAAAGGGTAAGGAAAAAAAACGAAGGAACTAAATCGAATTATCGTAATTGTGTAGTGGCAATTCGGGATAGTTTATTGATATCGAGATAAGATGGTTTGGCTGGAACGTGCCCGCTTACCGGATGGGGGATGATTTATTCAAATAACTTCCCGCTGCGGAAATGGGAGAGCGCTCGTTCGCAATCAGTTGGTTCGTTTTGTAATTAATATACTGATCTTTTTTGTCCTCATCGCTCGTTTTACATTTTGACCAATGTGAGGAAGGCAGCGTGAGGGAAAGAGGGAAAAGAGGAACAGAAAGGGGAAAAACCCGAAACGAGCTTTATCACTTACCATCAGCAGCATCTCTGTAATCTCATGCAACCAATTAAAATAACACAAACCTTACCCACTTCATCCCGATGGAGACGTTGAAGAAAACTGTCGTCCCAAACTTTGCTGCTATCAACGAGCGAACACACCTTGTTTCTAATTTCACTCTCGACTTAAATGACTTCTTTCTTTCGAACTTGATTTTCCCTTTCCCACGGCGCTCGTTTTCCACGAACGTTCGTCCCTATGCTGACATTAATCTTATATCTTTTTATCAAACCTCCCGCCGTCCCGAACGCTCGGGTGAAGAAGCAGGATTAATTAATTTACCTTGTTTGGGCTGCTTTCGCATTTTTACCCCGGTGTCACCGCGTCCCAATAAAAGGGTGGCAATACGCTTCCTGCCAATGTTTGGAGGCCTTTCTTGCTGTGTCTCGCGGGCTTTACAGAAAGTAAGGTAGTCGGCTAGGCTAATATATTTACACAACTTTCGCGACTCACTTTTACGCTGGAAAGGGACTGGCTGATGGGATCCGTCGATTGGCCAAGCCTCTCGAAGTACAAGGCGTCAGCGCCGTCCAATATCCTTTCCGGGCCGGGCGTGCAGCCGAGCGCTTCAAATCCGATCAGCATAATCAAAGGAAAGTTTTAATCCGTGCTGTACACACTGCATTAATATTTGGGGCGGATGGGGCGCTTCCACGGGGGCGCGTCTGTTCTGGCAATCACTCGCCGGTGAAACGGAAAGCCCTGCTGGGCAAAATGGGAAACAAATCGTTTAAATCGGTACCACTGTCGTTGTGACGCTCGGGGAAAATTGGGGGAAAACTTTCAACGACATAAACAGGGCCCAAGTTGTGGTGCTGTGGCCTGGTTGTGTATTTTTCGACGAAAACTGTTCCACGGAAAAGGTAAAGAGCTTTCCCACGTTTACTGGTACATTCTTCAATTTCCCTTTGCACCCAGGCACGGCTCTGATCCGTCATTCATCTTCCGTACGTTGCTCCGATTGACACATGCACAGTGCTGCTGCACTTGGCAAACTGCTAAACTGCTTATGTTTCAATTAGGGAAAGTTGATAATATTTTCGCTTGTCGGTTCAGACACACCCTGGCCTCCACCGTGTAACACAACACACACACACACACCAACACACACACACACACACATGCCCCTCAAATTAAGCAGTTAAGCCGATTAAACTTTTGTAATGTGAAATTATTTTCTGCATACATTTTCGCCGTACCGAAAACGGATGCTTTTTCCTCCATTTTCTGTTGCTTTTTATGAGGGATGCCACGTTCTTCCCTGGCCCCCGGTGCTACTTTGCGAGGTGAAGTTAACTTTATCGATGCAAAAAGTTTGCTAACTGCTCAGGTGACGGTTGTTTGATTTTTCGGTGAAGCAGCCGAGTTGTCGGGCTGGAGCTCGGTTCCCGACCCTGAGATTGGTAGGCCCACTTTTGCATTCCAGCCCATTGAGTAAAGTGCGCCTGTCGCTTGGTATGATAATGATGCGGCCACTGCTGCTGCTGCTGCTGCTAGTTGGTGTTGTTGCTGATTATGGTAATGATAATGTTTTGCGGGGTAAGTCATTATCCATACGCACACACACGCATCCGGTTTGCGCGCAGTTGTGCCAGCAGTGTTGACCCGGGCTGGATTATAAATCAATTAAAATCATTCATCGAAGCGATAAATAAGATCAATAATTGGTTGCGCTGTTCACTGGAATACGAGAAGGGGATTACATTGTTCACACTGTGAGTGGCTCGGTGCAGGATTTAGGCACCCGGAGATCTCATTTTATGGCCAAAACGGCCGTTGCTAAGAGCTAGCGTACCGTTAGAGACTTGTTTAAAGTTGATTTAAGGAAACTGTAGAAGAATTGTTCTTCTATTAATATAGAGTACAGGAGATTCCCGAGTTACACGGTTCTCGAGTTACGCGGATTCGGAGATACGCGGTTTTGGAAATTTGACAGCTTCATGGGCAAATTGTACTGATTTGACACATAAATTGTCAAATGGAAAATAATTTAAATTGTTGACAATGTTTTAAAATAACGAAAATAGTTAATTAAATGGAGATTCTGTACAAATCCATTTAATAATAAATGAACGAGCTGAAAATATATTTTACGAACCCAAATTACACGATTTTGACAGTATTTCCGCTGATTTCGGTTAGATTCGAGTTACGCGGATTTTCGAGTTACGCGGTTTTCTGTGGAACGCATTATCCGCATAACTCGGGAATCTCCTGTATAAGCATTTTAATGAATTTGGTACGAGTGTATGACTGTATAATTTGTAGGTTATTCCTGTATCTGCCTAGGAAAATGTAACAACCTCTTCCTGTAGTTGAATGCGTCATATTTCAATTTCCTTCACAAAGTTCTTTGAAGCAGCTTTTACTCTTTGATGGCAGATGCCAAAATGCTAATACAATGAGCTTTAGCCGACTTCCATTAGCTGCATTTGATGGATCATGATGAACTTATGCATACCCGTGACGCACAGGGTAACAATCAACTGTACTCGATGCAGCACGTTTCACGCGAAAATTGGTTTCCTCGCTTCTACTAGTTGATCTTACGCGAACCAATGTGTGCTGGTTGTGAACCAACTTGGACACGCAAATACCAGCTCCAGCCATGCTAACAGCAAGTGCGACCAAAGTCGAATTTGCACCAACAACAGCTGAAAATAGCTAAACTCCCAACCCAACCCAAGGAAAATCCAGTCACAACAAAACACTGTCTGGGTGGCGTCCGTCCGCTTCAAACGACAAAAGCGCTCTGTCCCCTTTTCGGTTGCAAAATTCCAACCAAAACCCTCGTAAAAAGGTGTAATGGCGCTAATGGCAAAGGAGATCCGGGTTCCGCACTGTGTTAAACGTCACCACGCCAAGACCAGGAATGCACCCGGATCGGTACGCTCGGTCCTTTTTTGTCGTTACGATGCGATAGGGCCAGCAGGACCGCTCCCATCGCCCATTCAAACCCGCTTATTGTCGATAATCCTAAACGAACTTTCTAAAACTCGAACGCGTCCGCTGCAAGAAAGCGGAATGTGCCCTCCTGCGTGGCCTTTGGTATGCGCTTGCGGAGGTGCAATCGTCCACGACCCTACCGTCACGGAGGACGAAACATAACCAGCTTTCCCGGAAAACGCAGCGACAATACCGAACCCGAACAAACCCCCCACAGGGTGGGGTAGAAGGCTACCTCTTATTTTTGGTTCGTTTGAATCGTTTTCAAACAACTTCCAAAATTGCTCCCCCGATACTGAACCAGAAGCTGAGATGTGTGTGTGTGTGTGTGTGTGCATGAGACATTTTTTTGCGGAAGGTTTTTGTTCCCTTCCCTCGCTAGTGGTAAGATCATTTTGCTCTGTGCATGTGCAGTGCATTCGGTGATTTGAATTGTTCCCACCCACAGACCAGTCACACAACGTCTCCTCTTGCAGGGGAACAATCGGAAAATTTTCACTTTAACGATACCGCTTTTCTTTGGCACGGAAGTTTGAAGAGAGCGGACACAACGGGCACAATCAGTGTGCAGTAAGGAGGATAGAAAAATGAAATGCCGGTGAGAAGCGAATCACACTCTCAGCGAACCTTTCGTTTGCCCACCCGTTACCCAAAAAAGAAGCTATTTTTGATGCAATCAGCAAGCAGGGGGGGACGAGGGGGGGGGGGTGCTGGCTTCGGTGTTGTGCTGAGCAGTTGTGTTAACTACGCAAAACGGAAGCGATTGGCAATAAAAAAAACAGGGAACCTGTTCCGGAACGGGTTTGCATGATTGCAGCAGCACCGGATTGGCAGGGACGATATAATTTTTGCTTATTTGCGAGTGTTTTTTTTTCTCGCTCCTCGATTGTGAATTCATTCTCGCTTACCCGCTGCTCGGGCTATCTTGAGCAGCCCTTCTTGTTATGGAGCGTATGGGGATTCGAACTTGGCAAGCAGATAAAGCAAATCACATCCGAGCGGTGGTTTTGGAATGGTTTGAATTGTTTCGATGCCTTGCGCTCGGCGATGATGGTGACGATGAGCGCAGGGTTTGAGAGTGTCGAGACGAAACGATGAAGTTGAAGAGTCTTCAATTACTGGTCGTTTTTAGTTGGCTAAAGTTTTATTGCTGTTTCGAGTGGCAAATTAAAATGAACGCTATACGCGATCACAAACTTAAGGAGCACGTGGAACGAAAGTTGATCTCAGAATTGTTTGATTTTACGTACATTTTTAGTTCTTGCTTCATCTCTTAATTGCTAAAGATTCTGAAAAGAATATATGTTTATATGAACATGTTCTAAATGGGACCGAAAGAAGTTTAGGGCCTGTATGTATCAGTATTCTTACAAGGCAGGAATTTGTACAGAGCGAGGCTCAACATTGGTTTTTGATTCGGTGCTGGTTAGGAATGAGTTACAGGTTTTGAAGCGAAAAACGTTCTAGAAAGGTACAATGTTCTGTGATTCTGTGATGCAGAATTATTATTGAAATATCTTATAAAAATACCAATTCAAGTTCGTTTTTTCACTTATGCATGCAAATCTTCAATAGTTTTGAAGAAATCGACACTATTCCATGTACTTTTACCATATGCAGCGACCACCATGACCTTACGGAAGCAATTTCTCTTAACCGCTTCTAAAATTGGCCAAGAAAAGTGCCCTCCCCCTCCCAGCACGCAACCCGATTGCTCTCCCCACCGAATCGAACCGAACAAACACAGAAACCCCCAAAGGAGATGTTAACATCTTCTAGCGTGCATCCCAAACGTTCAGCTCCGATTAGCATAACGTACGGAGCATCGCAAAAAAAGGGGTCAATCGAAAGGAATCGAGTGGATAATGGTAAAACGGTTCACAATCTTAAGGCATTAAGTAAGCGCCCCCCTCACCACCAACCGCCACGGGCTTCTTCAGGAACCAAAACCGTTTCAATTTCATGCAAATGACGGTACCGGATTTTGGAGTGTAGTGAAAACATTCGACTTTGCCCGATAACGATCCATTGTTGGGATTAGTTTGGGAGAGAGCGTGTGTTGGTTTTTTGGTTTTATTGCAGTTTCTTCTATTGCGCATCACCCTCGAGAGCGATAAAATAATATGGATGTGTAATTAATAACTCTTAATGCTTACGACTAGAGCCAATTGCAAACTCAGACGATTCTGGAGACCACATTTATCTCGTTTGCTCGAGTGGTGCCAGCGATACGAGCTGCATTCGGAAAAGATTAGCTTCATAAAATGGGTTCGCATGCTCTGAAAAGTGTCCTTAGCGTTCGCTTTCGGGCATTCGGCTGGAGCAGCTTGTCCTGGTGTCACCACATTACGTGTTCCGACACAATCCCATTCCCCCGTGGCAACAAGTTTTGCACGCTAATGAACGACACTTACCGGCTGTCAATTAGTGTGTGACGGGCGTGCATGGGCAGAGTGTTTTAGGCATCTCCAACCCTTCCCCCCCCTCCCCCCTGGCATTCCAGAAGCACCATCACGATGGACACGATGTCGAGCGCGGGTGATAATATTTGCCAGCTGCATAATGCGTCTTACCGGTGCACGATCAGCAATTCTGCCAACCGGTCGACGTGGATGCGCACGGTCGGGTACGGTTACAGCCCGGGGAAATTCACCCACCCGAATCACGTTGCTCACGGTTGCCGTCACAAGCGCCGGAGTATGTCGCCAAAAGATCACGTTTCTCGTGGATCGGTTTGACGGGCTTTCGTTCGCGTACACACTCGTAAACGATGCACCTTATGGCACAAAACGGGAGCCGGAAGGATAAAACTGCACGAGAAACAAAGGAGCTTACCACGAAAAGCGAGGCGGCGGAGCGAAAGCTGTCAAGTTGGCAGTTTTTCGTGAGAATGGGTGGGTGATATTTTTCGTAATGAAATATGAACTCACTGTCACTGGGCGTCGCTCGCATTTCGAAACTGTGCACGATTTCCTGTCTTCCACCTTCAGCGTGCGAGATTGAAAATGAGTGAGATTCTTCCCGGATCTAGAACCACTTCAAGTGGCTGCAATTTTTCCAATGCATAATGAGGATTTTTCTCTGGAATGTTGCTGCACATTTCATTGAGATTAATTTTCTCGGTAGAGAATTTCTGCTCCCTGTCTGTCAGTGGAAAAGATTTCCACATTGCTCGGAAATCAACTGTGTGTTATGTAGGGTTACCTGTTGAGGTTATTGCATACCGTTTGCCTGAAGGTATGTTGTATTGCTATGAAATGAAACATTGTAATTGCATTGGGGGGATAGAATGGGAGTTAAAAAGCTAAGGCTTTCGCTTATCAAGAAAAGTAGAAGAGAACTGTGATGCTACAATGCAAATGAAATTCTTGTTTTGATTTGTGCTGCTCAACCGAGTCTGAAGATTTCAGTTTATTGAGATTTTAAAATGCAACTAAAAATAAACAATTTGATTAATTATTGTCGATATGCAGTTTATTTGTTTTTCATCAGAAAAGGTTTGACTCACAGCCTTCACATAGCTATTTTCACTCCAATTCAAAATTTATCCCCCAAAGTCACGGAGTACCTTGCGAAATTAATCCATTGTCCTCTGCTCACTTACGGCAGCAGTCTTTCCCTTTTGGATGTGTGAGTGTACGGTGTGTGTTTGAGGCGTACCAAAAACCTGTCCTGTCTATATAGATAAAGCAATGTGACCATATCGCACGTACCTTCCTTCCTGCTTGTTTTTCCCGCTAACGTACCACGAAATCGAATCGGTTCGTTCTCTGATTTTCCATTCGACAGCAGCAGCAGCAGTAGTAGCAGTGGTATAGACCACCATCGACAATGACATCCGGTGCCGGCGTCAGCTCGTGCGGTTTGGCAGCACGGCTAGTAGCAGCAGCAGTCCACCGAAGGCACAGACACAGTCGTCGGGTCCGATGTAACGTGCCAAATCCGGTACGGATTAACTTTGCATTTTGCGGATCATTTCATTTCACCGACAGTGACGCCGTCAGTGACGGTTCTGGGATGCTCGGGGGCAGGAGATAGCCACCGACCATTTGCAGCAATTAATTGATTGTATCAGCAAAAATGTATGTGCATGGTGCGAGAGCGGGCAGGGGGGGGGGGGGGGGAGGAGAAATGGACACAATCTGGACAGTGTTCAACGACGGGCCAAACCCCAAAAACCTGGGAGACATTTATCGTTCGCTTCCGGTGCAGCTTTGCGATGTAGTGAACGTTTCTTATCCTGTCTTTTCCGGGCCGGTTCGTGCTGGATCGGACTTTGCGGGACTGTAGCACTGTTGGCAGACGTTCGCCTAGCTGACAGATAGAACCATCGCATAAACGAAGCCCGGGAGTTTGGTAGGCTTTGGACGGTTCTTCCCGATAATTCCCGACGAGCTCATCTTGCAAGATTCAAAACATTTTCTCCCTTTATGGATCGGGTCCATTAGATGATTCCAGCGGGAAGCATCCAATTTAGCTGGTTCGAACATCGTAGCAGCAGGAATAAGGCATCATGTACTCCTACTCTCGTCCATGAGGCGACAGATGCAAAAGTGAAAGATATATAGTACCCCGTCAAGCGGACAGCCTATGAGTCGTGCAAATGCATCGCTTATTAATTAGTGGCTTTGACAACGACAGTCTTCTCGCCCACCGCGCCCTACCGATAACGAGCCACGTCAATCGACGGTGATCCCTCTGCTGACTACCCCCGAACCGTGCGGTGCGAGGTGACTTATTACTTTCGTCTCCAGCTGCTACCACGCCGAGCAGTCGGAAAGGTTTGGTACGGAATAATTTCGGGCCACAAACCGAGCCCCGGTTGATCAAAGCCCCGGTTGTTTGTTGCGCTTAAATCGAGCGACATCAACGTCATCAATGTGGCATCCATCAGCGTGACTCACCGTGTGTCCGCCAGTCGTGCGGATTGACGGTTCCGTGATGCTTCTGTCACCGACAGCAGGGGTCATGCTGAAAGGATACGCCGAACCGAGCCGGTGAAAGGGGTTTTCGATAGAGATGTCAGGGGGTCGCTGAGGGCTGTCGTCGTGGGAAAAAAGAAAGCGGAGAATTGATGCTGTCAATGTGTGCGATAAACCACCGTCTGCTGTTGATGGCCAATGGAAGAGTGGTTTTTTAAGTACGCCTTCAGAAGATTTGCTGAGGAATTATATGGAAAAAGAAATAGAAATTTAATGTGAACGAGAAAAAATGATTTTTATCGAAGAACTGGAAAACTGAATGCAAATTTAATAAAAATGAGAAATGTTCATTTCCTAGTAGAGAGAAACTATACTACATTTTAAACGAGTGAGCCGTAGAAAGCACACCATAATTCTAGAAATTGTTCTGCATTATTGTTTCAACAAAGTACGTCTGTACAACCTCACCATTGCCATCAAGCTGATAAGTAACAATATCTTTCTGGGCGGTTTGCATTAACGGTAAAAGCAAATAATTGCATTCGGTGCAGTGTATTGCGGGAAAGGATGTTGTTGCACCGACCGTCTGATTCATCGCATACAATTTTTTGCCTTTTAAATCCAACCTTTCCCATTAGTCAGACTGCAGCGCTTTTACACCAACCGACCACAACGGCTTCTCTTTCGCCACTCGGATGCATTAACCAAATGACACCGATCATTCCGGCTGATAGTGCAATCAGAGCTAAATGCAACTCCGTTGTATTAACGGGGTTGCATTTGGCGCAGTGACTTGGGGTTTCCGAGTCTCCCCCTGCCCGGGGTAAAAAGTTAACTTCATCGTTAGTTGCGCTCTATTGTGCTTACACTTATCAACTCACTTTTCCATCTGCTTTCTTTACGTGTTTTTTTTTTCTTCGATGGCGTATCATTATCTATCACAGTTGAGTTTCAGCGAAGAATTTTCGCGCAGAAGAGGAAAGTGGGGAACCGGTTCGGTTGAAACCGGACGACAGTGGTCAACACGCAAAACGGGCACGTTCTTCCCCCGGATAAGGTCGGGCGGCAAAAGTTCCCCATTTTCGCTTGCGCTCGAAACGGGGCGCGACCCACGAAGAGCAATCGAGTGAAAAGTTTTCCACTTTCAGCAAAATTACTTAAGCGAAAAACTTCACCTCCCGGGGGTTTGTGTGGCTCCGATTTTCAGCGTTCTCATCAGCCCCGAACCGGGCACGATTGGGAAGAACGTTGCGCGTTTGTTTCATGCAAGCCAAAGAGCGATAAAAAGTGCGAAACGCACGCTGCGGCAAGGGCTGGGTGGCTGCCGTTCGAGCGTAGAGTGAACAATAAAAATGACAAATTTAGATACCGGCGTGGATGTCTAAATCTTGGCAAGCTGGCAAAAGACGACGGAGCGGCGGCGTATCCGAGATCTGGATTTACTCTTACGGATTGGATACGCTTTCTTGGTCACGTTCGAGCGATTGTCCGCGTCGTGGCGTGGCGTGTGCAGCAGCGAGCAGAGAGCGAGCAGGCAACAGTGTAGTGACCCGCCGATGGCCCGGGTTTGGCGATGATGATGATGAATCAATAATCAAAAGGGATCAATGAAGATGAAAAACGTAATAGTGATATTTTATGCGCCACCCATCCAACGAGCGAAACGAGGGGAAAAGGACCCTTTTTTTGTTGTTCGCATCCGGTTTCTTCGATCGTTTAAAATGGGATGATTCGCAGGGGCGATAATGTCGAATAACTTTTCGGGGCTATCGGTCAAGCAGAACCGTTTGACATCGGTGTAGTTTTCCCGGGAAAATAGTGGAAGAGTTTTTTGGCTTTTGCAAATTATTCATGCACGGTCTTTCGATTTTGTTTAGTGAGGGTGCTTTGGGTGCATCATTTGCAGAGAAAGTTTGCTTAAAGTGTGCCGTAACGATTTGCCAGATTAATTTGATTGTAGTTTTTTTTTTGCAACAGTGAATAAAGAGGTGAAAGTGTACAGTTTTTCAGCAGAGACAGGATTAGAGAGTGTAAAAGACCAAATAAATAATACGATACTAAATTTTACTTCCTTTTACTGTATTATAAATGAGTTGAATGGTGTACTGAAATAAAATTTTCAAGAGCAAAGACAAAAGTTGTTTATCAAAAACATGAAAGTTATAGTCTTTTTGTGTCAAAAAATAGTCACTCTCCTTTCACATGGAAAAATACCCAATAAATAATGTCAAAAAATATGTAGCGATACTTACGGCTGTAAAATACCTTCGTTACACCAAACTTCCCATACCAAATCGCAATATTTCACCCAAATGTTCGATACAACCTGCCTGAAAAACGGGTGAAAGAATTACACCTTCTGCTCTGTACCGATCACCATCCAAAACTTTTCGAAACGCCGCGTAATGGATGCTATCAATCCCTTGGTTGGGCGGACCAATCATCGTGCCCCCACTATTTAACCCTAATCTCGTTCTGGTCCACTTTCCGGGCGCTCGCGTACAGCCGCGATTGGCTGTAGATCAAACCGGATGTCGACGAGTTTGACCACGGACGGGACCATCACGTTTAATGGCCGCTCACACGGTGGAATGAAGTTTATATTGTCTCATAACGATATAGCTTGAGCGTAGTGGAGTGAGAGGGAAGTTGGTCCACCCACCCCGGTTGTGTAGCTTTTGGCCGAGTTTTCGCCGCTGGCCATACAAATGATGTTCGCCACTGAAATGCTGCTGCTTGCTCGGGTCAGGAAATTAGGAAACCGGAAGCCAGCAGCGAGCGGAGGTGATCCGCGCCGGTGCGCCATCGCCGCATGCTGGAATATTAATGGTCAGTGTGTAGAAACCACCCACCACCGAGCGTGGGATGGCCAAGAAGGGAGACGGGATTGCACACTGCAGGCGCCGTTGATATATTGAAGCCATCAAAAAATTCATCCACATCTCCTCGGGAAGTAGTCAATTCGTCTTGCCCTGTCATACGGAGGGAAGCGTGATGTGTTTTGGTCGGGATGATGATGGAGTGTGCAGGTGGCAGGCAGCAACCCGGAACGGTGTCGTCCGTGATGGCTGCGAACGGTTGAGATTGCGTTCCACGTGCGTGCCACCTTCCCACCCCGTTTCTTCCACCGGGAAAATCGGAAATCAGTGACCGATTGTGGTGTGTATCGCTACGAAATTGCCGTTCTGGGCGGGAGGTTTTTTATTTGTCTTGCCTTGTTTTGGGCACCCCATCACGCAGCAGGATAAAGAAGCCATCAACCACGGGCAGGCTACAGGGCAGCGCATACTGTTGTTGTTACTGCGGACAAGTCTGACGGTAGCTCCTTCCTTCAGCATGTTTGGTATGCTGCTCACCCATCCAAGCGAAACCCGGATAGATGGCAAAGACGCACGGGAAGCACATCACAATCATGCGTGGCACAAAAAAATCGGTAAGCTTCAAAAATATCGATAATGAAGGAAAAACGCATGGTTGCGTTTCTTAATGCCGAAGCGTTGGGCCAGTGACAAAAAAAAAAAAACGAACGAAGGGCTTCCCCCATCCGTTAGCCGTTCCGCTGTTTGGCACGCATTCCTTGATGGATTGGTTTATTATTTTACATTCAGTCCCGCTCGGAGCTGACCGGTGTCGGTGTCGCGTCGTCATAAATCGTTGGCACAAAAATCAACAGGGAAGTAATTTGTCATCCATCCATGCATGACAACAGTGCGTTTCGGGGGGGCAGGAGGGGAGAGGGGGGGTTTGAGGGTTAGAATGCCCAGCTCAGTGGCTTCTGTATGTGTGTTTTTTCGCCACTGTCCCTTCGCACGTTTGTAATCCCGCAAAAGCGTTATTGGCGCTTGATGGACATCCGCTGTCGAGATAGTTAAGAATTCGATGATATCATCAATTCGTACCATTAGGGTGCTATCGGGCGTGATTTGTTGCCACAAACGAGAGGGGGTTAGAGGTGGGCTTTATCAACCGAATTCGCCTTAAAGCTAGCTAGCTATTGAACGGTGGGATTTTTGATGAACGGGTGTCGATTGCCGGATGGGAGTGACATTAAAGCGACAGCCTATCATTTTCGTTTGATCTGGGGGTGGACATGGGAACATTAGCGAGCACCAGTTGAGGTGATAATAAATATGATGCGTTAGAGAGAACAGGCTACAAATGGAGGGGAGTGTGATAAGATCGGTTCGTTGTTGGTAATAGACGCGTTTGACTATTTATCAACGAGCATTGATACTGTTTATGTTTTGTAAAGGTGTGAAGTACATTTGGTGGGCAATGAAGTGTTAGTGATAATGGAGCACATTAGAGCTGTGTATAAATAAGAGCTGTGTATAAAAATCTTTCAAAAGGTCTAGGAACCTGAATAGCATTTCAGATTTTTTAATGATTATTTAGCAGCATACGGTGCTAATTTTTTTAAAACTTATTCTTTAGACTACTCAAAAAAAAAATAGTTTGGCGAGCTTCATTCTGCTGATTTGTGATTTTTTAATGTTGAAATGAAGTAAGATCAAAGCTATAGTAAGAAGATCCATTTTAAAAAAGGACTAAAATCAACCACAACATATGAAAAAAATAATTATTTGCTATCGATTTCTATTTGCAAACAATATCCTGTTATCAAGAGCACTCTAAAGCATAGAAGATGATGTTTTCATTGTTTCGTTACAAATGGTTGTAATTATTTACTGTCGTTATTTTAATTATCCACCTTGCAAGAACTTTACACAAGAAAAAAAAAAACTACAAAATATTGTAATCATCTACAAGATGCAAAAATCGATCGAAAAAAAACGGGCATTGTAAAGTGCGGAATTATGATTACATCTTCCCAACTCCCGCAACACACAGGTGCTCACAAGCACACAAAGCGCACACACAAAGAGAAGAAAACCATCGTCTGTCACTTGTTTCCTTACCACCGAAACCTCCCACCACCCTTGCAAAATAAGCAATCAAGAAAGCGTTCCGTACAAAGTCACAACTGACCAAAGAATTGAAGGATAATAACAAGTTAGACAAATACTAATTGCTACCCGAACGCTGGCAGCCAGTAAGCTGACGGTTGACGGCCACATTGGCAAAATGTTTGAACCGACCGAAGTTGGTCCGTAATTACTTCCTCGCCGTTTCCCCTCCTCCCCCCCCCTACCCCCCTCACCGTTCGTCTTCTACGGTTCTTCCAGTTTGGCGTTGTTGACTTTGTTGTCACACAGTACAGCAGCAGAAATGCTTTCCGAAAATTGCAACTAATTGCGAAACGAAGCGGAAGCAAGGGAACAAATTTGAATAATGAAGAAAGTGCTGGTACTGCGGCAGTGGTCGCAGGTTGGTGGTTGGAGGGTGCACCTAAATATACCGGGAGAAGGACGGTAGTGTAGCGAAATAATTTGCTGTGGCCGGCTGTTTTTCTTCCGCGTGTTGAAAAGCTGCAGAGAGCTCGGGCAGAGGTGGGAAGGAAATAGAAAAAGAACGAAAAGGCAAAAGGACGAAACAGGCACTGTCCAACATTGCCATTAAGCCGAAGCTCCGTTGCGTTATCGGTGCAAACCTCTCGGGAACTACTTGTCGCCGGGAAGTACAGCGACGACGGGCGCTCAATTACGGGTTCGATCTTTGAGGGTTTCTTGCCGGCCCTGTCGGTGCCAGGTAGGAATGGAAGGCGGGCACACCGCTCGACAAATGGAAAACTTTTTCGACCATTGACAAAACGGGGCCGAAATCGTTCCAGCTGGCACCGCCGCCCAGGTGCAGTTCACATTCCGGAACGTTCCGGGCGGGACAGGAACTTTTATCCGGCGTCGAAAGCAGAAAAAAAAAACAACGTTAGAACGAATTATACCCAAGCGCTAGCGTATCCGTCCAGAGCAGTCGAAAGGGACAATCGAAGCTTCCGGAAGTGCGGCATCCGGCCATCCGCTAACGAATTCGGCTTTGTCAGCTATCTGGGAGGAAAGTTTGGATGTTGGACGAAGAAAAAGAGCGACACCGAAAATAGAATGCACCAACACGCAAATGCACAAACGTGGCGCGGTTGTTTCCTTCTGGTTTTTCTCCCGTTTTCTGCTCCCCTCTAACCACTTGGAAGGTAAATTTTCGCTCGTGAGTTTTGTCTCAAGGACCTCATTATATTTTTTCCTGCACTATTGTCAAGGCAAAACGACGTCTTTGCCGCACGACGGAAGGATGGAGGAGCGCCGAGGGATGACGGTGGTGCCAAATTTCCGGTTCTGGTTGTATTTCCTATTTGCCGAAGCTGACAAAAGTCGAATTTTCCTGCACTGTTTTTCCTTGAAGGAACGTGCCCACCTCTTCTCCTCGCTCCATCCGGGAAAGTGCGCTAAAGCGAGAGCGAGAAAAAGTCAGCAATGAATGGTGCAGCGTGCAGGAAGGAAGCGTTGTTTCGTGTTTTCGGGAAATGTAATCGTGCAGTGCTGTTTACGCGTGGTTGGGGAGCAAATTTTCTCACCAACGCCACCTCTTATCCAGCTCATCTTGTTTCCCGCTAGCGCTTGCTGTATTATCGTCAGCATATTTTTTTTTTGTAGAAATTCAAGAAGCTTGCCCCCACTGCTTGAGACCGCTGATCAGCGTCGGAAAAGCTTTAAGCTGTCGTGAAGCACCGAAACCACTCGAACGATGACAATTCAATGAAAGAAAGCCTGTAGTGGTGGTGGAAAAGGCAATGAAAAAGGATAGGGTAGGAAAGGAGTAGCAAAAGACAAACAACTTCCCTGCAGGGTTGTGCTTTATCTCGCTCCCAGTTTCGACGACACGTCGGTTCGGTTTGTTCGGTTTTGTTTTGTTTCATTACTTTTACGAGCATGCTTTATTTGTGCGTCTTGTTTAGCGTCGACAACGATGTACTTCTTTTGAAAAGGGGTTTACGGGTGTGTTTTTTCTGTGCGCTTCGGCGTAGTGAAGAAAGTTTTGTTGCTGATGGAGCTGCTGATGGAGAGTGCAGCCGATACTCAGCAGAATCGAGTGTAAAACACATGCAGCAGCACATGCATCGTTGTAAACAGTGGTTTAGTTTGGCAGATTTTACGACAGCGAGAAGATGCCCGTTTTAATGAGATGCTTTTGTAGAGAGGGTACTTTTTTGAGATATTGTTGTCTCAAATCCGAAGCGTTTTTATGTTTTTAATACGGTATCAAACAATGAAATAAAATTGCAGTGGACGCATAAGTGTTCTTTTCGCGTCTTGACCCTTTTTCAGCTTGCTCCCTGTTTCCCAAGCAGCGAGCAACATGCATGTAAAACAAGCCGACATGACGGTTAAGCTGTTGCTCGTGCGGTACCCCGGCGCTTGCAGATGATAAAGCAGAAAAGGCAGCCAGACATCCAATCTAATTTTCACTCCCTTACCAGAGCTGTCATCTTGCACAAGCGTGGATGAGGTTGGGCAAAATCTGTTTTGTAAGTCAGAAGTTTGCCTACTGCTGGCTGGCACCATGCTCGTAAGTAATATGTCACGTCCAGCGAGCATAACGCTCCCGATGGGGTTTGTGATGAAGCAGAGAATGTAGACGAAAAAAATACAGCAACATCGAGGTCAAGAAAGAGCTACCAACTGCAAATGAAACGAATCAACCCGACCTCGGACCGTCCGGATAGGGGACAGACATGGTAGAAATTAATTTTAATTCATGGGAATTATATTTTCACCTAGCCAGGTAGCAGGGTACTGAGGTAGAGTAGAGTTTGTTTTTCGTTTGACACAGAGCGGCCCATCCTCCTCGGCATCCAGGTTTGCAAACCGTGAAAAGGGTCAGCTTTTCATGTCCGACTGTCCAGACACGCGTCACAACTGACGGGTTTGGTGGATTTTGGGGCACAAAGTCAGTCCCGCCGTTACACGGTTTGGTCACAAATATGAAGCTTAATCCAGGTAAAATCTTTGGACTGTTTCTGCATGTGCCAAATGGAATGTTGGGCTTTCCACGGAAACCAGACACTGTCAAATGAGGTCAACAAGTGTTAGTTAGAAATTGGGAAATATTTACAGCATTAAAAAAGCGTTTTTCTTGTCCTTATAAGTAGATGTTGTAGCTTCCTACTAAATTGAGCAGCATTCTAGTTTACAACTTCTCGAGCCAGGTAACGCTTGATTGAAATTGAATTCACCACACAAGACACGCTCACTCAGTTATCCAGCCTGAATGATTTACCTGTGTACCCAGATTCACAGTCCCTCACCGGGAAAAAAATCCAGCCCCAAAATCGCTCCCCAAACAGTTGAACCGATAACGTCTCTAAAGTCACTCTCTTTCGCTCAGGCTGCTCCACCCGGCATGGTTTTATTTCCTCAAAGGCGAAATCATTTCGTGCCCTGCGGGTTAAAGCTGTTCACCTTCATCATGCAATTTAGTCCGTCAGTTCGCATTTCCGCTCCACTGTCGCCCATTTCCCTCCGCTAGCACGGAAAACTCGCTCCACTGTCCTCACGTTGTACAGTGCAAAAGGCATTCTCCACTTTATCGGGAAGGTAGGAGGGCATTAGGTAGGGGGCGGGAGGAGCTCTCGCTTCGTGGAAGAACAATGGTAAGAGATCACATTTTGCGGAGCACCGAATGTCAAAGAGGAAAAACTTTGAATAAACAATTTGCATACATTTTGTAAGTTTTGCGAAAGGAAAAGCGAAGTGAATCCTTGCCTTTTCGGAGTTCCGGTGGGAGGATGCTTCAGTTTTCTCGCTTTGTTGCCTTCGGATGGGGTGCGGGAATTAGCGTACAGGCGCACTTTTCCGCTAGTGGCTGGGAAGTAAAGCGCACAGTGGACATAGTGAGGGATTGAGAATGTATTTTAGCAGGACAAAAGTCGGTCTTAGTAACTGTAACACGATGTAAGCGGGTATTATAAAGGGAGACTCGAAACATGGCTTTAAAATTTTTATTATAAACATAAACATTTAAATCGACAAAATATCAAAATCTATTTTATAAAAAAAACATATGAATTATATTGTTTTGCTCCAAATTCTCGCATAGGAAAAAAAAAATCCTTCATTCAATTCGACAGTTCAGTAATCTTTCACTTGGTCCCACATATCTTCACTTTGTTCCACTTTCTCTGCTGGCACGCTTCCACGCTTGGAATAAGCATGTCACGGCACTAGACAGCCCGACAGCGCGCGCCTTATCCAGCGTCGGCGGCGTCTCCATCTGCGGTGTAGGCAATCTTCTTAAAATTCGATACACTCGAGAATTAAATGAAGTGCGTGAATTCCGATTGTGTCAGGTCCGATTAGGTGGTGGAACGGCGGTTCTCGGGGCAAAAAAGAAAAACTCCGCCAGGCCCGGGGCCCACCACGCAAGATTCACTTTATCACGCAAACACACACACACACACACACACACACACACACACACACACACACACACAC